>CM041791.1:13094873-13694873 GCA_023375725.1 Nephotettix cincticeps | reverse complement strand
GCTAAGTCAAATGTCTTCAACACATTTTAGTAGTGTCAGTTTTGGGGACCACTTAGTTTGTTACAGCAAAGTTGAACTACATACAAGTATAAAGGCTAAAAACCGTCAAACATTTAATCTTCTTCAAAATAATAGTTTGTTTTCAAATTCAAATCCAAATCTCTTTATTGTCATTAGACTATTACATAATAGCATGGACAACAAGTCACATATTTACATATATGTAAAATAAAATCATAAGAAAAAACATATATACAATGTTACAATGTTTTGTTGGCTTACTATGGATTGCTTTTCCCTTATCTATCTTTCATACTCTGTTGCAATCTGGGGTTTGAATGTGAAAATTCAAAACGCGTTTTTAAGTAACAAAAGAGAACGGTTCGAATAATTTTTAAGAAGCACCGCGCATTTTCTTGTAAACCGTTTTTTCCAATAATAGAATTCTCACTTTCTCATCTTTATATATCTTGAACTGCGTAGTATTTGTCAGGAAACATTTTGACCTTCAAATTCAACCCGTTCCTTTTGCTACGGTTTGAGAAGCCGGATATCCCGATGATATAGATATCCCGAAGCACAAAACTTCTTTTTTTGAAAACCACCTCTTTTACAATGGCATAAAGCTGTTCAATGCACTGCCAGCCACCTTAAAAGTTGAAACAGACGTGGACAAATTTGGCAAAGGGGTTAAGAATCTTCTTTTGTCACGCTGTTACTACAGCATTAAAGACTTTTTAGTCTAATTTCGACTACCTCTGTCGAACAGTTTGTTATGATATTATAATTATAATTTTAATAATTATTCCTGTAAGGAACTGTGTATTATGCAGTTTGTAACTGTCTTAAATAAAGAGAGTTGAGATTCTAAGTTCTGATGAAACACAGTTTTATTGAATAATTAGAAATTTGTAAGGAATTCAATTTTGTAATTACTAATACAATGACGCATTTGTTAGTCTTAAATAAAAGAGATTGATTTATTCTGAATAAATGTTTAAAAATATTTGTATTTTAATTCTAATTTTAAATAATATTTCTAATACTATCTAATACTAAACGTGAAAATCGTTATTTTAAAATCCAATTTACTGGGTGAATGTTAAAAGAAAGCACTTTGAAACAACACTTCTCCATTTACTAATCCCAAAATAAATATTCACACCAGGTTAGAACTCCACAGCTTGTAATTTACTCTATATTAATTACAAAAACGAATACGGGATTATTTGGATTTTATCAACGATTAAATGCGTAGCAAACAAGGAAATATACTGAGAGTACATTTACCAAAAACAAACTGTCTTATTTGACAGCATTAAACTAACATTCTTCCTAGAAAATGGAATTGCGATATTTTTCGTTATTTTTACGTTTCATACCCCAGAAATTCCAAAATGGGTCTTATCTCAACTTCTATCTTCCTGCACAAGGTATTTTTGCAACGCTTCTTCGCGGAAACAAAAACACCGTTAGTTACGAAACTTATTTTCTATAGTTTTTTAGGGAACTATTTAAAATTCATTATTGGTGATGGTGGATTTCTTTTATTTATCCTTTTATTACGGTAATTTTCCATCACGATTTTAAGTAAAACAAAGTTTTACGACGTTTCGGGATTTATAATGTGAACCCTCAGTGAGCTAGCTCCTTATCTATAAACACGATTAGCACATAATCCTGACTATGCCAGTAAAAAGCTAAAAACAACAGTTTAAAACAGTCAAAAAACTTTCAACCAATACCATTCACTAACAAATACGCACACAAGAAACAAAACACGTCCACTCGTCACAAAGACTCAAAGACAATAGTTTGTTTGGTTTTTGGAGAATGTTTTCATTTACTTTAAACTGACGCACGCACTGTGAAAATAAAATATTGAGCTCTCAAAAACTCAGAGTTACAGAATATAGAATCTATAAAAGTGATTCAATAGAAAAATAATCATCAGCTAAAATTAAAAATCAATATTAGTTGGTTTACAATTATTACTGATTTTACTTTTTCTATGTATTTATTAGTTAAAGATTTCAGGTTTATATTTTGTCATAATAAGAATCTTGCTTCTTAAAACCGAGTCGTACAGCCCGCAAAAAAGAAATAAATAAAATAATAACACTTTTCACAAACTATGACTTTTGCATAAATCATCAATGAATACAACACCTAATGATAAAATAAACTGGTTCGCTTCATTGACGCATAAAAGTTATACAAAAAAAACTCCTTGAAATAACGCAAACGTCACACATTAACGTCATTGGTCACTACTTTTTAATGCTTTTGTATTGATTGATCTTTCGCGATGTGCCAATGAATAGTTAGAAACACTGTTTGGACGTAAACCAAAATTTTCAAATGCCAAGATTGCTTTTTGTTTAACTATACAAGAGTGTTTTCCATCAGTAATTGTCACATACTGACATTGACTCAGTGGGCATATTCGGTCTATATTCGAAAATTACTTAAATAAAAATGTTTAACTCCTAAAAAACTCTCATAATATTGTATAGACTAAGATAGTATACACATTTTCTTTCACTTTATTGGGTCACTTTTTTCTCAAACTGCTAAGACATTGTTTATTGCACATGTTCAGAATGTTCTTCTATGTTTCTCAAGATTTTTTTCTCAAATTGCTAAGACATTGTTTATTGTACATGTTCAGAATGTTCATCTATGTTTCTCAAGAAGTACATAATTCGTGTCTAATTACCATCTTCATGTCACACGTCTATAAATGAACTTATTTAATCAACCTTCTGACATACCATAGCACATTATTGTTACGTTTCGAATACGCAGTACAGTACATGGCTGCAACGCAATGTATCGTATTCATGCTATAAATAAATTACATGCATCGCAATATGTCGTATACGCGGTATACAGCACAGAACACGATTGAATGCAGTATATCGCGATGTAACGTATACGTGGTACACAGTACAACACTTTATTTCATCGTTATGCATCGTATTCGTGTTATTGAGTACAGTAAATTGTTGTATAGCAATGTATCGTATACGGGGTACACAGTACAGCACTTTATTTCATCGTTATGCATCGTATTCGCGGTATTGAGTACAGTAAATTGTTGTACCGCAATGTATCGTATACGGGGTACACAGTACAGCACTTTATTTCATCGTTATGCATCGTATTCGCGGTATTGAGTACAGTAAATTGTTGTACCGCAATGTATCGTATACGGGGTACACAGTACAGCACTTTATTTCATCGTTATGCATCGTATTCGCGGTATTGAGTACAGTAAATTGTTGTATAGCAATGTATCGTATACGGGGTACACAGTACAGCACTTTATTTCATCGTTATGCATCGTATTCGCGGTATTGAGTTCAGTAAATTGTTGCATCGCAACGTATCGTAAACGAGGTTCACAGTACAGAACACGTTTGAATCGTAATGTATCGTAAACTAGGCATTTAGCACATTATGTGATTATACGATCAAATTCATTCTTTTTACGCAGTATGTAATTCGTTTCCCTAATATCTTTCATCCATCATTGTTTTCTTTTCTTGTCAACAACGTATTATGTGTATTCAGTCGTGTCAGGTATGCGACACATACTGCCATACTGCAGTATCGGTGTAGTACGGTCGGCATAGTGGTACAGCCAGTATATGCAGTACGGTATTGATCAGCCCCGCGGCCTGTGTCTGTGTCCGGGCTGCGGGCTTATCGAGGTAAGAGCGCGCGTATCTTGACAACAGCCGCTGACCCTGACGTATGTCACCCCCCGCCCCCTCACCACCCCCGCGCCCCCGCCCTTCCCTTCGCCCTCGCCATCGCCGCTCTGTTCGCTAACCCTTCAAATGACCCTCTCGTGTCCGGCCCTTGCCCACCGCTCCTCTCTCTAACTACGCCGTGGATAATCTGCTAGATAACTTGCCTGTAATTTAGGCCCCGACTGCTGGTTTGGACGAAATACGGAGAGATTCTCACATTTGTAGGAATAAATTCTGTGTAGTACCTTCGTGGCATAAACTGACCGATTTACAATATTTCTATGAATAGTAAAAAAATAAATAAGATTCTAAATTAAAGTTTTCTGTGCAACAATTAAACATCGAGGATAAACTCGACAGTACTGAGAACCACTCGCGACTCTACAGCAGACGCTGGGACTGGCGCCTGTTCCAAACCGGAAAACACACTCACAATTCATTAACGAAATTCATTCAACCGCGTAAAATCAGCGAAACGACCAGCTGCACGAGTAAATACACACTACTTTATGTCCGATGTGAGTAAAATAGTGCGAACAAACCACAGAGTAATTGCTTGATCCAAATGATATCAACAAATATATATTTCGAAACCCTGCGTAGTTAGATTTTCGAGTCTTGAAATCGTTCATAATTATTATTGTCTTACCCTGACAGCGAAATGTCCAGTTTAGCAGCTCGTTAAGCATGTTAAAGCACGTCCGGACTCGGCAGTATATCAGATTTTACGAGTTTCACATTTGAGTAGGTTCACTGCGTAGCCTTTCTGCGGTTTACGCTAGGATAGCCGGAGTAAACATATAAACATTTCGGAGAGCATTAAACTTATTGTTCAATCAATCAAAAAACTAAAAAATTCTACCTAGTTAGTCTAAATCTACTTACGTTCCTAATACGACGAAACAATCCTGATTTTTAAATAATATAGAAAACATTATAACATAAGCTGTAAGAAATGAAACGTAATTTTGCAGCATTAAAAATCAAAATGTCTGGTTGTGATCGTGTTTCTGAGTGAAATAGCTTGATTTATGGAACTATTCTAAGATAGTAAAATAACTTTACGCTATAGGGCATCTTCTACACTATATAGATATAAATTAACGATAAACGCTCAGTAATAATATCCACCAAAACATTAATCCTACTTTGTCACAACCTAGAAGAGTGGCCATCAGAGGCAGTGGTTCGAATACCACGTTAAACCGTTGGTATCTTAGATACCATTGGATGTAGGGATATTAATTAACAGTCATGTTTAAGGAAGATGTCAGCCTTAGTAAACAAGAGTACAAGATCGCGCCACAATCATTTTACACTCATCCATTTCAGAAAGGCTAAGAGATAAATGAATATCTGCAAACAACTTCAGTGGCAGAATGTGAAAGTGATAAGATAGAGAAATGTTTGATTAAAAGATTACATAAAAACTAAAATCAGGTGCAAATAAACAATGAAGCAAACGGTTCAATTCCAATCGTTCGCCACCTCGCACTACGATCCTTTCATCCCGCTAATCTTAATATCGATTTCCGTTTCCGGTGTACAATCGCCAATTTCCACCAAACAGGAAATCGCGCGTATCGTCTTATTCGGGCGCCGCGTGACACATTTTAAAGCCATCAATCCGTTTAAAGTGGTGGATTTTTCTCCAATGACTCACCCCTCTTTCTCCCCCCCCTTGCGTCGCACCCTGTCCCTGTGTTCCTGTCTTGCCTTGCCTCGCATCTCGCTCCTTGCTACTGTCGCCAAGCCACATTCGCTAAATGCAAAGCTTCTACGCGAGACCGTTACAATTCCCATCTAATTATTCGCCATTTTTCTTCTTTCGTATCAATATATAAAAGAAAATCCATAACTGTGTCCAACCCTACAACAATTAATTTTGAATTTGGAAATAAGCCTATAATTTTAAACCTTGATTATCCTTTTAATCTGAAGAACATAATTTTAAGAATTAGAAAATTATTTTTTGAAAACAAAATTTTTTGTGAAAAAGGTACTAATTTGAAAGAGAATAATTAATCATGCTGCAACAGGTTTAGTAAAGTCAATAAATAGATACAATTAGTTTGGGAATGAATTCACTGGACGCATGACGTTAATAACAGAATGTAAATAGATAACGGAGTCAAAGTAGTAAAAGCACGGCCGGATGTGTACGAGAAATATATACAGAAGGACGTGAGTAGTAGAAAATGAAAGTGATGAATGGACGGACGTCGTATGATTCATTCATGTTACGCAATCGACCGCACGACGTAAAACCGCTATGAATGAATGAATCAACAGGTGGCATCGGTTAAAAGAATAAAGCAACAATAAACGGGGCGAATTGTTAAACAAGTGGGTTAAAGAGTTATGAAAAGTTGCGGCGGAGGGGAAGCGGGGGTGGGGGGGAGAGTGCAACTCGTGGCAAAGTTTTAAAACAAACTTTCCCGCCGTTATCAAAATACCGCAAACTTTGGCGATTACATTAAAAGTTGCCGTATAGTTTGTACGTCTGACATTATTGCAGAGTCGAAGACGGGTCAATCGCGAGTTAGCGAGGGGGGTGGGGGGGAAGGGACAGTTCGCAGCTCGCCGTGTCCACTGACATTATTAGGTCGCGGGAGACAGAGAGAGAGCGATAGAGGGGGTGGGGGCGGGCCCGCCTACCCCTCCGAGCAGCCAGTGTCCACCCGCGAGAGGGGGGGGACGGGGTATTGATCGAACAAAGGAAGGACCCAACCTTCCTTCCGCTCATGTTTTTTCGTCGACGGCCGCGATGCCTCGGCTAGTCGCGACGACGAGGTCCGAGGACACGGACACGACAGCCCGCGCCGCTCAGACACCGCCACACGGCCACAACCCGACGGCTCGAGTCACGTCCCGCGCGGCAACACACGCCGTCCGTCTCGTTTTTATTGGTCGATTAACCGGAATCCTGCGCCAATGATAGACGCGTGGGTGGAGCTTACGGTTAAAAAATAATAAACAAACCGCTTAATGAATCTCTGGCTGCGTTTTCGGGCCGTTCATATTTTTTGTTATTAAACAGTTCGGAATGAGTGTCCCCACTCCCAAGCGGGCAATGCGCCAACTTTCAGTGCAGGAAAAGATCTCGGCCGTCCAGCGAGTGCACGACGGCGAGTCCAAGGCGTCGGTGGCTCGCATGATAGGGGTGCCCGAGTCCACGCTGCGCGGCTGGTGCAAGAACGAGATGAAGTTGCGGACCATGAGCGACAAGTCGTCGAGCCAGTCGCCGTCTCCGTCGCCGCCGCCCTCGGACGCCAAGAGACCGCGTCTGGACGACATGAACGACGCCCTCTGGTTCTGGCTCAGGTCGCAACAGGCCCAGGAGACGCCGGTGCCGGCCGCCCCCTTGGTCACCAACAACAACAACCACAGCTCCTGGTTCTGGAAGTGGTATAAGGAGTTCGGCGTGCAGGAGGTGCCGGTGCCAGAGTCGTCGCCTCCGCCCCCGACGCCGTCACCGCCACCCGACGAGCCGCTGCCCCTCGTCGTCCGCAGGAACAAGGTAAGAGCAAACACCGGCAACACTACACGAGCAATGCTAACTATCAAAGTTCTAACTGGGTAAAAAACTCGAGTAATGTTACTGTTCCAGTAAATTATTTGAAAAAAGAACGAGTGAACAATTTAAGACTACCATAAATTTTAAAAGCGATGATAAACCTAATTGAATCAATTTACCCTAAACTCTAAACAGGTATATTTATTTCGTGGTTGTGACAATAGAAAAATTCTCAACTGAAAATTCGTTTCCCGTGTATCTACCGATAAAGATCAGCTGACTCTTTACTCAAGGTCATAACATCCTTTTCCGAGTAAATATGTCACCGATGAATCAAAATTCACGCATCATAAGGCATTTTCCGCCTGTGTCTTCATTCTTTCAGGGTATAATTAGTTTGGAATTTTACAGATAAGATATACAATTATTAAGAAGTCAAGACACGACTCCTTCTAGTAAAATATTGGCAAGTTTATTGCCTACCTTCTAAAGAAGACAATCTAATATGTACTTGATTGGTTGGATTGTTTTTGTTTTCAACTAAGAATTGTTTTGCGCGGCCTACCCAGCCACGGTAGTGTAAAACAATGTTTCGAATAGTTATATTTTAGAACGCTTTAATTAATTATTGTACTAGCAATACTCAGTACTAGGGATTGATATGGATAGATAAGTTCACTCCGTGTGGTAATGTGTTCATATATGAATGTAACACATTCAGATATGTTAATATATTTAAAATTCTCGATTGTAATTGACAAATAAGTGGTTATATATTTTAATTTGTAGGCCTAACTCCAAGTTTTAAAGCATGACTACCATTTTCCATCATCTATTAGATTCCGTTAACTGTAATGTACTAAAATAATTAATACTATCAAAATTATGATTATTCTTAACCTCTACGCTAGTTTTCCTTAGTTATATGTTCCCTATGTAACTATGAGCCCCAAGATTTTTGTCGTGGGGTTGGGGTAGCCCGCCGCATTGCTACAGTAAAATAAAGTAAATTTTACAACAGACGAACTCAAACACTCGGATGATGTAAAAAAACATACATACGGATTTTAAGTCGTCGACTTTAATCTTATTGAAAATATCCAATTCTGATAACCCTGCAGGTACAGTAAAATAGGCTCTGTGAACAATTATTGTTGTGTCCATTTTGAAACAGTGAACATTTATTTACTGTTTATCAGCTGTGAAAGCAGTGCATATGAGTTGGTTAGTCGGTAGGAATTATGAATCACATCACACACAAATACGTCGAGAATAACAGCTGGAAAACAAATTTAGTCAGGTAAACAAAGTGTCGCCACGTCATGTGAGGCCGGTCGGCTGAACCTGGTTTAGCCTCAAGGTACGTGGTGTGCCCTCAGTCCACAATACAAGAGAATCTAGATATTACCAAACACACCGTCTTATCTTTCACACGATGTGACGTTGACTGAATTTCAAACTTCATTACAACATTGGGTGTTTAAGCTATTCGACATGCACCCCGCTTGCATCGACCTGATGGTACAGTCTCGACAATCAATCAACAATTGACTGGAAAATCGCCAACATTTTGATCTGAAGCTTCTAAGTACAGTAGGTAATAAACAGTTTATAAAACATTGCGTTATTTGTTATAAGGACATTTAAATCTAATTTTGCGATTACACACTTGTTATTAGCGGTTGTTAAATTATTATTGAATGTTATTCCATCTTGGAGACGACAGTTTGCCACATGGGTGTCACTGCCAACTGGTAAGTTTTCTATCGGGGTTCGCACAGTTTGGCAACGCAGCGCGGCGGTCAGAGGGTTCTCGTCCGTCATGTTTATCTCAAACACGGACGCGACGCGCAGCAGCTGACTCACAACCCCGACGACAACGCTGTTATTGTCAATAGTCATAATAAAACTCTTCCTTCCACATGTCGGTATCTTATCGGAGGTTTGTTATGGTAATAAATTTATTTTAAATAGTCTCTTAGGTTGTTTGAGACGAAATTTACGACGCCCATTTTAAACAAAATTTTACTGAATGTAAAACAAATTAATTGAAAAAGTTTAAATTTTAATGGTTAGAAACATGTTAAGCAATTACGGAATGGCTGACAATTACGGGGGTGACGTTGCCGTCACGAGTCTCTCACTTATCGTAAAGTATCCGCTACGTTGCCGACACGAGTACCGCTCTTATCGTGAAGTATCCGTGACGTTGCCGACACGAGTACCGCTCTTATCGTGAAGTATCCGTGACGTTGCCGACACGAGTATCTCTTCCTTATCGTGAAGTATCCGCTACGTTGCCGACACGAGTATCTCTTCCTTATCGTGAAGTATCCGCTACGTTGCCGACACGAGTATCTCTTCCTTATCGTGAAGTATCCGCTACGTTGCCGACACGAGTATCTCTTCCTTATCGTGAAGTATCCGCTACGTTGCCGACACGAGTACCGCTCTTATCGTAAAGTATCCGCTACGTTGCCGACACGAGTATCTGTTCCTTATCGTGAAGTATCCGCTACGTTGCCGACACGAGTATCTCTCCCTTATCGTGAAGTATCCGTGACGTTGCCGACACGAGTACCGCTCTTATCGTGAAGTATCCGTGACGTTGCCGACACGAGTATCGCTCTTATCGTGAAGTATCCGTGACGTTGCCGACACGAGAATGGTTCTTGTCGTGGTGTGTCCGCGCCGTTGTCGACACGAGTATCGCTCTTATCGTGAAGTATCCGTGACGTTGCCGACACGAGAATCGCTCTTATCGTGAAGTATCCGCTACGTTGCCGACACGAGTATCTCTTATCGTGAAGTATCCGTGAGTTGCCGACACGAGTATCGCTCTTATCGTGAAGTATCCGTGACGTTGCCGACACGAGAATGGTTCTTGTCGTGGTGTGTCCGCGCCGTTGTCCGCTCGAGTATCGCTCTTACCATGAAGTATCCGCGACGTTGCCAACATGAGAATCGCTCTTAACATGAAGTACTCGCGATGATCCCGACAAGAGTTCCGGCCTTATTGTGAAGTATTCTCGATGTTGCTGACAACAGTATAACTCATAAAAAAGTGTTCGCTACGTCGTTGACATGAGAATAATTGCTGTTATCTTTAAGTATCCGCGGCATTGCCGACTCGAGTATTGCTCTTGTCGTGAAGTATCTCAGATCATGAAGTAGTGTACTCAATCGGAATAAAGACGTATGACGAAAATTGCAGTCATATTATAGATTTGTTTTACAATTCCAGCCTTATTAAAAATAATTTTTATGGGAATTTCCTAAAAATCCTATTTCAGTTATGTTATGATGTTGAATAAAGTAAAACGGCAATATAGTCGAAAACTCGACGGTGTGCGAGGCGACCAGGCCTGGGACCCGCTAATGGAAGGGACGCGGAACGATCGACCCCCCAGGTTTACCGAGAAGCGGTCGCGGCCGGACGTTCCTTATCAATGTCCGTCGCCGCCCCCCGGGCCCGGACTGTATCGACCTGCTCGTTGACTCACTGGCTCACTCATCTGTGCCAACTCTGCCTCTGTTTGCACCCTTTATTCACAAACATAATCTTGTAAAGTAATTACTTACATCTTTAAAAGTCGGGTTCAAGTCATACTGAACAATTCGTATTATTATTTATTAATACTACCTTTCTGAAAAGGCGACCTACCCAAGAAGGTATGAATGTGAAGTGAGTGTAATATGATTGTGCCGCGATCTTGTAGTCTTATTGACTAAGGCTGACATGTTACTTAGACAGGGTTGTTAAATATACCTAACAGCCAATGACATCTAAGGGTCCTACAGTTTAACGTGGGTTCGAACCAATGACATCTAAGGGACATACAGTTAGGTAGGTCTGAACTCATCACGGGACACGAACATATAAGGAAACATCTTGCTCACATGGGATTCTTCCGAGGCTGTCCGAGGAGACTGCCGATCATATGCTGTATGACTGCACCGCTCTTGCTGAGGTAAGGGCACTCTGGGCGTTATGGAGAGGCGTTGTCACCTTCCCCAGGAGGAGCTGGTCGGGAGACCACGGCAGTTCATCAGGCTTTTAAGCCTTGAAGGTCCATGAGACATTTAGCAACAGGGGTACGCAAAAAGCCATATGGCTGACGTGCTTTAGGGACCTTTGTGTATTCAGGGACCTACAGTTTGACGTTGCTTCCGAACCTCTTATGCCTCTAAATTACGAACTGGTCTAGTTATGAGGATGGTCTTTGCGGATGAACGTAGTATTCAATGGTGCGAACTTTAATCCACACCAGGGAGTATTGTATCCAACAACCATCGCTCACTCCACAATTCGTGACTTCCAAGTACTGGACTACTGGACACGCCACCGTCCCGCATAAGCAAACTATGTTTAAATTAGATAAGATTAGATTATTTGAAATGGCGACCATATCACAAGGTAGGTATTTTAAGCCAAGTATGAATGAGGATTGAATGTAAGATGATTGTGGCGCGATCTTGTTACTGACTAAGGCTGACATGTTCCTTAGACAGGACTGTTAATTAATAGCCCAACAGCCAATGGCAACTAAGGGACCTACAGTTTAACGTGGAACCCGAACCACGGCCTCTGAATTACGAATTGGTCTAATTATGGTGATGGTCTTTGCGGATTAACGTAGTATTCAATAGTGCGGACGTTAATCCACACAAGGGAACACTACATCCACCGACCATCTCTCACAACTATCCACAATTCGTGACCTCCAAGTAGCTGGATTACAGGATGACGCCTCCATCCCAGTGTTATAATGAGGAATATTCAAAAAAAGTATCGGTGAGGCGTAAAAATCTAGTGTGAAATATCCGAGATTTTTTGTCAAAACAGTGAAAGTACGATACTGTATTTGTAACTATGAAATGTGAATAAACTATATTCCTTGGAAAGGCATGATCGCCGCGATCAGGCGCTGTAATTAGCGTGTTTATGACGTCCACAGCGCCCGGGGCGACAGGCTTCGGCAATCGGCAGGTGGGACTCTCTAACACTCGCAGCTCCTACGGTGAAACATAACGACCCTTCACACATTGGCATACGACATTCCTTCCCAACCGTCAGCCTGAGTACAATGTAATCGTTGACCGGTGGCAACACTGCAATCAACCGCCCAAACATTCTCACCGCTATCGAATTCCTAAATATGTAATTAGGAGTCTTAGGTATATCCACCATCTTGGATTCCACAAGAACAATGTTAATTTTGTTACAGCTTTACCTGATCTCTTGTATATTTGTATGACTGGGACGGTGGCGTGTTCTGTTATCCAGCTACTTGGAAGTCACGAATTGTGGATAGTTTTGAGCGATGGTCGGTGGGTGTGGTGTGTACTCTTGTATGGATTTTTGTCCGCACTATTGAATACTGTAAATACGATCCTCATTATTAAACCAGTTCGTAATGCAGAGGCAGTGGTTCGGACTCCACATTAAACTGTAGGTCCCTTAGATATGCCGTTGACTGTTGGGCTATTAATTAACAGTTCTGTCTAAGGAACATGGCCTGTCAGTAACAAGACTACAAGATCGCGCCACAATCATCTTACACTCATCTCTAATAATTCATAATTGGCTTAAAATGCCTGGTCAGGTTGCCATTTCAGGTACTAGCTAACTAAACAGATCACTCGGTTGTCGTAAAAAGATGGTTAAGGTGTCAAAAGGTAAAATGGTTATCTAGGAAACTAAATTTTCCATCCTAAAAGCATAATACTTCTTATAGAATATAATTGAGTGGTACAGTAATTATATTTTCCCGCAAATAAAACAAATAGTTAATAACAATAATTAATAATGTAGTTCCCTATGAAATTATTTATTTATAATTTAACACATCATCAATCTTTTCACGACTATCCTGTTAACTAGTAGGCCTAATGCTATCAAAAAATTAAAACGGTTTTTATGGGGCTAAAACGAATTATTTCTCTAGTAAAGCCGACTCTTAAATCAAAATATGTTTTCTATTTTTCTCTGATTTAATTTTTAAAGCGGAGTGAGCTCAGATTTAATTTTACTATTAACGTTGTCAAAGTACTATAAATATAAACACAACAAGAAATATCTTATCAACTTACTGGTACACGATTCGTCTAACATTACATATTTTCAAGTTCCGCGAAATCTGATTCGTTATCACTATTCCTTTACTGTAGGCATTTTAGAAAAATGTATTAAAACACAAAATCATTATACGAAATGAGATTATGTACTTTTTGTATATTTTTAACGATAGGGAAAAAATTTAAAACGTCCTACTTCTTTGAAAATCTTCTTTGAATTGACTTCTCTGTTTCTTGACCGATTTTAACGTTTCGCGCCAAAACGTTAAATAACTCAGTCAATAGTTTAGCAACAAGGTTTTAGATGTTCAAAGCATTTTTGTGCTGGGCGTGAGCATAAAAGTAGGTTTACAGATTAATTAAGCAGTATAAATTTTTGACATTAATTACTATAACAGGCTAGTAGCAGAAATACAGTAAATCTGGAAAAACACACGTTCCTTCTGAAAATATTAAATGTTTGTGTGGCGTTGTGATCGACGGGTTAAAAAGCTTATGAAGTTGTCTTATTTAATAACAGAGTATTGTATGTTATAAAAAGTGTATTGAAGTAAAAAAAAACACTAAAAATAAGTTTAGTTTGGTTGGCAAATAATTTCCGTTCCCTACCCAAAATCTAGGCTATTTATCACTGCGGCGAATAGTGCCACATGGGATTACTAGAAGAATCGAACCGATATAGACAAAACTGTTGTAGAGCAACTTTCCCAACTACCGCCCCTGACAATAGACGGCACACGTGGGGTTGTAAATTCCCCACGTCGTGGTACAAAGTCAATCCTCGGTCCCTGCCTGCGTCTCTTGGCGTCAACTCCTTCAACTTCAACCGAACAAACAACAAGGAAATTGCTCGACAAGTACAAGTTTATGTATTTACACAAATAACACGGACATTGCTTAAATGAACCCACAATGACCAAATTATGTCTGTAAAAGTGGAAGTGAATTCACCTTGGAACGTTTCAAACCGTTGGGAAATCCCATTCGCAGAGGGCACAGTTCAGATTCACCACAACCAGCGCCCGTTATCTTAGAGGCAACAGAGATAACAAATTTTATTTATCTTTTGAGTACTCCCTACTTTTATTTTGAAATGAATATGTCTAAGCTTTGGTGGGGTGAGGTTAGAAATTTTCGAGACTCAAAAAGTGTAGCAAGTGACGTCTTCTGGTAATTAGAACAGCTGTTTACAGGAACTTCCCCTCAGATATATCCATAATCTAAGCTAATTACACAATTTTTGTTACTCTAATCTCTACAAAGCCCTGCCAGGAGTGAGCAAGTGTCCTTTTGTGCAAGGTCCTTTGTTTTGTTCTTTTGGCAGACAGTGACATGCAGCTGTATGTCTTTGAATGAGTGATGTGAATAAAATAATACAATTTTTTTGAATTGGGTACGTAAAATTTAGTTTGTTTCAAAAATTGAAAATTAATGAATCAAAAGTTATTTTGATGGTGTTTTAATGATAATAAACACTGCTGATTGAACTTATATACTGTACATAGTTGTGTGGTTAAGGTGTAGAAGTGTAACAATTCTAGACCCCAGGTGCCCCATGGGATTTACCCATGAATGTAAATTTCCATACAGAACCTGACTCCCAAACTTCTATGGATTCCCATGGTCTCTTATAACACCAGCCTGTAAATAATTTAATAAAACAAGATCACCCTTTGGAACAACAGGTGTCTTTGCACACACAGGGATGATATGGGTGTTAATCATTCTCCAAAGTTTTTTTATGACATAAAAACTCATTTTTGCAACAACTAAAATTAACCTTAACACTTTGCAACTTACACATACATCATTTTAAAATGTCTAAATCGAAATATTTTTTCTTGTATTAATATTTAAAAAAACTTTTTGTGATCTTAGGTGCAATACATTTTAGGTAGGACTGAAAAGCTGCCAACTATCTGTTTTTGCCCAGGCTCTGTTTTTTACAGAGCGAGTGAGACAAGTAAAACTGTTGTGTGTAGGTAACAGAAAGAAAATTACATATTACAAAAATACGAATTGCTCCTTGATTTTATACAAATTATATAAGTGAAAAATACCACTGTTATGTACTGCAGTTTTGACTAATGGGAAAAGAGTAGAAGAAAATTATCTTGGGTTTTAAGTATTTTTTTTATCAATACGAGTCGGAAATAATAACTAAAATTTGTATTTTGTGAACAAAAGTATTTATAATTAAAATCAATAGAATACTAAGAGTTTTGTGGTTTCACCCTCATACAAAATTACAGGGTGTGCCATTCCCAAGAGACTACAAATTAATTAGGAACCCTTTTGTAATTATCGTTTGTGATTGTAAACTATGAGTTGAATAATTATATGATTTATGATCAACGATGGTTTTTCAGGAGACCAAAGAACCATGTGCTGTAGTTGCGCCAATCAGTCTGCAAATGCCACTGACAACAACAGTGCTCGTTGACAGCAACAAGGAGTCCGAGTCTGAGGCTAAAGAGAATGCAACGCTCTCAGAGGACGAGGACGAGCCGCCGGCCTCTGCTGCCGACGCGCTCAAGCACGGAGAGAAGTTCCTACGTTGGCTGGAGTGCTGCTCGGACCCCAGCGTGACAGCTGTGCAACTCCTTCAGTTCAGGTACCACCTCACATTGGTTCTTTCTTAGTTTTTTAGAACCCAGTCTGTCCACCATTGTTGTTGATTAGAGGATTTTAAAGACCAGGCTCTTATCCTAATCCACATAAAAATGTTTCTGCTGGGGCATATCAACCGAGTCTTTTCATGGCAGCAACTGTAAGATAAGTGTGCACTCTCTGATAATTGCCATGTCTTCAGTGATAATGACAGGCTCGGAATAGAGAGGTAGATTTGTCAGGGTTAAGGTTGCGAGACGACAGGTGGGAAATACATATTCTCTTGGATTCCAGCTATGTATGTAATTATTTCCAATTAAGACAAATTTATGTAAACCTTTTGAAACTTTTGAACTCAATTAGTATTTTCTATTTTTTACTTTGATTTTGCAACTCTTCTTTCAGCAAAACAGCAAACAGCTCTTTTAAGCAAAACAGTGTCCACTGAAATCCCAATTAAACGTAAAAATGCTATCAACTTCCACCCAAGCTGGTCACTGTTTATTTACGGTGGGCTCTCCAATCATTGTACCACACATTTTCAAACCAAATTTTGATTACTCATAGTCAGGATTCGAACCCTTGTCCTTCCCATTGGATTCAACCGTTGACCTCCTCAGTAGAAAGGTTTATACCACTACACCAAAGGACTATTATCTGAGAAAGCGCTTATTTGTCTATAAAAGCATACTCTAGTGGCACAACAGTGAACATCATGAGGCATTAGTTCATGCGTTAGCTCGCAGATGATTTTCACTGCCATCGACTTGGGCATGTCAATGACAATAGATGGAGGGTTAAGATTTCCAGTATTAGTATATAAATCGACAAAGTCGTTCTAGTAACCCACTGGGAGAGGAATAGTTGGATAATTACTCAAGTTTAACTCTGAGAATACATTGAGTTAATGATCCTGATGGAGTAACACGCTAGCACAGTAAGTCTAAGGTTGCTGGATCAAAACTAGTGACCAGTGATTCATGAGCAATCTACTTTGGCAAGGTGACTCACGCCGCTACAGTATCTCGTATCTTTAAGTCGGTGCGAGCGGCGTTAGGGACAACTGAAATCCGCTAGTTCGGCGCTAGTGTCGCTTATTTTTTACACTTATGTGATTATTTCATGCAATTTTCCTGAGTAACCTGTTTAAGATAATAATTCTGTACACTTTTAAACATTTTTAGACCTCCAAATTGACATATTTTATAAGATTATCAGATTAAAAATGTGGTTTTAAAAATAATTTTCTGTAGTATACGAAATTTATTTCTTATTTCAAAATTTCACATAGGTGAAAAAGGTCTGTTATTCATCCACCTTCCCACAATTTCAGCTTAAAAGTAAAAGTAGTTTTCCTGCACTCCTTCCACGAATATTGTCAAATTTGCGAATTAATCACCCTGTAACTACAAAGGTTTTCTCTAAAAACTTGAAAAATGATTCCAAAATTAACAAATAAACATTAAAATTAAGTTTTTTAAGATAGTCCATTTTTTCGCTCACACCACACACAGGCTTCCAAGGACTTTGAGCAGTTGAGGTCTTTTATTTTTGAAAAACTGGAATATGTTAGATGTGATATCCTCTTATAAACTGATCGGCGATTTCTTTTCATACTCTTCTCTTCTGAATCCCTTCTTTCGGAGTCTGTACTCTCAAATAACAAAACTCGCCCACCACGATTGCTGGGCTCAAGTATCAGAACAAATCGGGAGGTTTTACTCTAAGTATTTATAAAAATATCACTTGCTAGGAAGCCTGTAATGGTCTGTTTGACAAAACTTCCTACAGTCCAGTCCCAAGATTAGATAATTAGCTATAGAATGATCTTTAAAGGTTTGAGTCAGATTACATACTGCTGAGATCAGGAATCAAGAAGAGAAAAGAAAAAATTAAAGTAACCGGGTCATATTTAGTAATCAAAGGGCTTATTGATTATGTGACATAATCGAGTTTATAATTATTTATAAGTAAGATAATCTTCATGATGCATTCTTTGTGTTACAGGTACTTGCTGAACAATGTCAAGAGTTGTGCTGAAAGGCGGGCCGCAAACAAAACCAAATCAACTCGGTCCCGTCGAAAATAGTCTACCAGTACCATTGTATATAAGAGAATTGCTCATGGTAAGTGTGAAAAAAGGTTCATATACAATGAGGTTTATGTTTAGATGCTTTTTTACAACCTAACTAAGAGTTAATGTGGCTTTACAGATGTCTTATACATTTTCCAAAACAATCGGTTAACATTAATCTCAGCTTATGATAAAGCAACAATCACAGCATTTTTCAAAATTCTATGTTTTATTCTAAGTTCAATTAAATAGTAGTTTTATGTTTTCGTGGGATGTAAGCTAACGGTTGGTGAACCATTGAGTTAAAATCCTAGGCTCAAAAAAACATTTACTCGAACATTTGATATTGAAATTTAGTGTGAATTCATTTTAATTTTTACATTCTCATTTTAGTTATTATAGAAGTCTTATTTGAGATGAGTTAACTGTTATCTTAAAAATTAAAACATGAGTTTCAAAATCAATTGTTAAACAACCAGGTTCCTTTTTTTATTTTCTAAACAATAAAAAAATTAAAATAAACGACAACAAATGACTTAAAGTAACAAAAGGTATTGGCAACATAGTACTGTTTACGCTTATTGTTTTTGGATCATGCATTACCGTGAAAGACTTTCTAATTTACGTTTACGTTTAATAACTCATAGTTGACAGCATTGAAAATTCCCTCATCTAATTTTATGGTTACCAATAAAATTATTCACTTTTAACACGTTCACTGCGGCATGAGTCACCGGTGACTCATGAGTGTCTGGCTCTGCGTGCGGCAACTCTTTCACCACGGCTGACGCACCTTGCGCCACACATATTTTTCACACCTGTAATGCGATTTAAGTGGGGGTTGTGCTGTTATTATGAGATTTAAAAGTAGTATATATTTATATACATATTTATGTATGAGTCACCGGTGGCTCACAATACACTGCGGTTAATTATTACTACATATTATTCTTTTACTGCGGCATGAGTCACATGCGACTGATTATGTTTTTCGTGAGAGAAATATAGTTCGTACGTGTTTTCGACGTTTATTATTTGCGCAATTATTGTTATTATTGGTGCAATTATTGGAGGTTATTTTTCTGTCTGATGGTTTGAGTCTTCTGTTTGTTGCCTTGTAAACAACTCAAGATTTTGGTCGAAATCAAAAGTCGTAAGTGATCAATGCACTGTGACATAAGTCACCAGTGGCTCATGACAATTCATTCGCTGTACGATGCTGTGATCTGGTGGGAAATATCCAAAGTAACCTAAAAAATCCACCCACAGCGCTCCTAGTGCAACCGCTATGAAACTAGAGCCTGCCAAAGTTTGAAGCAACAATGAGCCACCGGTGACTCATGCCGCAGTATAAAAAGGTTTTTAATTTTGGAGACGCAGTGAACGTGTTAATGCACGCCTCTTTATAGTAAAATTTATAGATACTGAGTTTTCCATTGTAAACTGTGTCAATTTGTTTCAGATCCAGAAGACCTGTGAAGAGCAACGAGCAGTATAATAGTTGAGTTTTTGGTTGATTCTAAGACTGTTAATTTGTTGTTCCTTTAAGTGTTATCAAATATGTTCATTTTTATTACGTTTCTTGTTCAGAGTCACAAGAATGATTTATTCGTTCAGTTTTGTAACGAAATGTGATAATACATTTGTAATTTATACTAAAGAATATATGTTAAGCGCAGATTGATTTATATTTGTAAGGTAAGTGATAATTTTCCATCTTTAGTTTTGTTCTCTGAGTTGCATTAACGCTTCGGATAACGGAACACAGAACACAAAACCAAGGTATATACAACACCATTTTATGCGTACAAGAGACGTTAGAAAATTAAGCACCGACCATGAGATGAGGACAGTGGAGGGGCTCGTAGACGATGTGGTCGGAGATGAAGTTCGCACAACCCTGCCAAGAGTGCAGCTCCGGATAACATAGCTTCGTCGGCCGAATGGTCGTCGAAACCATTTTCTGGAAACATACGAATTACTTTTACCACTAGTAGGTTAAAATTGTGATGTTGCCAATTGATCCTATATTTTTATATGATGTCTCGTGTGTAAATAAAAATTGGTTAATTTTTTTCATGATATTATAAGGCTGTTTACTATATACATCAAATCAAATTAGATACGTTATGGTGTTGTATGATAAAATTTTTATAATATTTTGTTAGAGTTACTGCTATTGTTTTAGATTAAAGTTTAAACATATTTTCTTCCCAGCTTCTCCGAACTCCTCCCGCTTTCTAGGTGAATATCCCCACAGTACATTACCAAAGTTACAGGTAGATCTCAATGTAATATTCATTTCAGTTTACGTACTTATTATATATGACTGTTAGTATATGTAATAGGATCATACCAATTACGAAGGTAGGATTACTTAAGTTTTTACTTAATATATACATGTATAGGCATATGAAAGCTGAAGGTTACTCATGCCAAAGACACATGTCGGACGATGGCTTCAAGGGTTTATCTCAAAATCATTTTTGGCAAAAATTACTCATTTTACGGTTGGAAAACACATTAATGTCAATGTATCAAAATTTTTTTAAATAAGATTTTACTTACAAAAAAAATACTTTGGCAAAAATAAAATTAGAATTTTTGTTTTATATTCTATTATCAAAGAAACAGAATGAGCCCAAAGTAGAAACTTTGAAGAGTAACAATTTAAAGGTGCCCAGCCGAATGAAGATGTGTAAAGTTACCAGAAGTGTTATATTCATCGTGCCAAATATTTTTCCTCACCCGAATTCCTACATTCAATAGGAAGTATATAATAATGTAGATTCTTTATCTGTGCTTATTATCAGGTGATCCATAATTGAAAATCTTTTTTTAAGACAACTATAGATAATTTCAACGAATATTATTGTTATAGTCTTTAATTGTGAATATATTTGTGTAGAATATAAACCATGGGATGTTCCAATATAGTTAACTGAATTGTGTGTGGGCTTGGTTATTTGTATCCATCATTTTTGTCTTTTGTAAATAAATAGTTATGTTTAATTGTGTGTTTTATTTTATTGAATTACCAGCTGACCCGGCGAACTTCGCAAAGACTAACAGTAAATAGTGTTAACTTTAACCATTTGCGCTCGGATCAAGCATTTATAACTTGTCCTGTGCACTCCAGATGTCCAGGATGTCCAGCTGTACTTGGCCATCACCATTTTTTCACCAAGTCGAATTAATTTTTATTTGAGCTGTCAGAACTCGGATGGCCAGTGGTACTGGACGAGATAAAATCTGAGTTGCAATCTTTCGGGAAACTAATGATCTAGCAAATCAGATAAATTCCCGCTTCTAAAACTATAGGCTACATATGTTGGAAATTAAGGTTATGCTTAGTAGGTTGTTCTACTCTTGCGTTTACTGAGAAGTGGTGATATTTAATGCTAATAACAGCATTCTAATAACAGGGTTTTTTGTAAATAACTGTACATATTATTAATAATTCATTATTCATTTTAGTAGTAACCACTGTAGATAATAAACGTAAACATAACAATAAATGATCATTTAAATTCAGATTACTTGAGGCAATTATTGGAGGAGTATGACAAAAATGTATCGTCATATTATTTAATTGTGAAATAGATAATGTTGTACATTATTCATTAACAATGGCTTTTTAATGTCCTTACAAACATTTTTGTAAACAAACTAGGTTTGACACGAAAATAATTCTGAGCTGGTGGGAAAGGTTGTCGATCATGGCTGCTGAGCAGACAAGGAATGTAGTGCGGCCAGTACTGCTGGCCACCCCAGCCGCGAGGACAGCATCACGGGAAATAATTCCGAGCTGTCTGCAGAATTGGCACGGCCAGTGCTACTGGTCTACCGAGCGCAAAGGGTTAAGATTGGCCATGCTCTGATGTCAAACAGCATTACGGATTAGTTGTGTTGATATTCTGGGTGGCTTCATAGTGAATAACAATAAGACATATTAATAACATTCCCACAAAACAAATAATGTGGTCAGCATAGCTCGTTCTTCACCGTGTTAGTGCTAGCTTTCTAGACCAGGTTGACTACCAAAGTCATACCTTCCCAATTAGCTCATGAGGCTGGGTGAACCTCAGGGGACTTGAGATTGCATTTTTGTTACCAACTGCAACAGGGGAGATTTTAACCCACAACCTCAAGCTCGTTGATTTAGACCACACGGCTATCCAGGATCCTTAATCTGATCATAACATGTTAATATTGTGACAGTATTACTGACCACTCGATGGTTGTAAAAAGACGGTTGAAGTGTAAAATTAAGGGTTAGGCTAAGTGGTTATCCAGGAAATTGCTTATTTTTGCATCATGAAACAGATAGTTTATTATCACACACAACATATTTTAATGACAATCATTTAAAACCAGCAATGCTGTCATAAACATAGTTCTTATGGAGCTAAAACAAAATGTTTTGCCAGTAAGGCACTCTTTAAGAGTCTGCATCAGTGGTAGCCATCTTGAATTTTAGTCCCGTAAGAGCAATGTTAAATTCTGGCGGAACATACCTTCACTTTGGCGTCTGTAGTGGCGTTAATTATCAAAGTATCAATGTAAAACTTTGGAAGTACATTGATGAGATGTGGTTCAAGGGCTTGACCTTTTAACATGTTTTAACTTTTTAAAATTTTTTTTAAATTTAACTTGATATAAAAACAAAAATCCAGAAATATTTTACAAAATAAATCATTATTATTTTTTTATTTAGAGCAAAAAAAGAAGTTCTGTAAGGTGGTGCCCTGGAGGACTGTAATATCTTTAATTTGACACTTCTTCCGTTAATTTATGACAATAGGTCAAGGAAATATAGGCGCCAGAATTTAACATTGCTCTTACGGGACTAAAATCAAAGATGGCTACCAATGATGCAGACTCTTAAAACATAATGGAACCTCATAATAAGTTATAGTACAACACAACAGGTAGGTAAAATTTTCCTCTCTTTACAAGAATAGGAAGAAATTCTTTTTAAATCTAGAATTAATTTCAAAATTAGACTTGACTGCCGCATGCTTCTTTGTAGGGCCGTCTTATCTCAGGCATATTTTGTAATTACTGTAATTCTTTACTATTGTTCAGTGTTTTAAAATCGAAAGCTCATATTTCACCTGGAGGATACTTCCACATGGCAACATGTTGAGGTTAAATTACTGACCAGGCATACTAATACAATATGTTTTAAGCAACTGTCTTACCTGTACACCACATTCATTTTCAGCTGCCAATAACAGAGGTTTTTTGGTAGGGAAATTTGAATGATACTGTTTTCTAAAATTCTCTGCATACAGCAACAACACCTTTTCTTTATTGCTATTTGACTTGTAACTGTCAGGGAAGTGTTTCAGACTAGAAATAAATCAATGGTATCGGTGAACTGAGACAAACTTCTCCTTATAAAAGTATACTAGACATTATACACCTTTATTAAAACCATCATATTTAAATATTTAATACTTATAGGCCTAATAATGACATAAATCCTTTGGAATTTTGAAAATGGTCACGAAATATGTTTCAAACTTCAAACACCTTAATACAATTAGTAAATTTTTGAACTAATTAATGCCCTCCACCTTAAAGGTAATTCTTCTTATAAGAATAAAATTGAGTCAAGTCAGAAAATGAACTGTGTTTACCACAGACATTAAATTTAACCTTTCTCTGGACCATTTTCTGCAGACTAATAATACAAATTACTAAATTGTTGAATTTTGTTGTTGAGAAATTTGGACTTTTTACATTTTTTAACATTTGTTCAGGGATGAACTACCCCAAAAATAAAAAAAAACGATTCCTAAAAGTGAGAAAACGCCATGAAATACCATGTATATATACATAAATGCTATTTTCTTTTAAATCAGACCAGTGACGGTGTAGGCTGTGGCTATGTACACATTTACAGAAAATACAAATAGTATCAAAAACAAGACTTTTCTTCTATACTAACATATAGTAACTCAAAAGTAAAAAAACAAACAGGTACAAGTTTTTGTCAGGATGAGGTTTAATTTGACAAGTATTTCAAGTTCTTGCGACATAGATGACATAAACATTATTAAAATACTGTATACCGTACTTATGTCAATAAATAAATTGCATTGACTAATCAAAATAGTTAGTTTTTTAAGGAAGGAGGTAACGAGGTGGAGATTTATCAATTAATTATACATTCATTATTAAACATATGAGATACAGACACATAATGCTTATTTTAAGGTGAATTAGAGTGAACTCCTTCCTCATTATTACCATAAATTTACCTTGCAGTTAAGGTTTTTAGTAAACCTTAGTAAATGTACTTTGGTTCTAAACTTGAGGGCTACATTTGGGTTATTATTATTTTATTAACGATGCTATGAATTATTGCATCAATGACTGACCACCTATGTATAAAAAATATGTACATTAGCTTACCTAATGTCAGGAGAAGGTGGCCAATACAATCGAATAACTCCTAACAATTTTTTATTCTCATCAATGATATTAGGATTCAAAGGAACATAATCTTCACCAAATGGGCAAATATCAATTTCTGATTCATGTTTACTCTCACTACATTCTTCACTCTCAAACCCTAATAATGTATTTAAATCCAGCTGAGACTTTTCTTCAATATTAATTATTGAAGGACTTTCTTTTGCAATAGATTTACCTTCTTCAGTAGCCTGGGAAACGTTGTCAGCAACCTGGGAAGGATTTTCAGCAGCCTTAGAAAGGTTATCATCTGCCTTACCGATACTGGGCTCTTTTACTTCATCAGCCATATCTGTTACCTTAACATAAAAATTTAAAGTTTTCTATAAAAAAGAATCACTATTGAAATAAGTCTCACTCAGTTCACACTATCCATAGCAAATATCGCCATAGTGACAACAAACTTTCTCATACTCCATTCACCCCACTAAGCACTGAAGTACCGAAGTCTCCATTTGAAAGAACCGCCATTTTTAGTTTATAAACAAACAAACAAAATATAGCTTTGAGACCGGAAAAGAAAATAAAGAGAATTAAAATAATGAACATTACCAACGACCATTTTGTAAGCCACGGTTAAAGCATAGAGGTTTATATGGTCAAACGCTAATTAAATTTGATTAAAATGATATAAAGCCTCATTATAATTAAAATTGAATATATTTAGCCTTCTGAAATTTGAGGTCGCACATCGAATCCTGCAAGGATAAAATCGTCGCCTTTTTGTCATGGGGCTAACAGTTAATGAAGCTTTCTAACAAGAGATCGGAGATCGACGTTAAGTAAAAACAAGATCGGGGTTCGGACCGTTCCCCATTCAAGCCCAAAAAATGCTGAAAGAATAGGAAGCATGAAAATTAAAAATAAGAAAAAAGAACTAATATATTAAAATTTATTGCGTGTGAGATTTTCGTTGGAGTTTGAATCTATGTTTTTTAAGCTTAATCACAGCTATAGACAGCGAATATATTCTTTCAACCTCAAGACAAAAATAAACCAATATCAATTTGGAGTTTTAAATGTCTTAGCATGATATATTTATAGAATCAAGCTATGTTAAATAGTTCATTTTTATAGTGGGGCACACACACAGCAACAACAAAATCCAACACAAATATTTTTGGTCGTATTTTTATAGTACAGCGTTTTATAGCAGTTATCAAGCTTTATATTGTCACTATTTCTTTTTCTCCTCTCTTACCAGCTGAATAGAACTGACGTGTCTACAGTGACGTTGCCCACTCTTTCTTCTTCTTTACTTGGGTTTCTGCTTATGAGTGTAGGTGCTGATGTCAGAATGTCAAATTTTTAACCTGTTTAAAAAAATATAAGCTAATTGGTTGTTTGATTATTAATATTTGTGGCAAATCGTGAGTATTTTAGTGTTATTTTCCTAGCTTAGGATCTTATGCAAAATTAATCTTAATTCTGTAACCTGCTAAGTATACATAATAGGGTTTCAATAACCTGCTTTTTAGCCACTTCTTTAACAAATTCATTAGTTTAGGGCCGTAAGCCATTAAAAGGCTGCTTTTCAATATGGTTTTCATTCAAATTGAAGAGATTATTTTTTTGTGAGAGGTGGGGATGAAGGGCCTCATCTTATGTTTGAACTCTACTTAGCTCAGGTCTCATAATCAACCAGCATATTTCATTTGCTTGAGTTCTATACTTTTTTTCAAGAATACTTCACCTTAGTATGAGAGTAAAGTTTTTGTACCATCTTTTGGAATGAATTAAAATAATAAAATATATAAGCGTGTTCAACGCTGAGTATACTGTGAGCAGTTATGAATTCCAAATTTTTTTATTGGCAGCAACATTGGTTTACAATGCTCATTCCCCATGTTAACAATAATTTCTATGTCATCATTAATTGTCTTAGCATAACCCAATGTTCCCTAAAGCAAAATTTCATAATCATGCATAAGTTCTTATGCTTTTTAATGGTAAGATGATATTGGTTTTTTTAGCTAGAAGTGTCTGGAGTTTCCCCCATATAACATCATTAAACTGAAATAATTACTGTGACGTTTTATTCCAGAAAACCAAGTTCTTTTAGTCATTTAATAACAAGGTTCTTTGACATGAAAGGGAATCACACAGTATAACGCCTGAATAAGGTTTAACTTTTTTTTTATTTACCCTTTAAAGACATAATAAACTATTACCAAATACCCCTGTAGACCTCATGCTAAATAAATTTCTATTGATTTTGGTATTATTTGTAATAATTGACTTAAGGTATTTTGTTTCTTAAAAATGTGTTACATTTCACCGCTTGCCGATTGTATATTTTTATCTATTCACATGATGGAAATCCCAAGTCAGCTTTTTCCTTTTGACCTATCCTGTTTGAAACTTTGTGTTGAAAATGTGTTTTAGAGATTTAAACATCACTCTTACAAGATTAAATACCCAAAATGGCTGAGGCAGACTTTTAACGATATTTTTTATTTATGATTCCATATTTGGTATAGAATATAAACACTATTCTAAGCATTATAAATATTCTGAGTACTTGTCTACTTGCTATTAAGTTTTTTTTTAAATTCAAGTACTGTATGTGCAGATTAAGAGTCCATATATGCAACCTCCTTGTTAATAGCAAATAGTAATGTAAAGATTTTTATAGGCCACTCTAAACAAAAAAATGACTACATATGAAGAATTTATTCAACAAAATGAAGAAAGAGATGGGGTACGATTCACTTGGAATGTATGGCCCTCTAGTCGACTTGAAGCTACAAGACTGGTTGTACCTATCGGTTGTTTATATCAGCCTATTAAAGAAAGACCAGGTAAAACACAACCGTAATTATATCAAAAATAATATATTATGTGAATATCCTCATTTTTTATTATTGATTGGAATGTCCTTTTCGTCCAAGACTGTCAAACATGTCCAGTCTGTTATTTCTGCTGAGTTTATATATCAGAATTAGATTATATTAGATTGACATCACATGTTAAGGGTGGATATTATAAAAGACAGTGAAACTCAAAATCAAGATGAAATTTGGTATGTTCTAGGATTCCCAAAATGGGCAATTAAGTTTTTGATTCTATAATGAGAGGTTTTAGACGACCAAATGTAGTTTTAATCAACCCTTCAACGCAGGACATTTTTATTACTAAACAGACCCTATTGCGGTTCTCTTTTGGCGATCACGACCTTTTTGTGCTAACAATTACTAAAACATATATTTCTTCACTATGAGACATCCTACTTACATGATTCTTGCTGTAAATTGAAAGGTAATAGTAATACTACAGACTAATCTAGGCTAAAGTCCACTTGAGTTCTAAATGCTACAAATGACGAAAACAAAAACTATATCTGGTTGATGATTGCAAAAATAAACCATAAAAAGTACCAATAAATAACCACAAATACATAAAAACAGTCAAACTAAATGTATTCACCATTTATTCTCATTATAACATTGTATTTATGATCAAAATAACTAAGAAGCATAATCATAACTAACAGAGCTGATGACAGTAACATGACAAATCAACAGCTGATTTGATGCCTCACTCTAAACCATCTCTGTCTCTCTCTTGTGTTGGTTGGAATTACATGAAAACAGCTGGAATTGCTCCTTGTAATGTCCTAATGTGAAAACATCAAAGAGACAAAATAGTTTGATAAACTGCTGAGGGATATGAGCACATGATAGGTTGACATCGCTTGTGACTTGTACGTCAAACTGCACTGCAGATGGCATTTAGCTTGTGTACAGTTTACGTGAAACTGCGTTGAAGGGTTAAATGAGAAATAAGGTACGGTATAGATGAATTTTAGATTAAGGCACTGGGTGGTTTTATCTTATAATGAAGAATAGTTTCATACAAGAAATATAATACCTGTAGGCCAATTTAAACTAATCAGATTACTCAATGCCCTTAGTCAACTAACATGTTTATGTGAGGTATATAATTAATGTTACTTGAGTATGTACTCAAGTACCATGTATGTATGTACAGTATGTACTGTACATACATACTGATTACATACTGTGAGTACATACTTGAGTATACTGGCTTGGCAAACATAAAAGCTTAAGGAAATGTACACAGATTTATCAATTATATTATAAAAAATGAAGCAATTAGCTTTGGTGTATGTAAATATTCTGCGATTTTTAGAAATTTGTGAATTTAATGTTAATTTTTAATCACTATTAGCCTAGTTATGATTATAAACTGAACACTATTGTGGTGTATTAAACTCTACACTTTGTTATTTTATTGGTTCTATGTGTAAAATTTTCATCCATTTTTATTTTTATAGATTTACCACCCATTCAGTATGATCCGGTTTTATGTACAAGAAATACATGCAGGGCAATATTAAATCCTATGTGCCAAGTTGACTACAGAGCTAAGTTATGGGCTTGCAACTTCTGTTTTCAGAGAAATCCAGTGAGTAAAATAACTATATTATATTTATAGTTTCTGTTAAATGATGAAGATTTATCACTTCAAGAATATATGCAGTATTGTAAGTTTGTGGTATGAGGATGGCTATGATTAAGGCCTATATGATAGTCAATCATAAAAATACATTTGTGTATATCATCGTCATGAAATAGATCAAGGGTTTTTATATATGTTACGACATTGAATACAACCTGGAAGCACTTAACATACCTGGTTTATAATTTTGTTTCTGTGTTGCCAATATTAAAAAAATAAATGACTTAAAAAACAATTTGTAGTATTAAAAGATATTGCACACTGTAAAATAACACCAAAAATACTGCATTATTTGACTAAATTGAAAAACTGTACACAGATATTGCTGTTGAATTGTGACTAGTTATGAGCGTTGGTCGGTGGATGTGATATTCTCTTGTGTGAATTAACATCCACCCTATTGAACCAGACCATCCTTCTAATAAGACCAGTTCATAATTTAGCGACAAAAGTGATTCGGATCTGACGTTAAACTGTAGGTCCCTTAGATGCCATTGACTGTTGTTGGGCTATTAATTAACAATCCTGTCAAAGAAACATGTCTGCCCTAGTCAGAAACAAGACTATAAGATTACCTCATAATTATCTTGCATTTATTTCTGTAGACATTTCTAAAATTTAATAAAAATGATAGATTAAAAGTTTAACAACATAAACTTACAACAACCTGTGACATAAAAGGTAGCCTGTATTTTGCAGTGTAAAAAATGGGAGTGATTTACAATAGAAAAAATGTTGATAATTTGCTGTTGAGTTGGAATTGTAAATGGTAAGCATAAATTATAATTATATTCAATGTTAATCAAGTTCCATAATTAGTTATTCATCTGCTCTTGTTTTCCAGTTCCCACCGCAGTATGCTGCCATTACAGAACAGCACCAACCTGCGGAACTTATCCCGTCTTTCTCTACCATCGAGTATACTATCACGGTCAGTATTGACATATGTTGTTTGTCAAATTGATTTGCCATTGTAATGACATTTGTCAAAATGACAGAATTCAATAAACATTTAAATGTTTGAATGTCTATTTAATTCCGACTCTCTAAGTTGCGTGGTGAGGAATTTAATTTTTTTCATCACTATGCATTTACCTATTGTACGAGGCTTGACTTCCACTTTTGACTGAACTTATTGATAATTTTTGGTCTTGGTAAGCCATACCTATAAAACTATAATTTCTCACCTTTTACAGTAGGTTTATGCAATTCTGCATCATCGGTGACTCCTGAGAAAACTCCATTTTCTGCTGTTTTTTTTAAGTTTAAAGTAAAATTTTGCTGCCACACATTTCATACCTGAAATATCAGAAAAATGTCATTACAAAATTTTATACAAATTCTGTGATTCATTTCTTGTTTCTAACAAACAAAAATTGTTAGCTTATAAAAGGGTGTGTAATCTTAGTTCTGTCACAGATAAAGTCAACAATGAAAACACCTGAAACTTATACTTCAGAGGCACGAGTATCAACGATAAAAAAAGTTTGACAATCACACTCACAAGGCCCACAAACACACCTATTTCACATTTGATTACAATTAATTACAACACAACTTTAGTTTGGGGAATTCATTGATCATCTGCAGAGGCAGAGTTACATTTATCTATTATCTATTACATTATTGTGAAAAGTTTACATCTATTTATTTATACAACTGCATAACAATATTTGTTAGCATATTTTTAAACAATAGAGTACAGTATCACATTTGAGGTTGTTTGACAGCGGGCCCAGTCCATGCCGCCAATCTACCTGCTGGTGGTGGACACGTGTCTAGATGACGAGGAGCTTGGAGCGCTGAAGGACTCCCTGCAGATGTCGCTGTCACTGCTTCCTCCAGCTGCTCTCGTCGGACTCATCACGTTCGGCAAGATGGTCCAGGTCCACGAACTCGGCTGCGAGGGTTGCAGCAAGAGTTACGTGTTCCGAGGAACTAAGGACCTTACTGCTCGACAGGTTTGTGGGCCACGTTGCTGCTCCATGTGTGTACTTGTTATTTATTAGTTGTACTATATTTTCCTTATGAAATATTTTCAGTCATGGATGTTTTTTTGCTATATTTCAGAATTATGTGAACTAACCTCTATAATTGTCTGCTTTGGTAATATAGAATCAGAATATTTTCTTATGATCTATCTTGATTCATTGACTCACAAGGCCTAACATATTTGAGATTGTTGAGCTTTGAATATCAAGATTTATGGGGAGGGAAATTATGGATTATGAATTTGGGTATTTGGATACAGGTTGGAAATGTTGTATGTATAAATAATAATTTGTATAAGTGAACACTAACCAATGACTGTGATCCCTAAGGTGATTATGAAATGACTCTTCTAGTTTTTTAAGCAGTTTTACAAATTTTGCAAAACCAATTGCAACTTTGTAGAATTTACTCTTTACTCCTTTGTCATTTTCCTGCATAAAACTATTACTTTTCACTCTTATCAGTACAGTTGACTTCAGGATTGTTCGACACGCGTATCTAGCCGTATTGTACAGATTTTTGAGTTGTGACAGTATTCTCAAGTCTTTCTTTTGTCAGTAGCTCGTGCTGTTAGCGTTACGTGAGTCTACTGTACTGCACTTTGTGTGAAACAAATTGAGTGTTCACTATAAAACGTATACATAGAACATTAACTCTTTCCGAAAAATAGGAAATAACTAAGAGGTTAGATCGACGTGAAACTCCAACAGCTATTTCTAACGCGGCATCCTTGCTAAAATATGGAAAATTGCACGGTCGTCCGAGCAAACGAATCTAGTCTGACAACGTAATTGAGTGTCCACAGTTGGCCTTGAAGTCGTCGTAGTGACAGTTCCCTCTCCGTTCGACAATTGTCACCATGTTATCGGTTGAGAAAGCTCATAAGCTCGTTCTGTTGGAAACTTCTATGATTTTTATTTGCTTTAAGAAGAAACCATTGGACAAAGAAGTGCTGCAATTGAGATTTTTACGTACAAGTATTAATTTTATGAGTTTAACTATTTGTATGACAAGTTTAGATTGTACCCTGAACTATTACATTTATTTCATCAGCTACTGCAGCACATAAAGGACCGCTCATTAATCTTTTGCGATAATTCGGATAGTTTGTGTTCCATAAACTAGTGTGTTTTTACACTGCACTACTCAACAACTCAGACATGTTCACTCTCCAATACATACAATCACACTAGTCTCTTGGTGATTCACGCAACCAAATACTAACTTGTTTGTCTTTGCTCACTTGGACGAGCGACGCTATAGGACATGTTGTCTGTCACTCAACTAAGACGCTCTCACGCACAGCCATAATATGTTTTAAATCATTTGGTGCGACGGATTCGCTCACTCGGATGACTGAGTAATTTTTCGTTGCTCAGGTTGGACGGGGACCTAAAGCTTATGACATTGGGTGACCAATTTAGTAAAAATAAACTAACCTTCGGTAATCTGAAATTTTCAGTCCCTTAACTGTTGGATTATCGAGAGTCAACTGTATTTTTATCATATAAGTGTTAGCTATGTTCTGAAAATAAATTTATAATTAGTCTGAGATATGGTTACAGAATTCAGTACCTTGGCATTTGGATGTATGCATTTTACAGTATTAAAATATCTTCCTTAATTCAACATAATTATTCTGTTCATTTTACTGAAGAATATCTGACTCATAAGTAATAACCATTGATGAATAGTCTAAGTACCAGCAGTATCTCAAATATCATTAATCTCATTAATTTTTATCCTTTATAAACTTGTAAAAAGTAGAACTTGTCAAAAAAGTAATGTAATGTATTGTTTTTCAGGTGCAAGATATGCTGGGGATCGGCAAGGTTGCAGTTCCTACGTCTCAGCAGCAGCGGGGGCCTGGGGGTCAGCCCCAACCTACGCCTCCTGCCAACAGGTACCCATGTCTCATGAGTTAGTTTTACAGTTGATCCTCGCAAATTTGAAATTCAAAGGAAAGCCAATTTACTTTGAATTAAAGGAAGTTTAAATCATTGAGGTTAGTTTCATTAAAATTCTAATTGAAAAGGTTTGATTCAAAAGATTGAAAGGTAGTGGTTGATTGTAGAGGTTAGCGAAATTCTCAAAAAAATTATTAAAAAAATAACTGTAACCATTGTCATTCAAACTATCAATACTATAACGAAGCTAAGAAAACAATGCCATTAATCATCAACTCTATCAAGAATTTTAGTATTTTTGGTGTTTTAGAGTGAAAGTATTCAAGTATTGATGGTACAGGTTTCTGCAGCCAGTTCACCGTTGCGATATGAGTCTCACAGACCTGTTGGGCGAGCTCCAGCGAGATCCCTGGCCCGTGCCGCAAGGCAAACGCTCGCTGCGCTCTACGGGAGTCGCTCTCTCTATTGCTGTTGGTCTGCTTGAGGTATGTTGTTTCATAACTAATTTCGTTTGAATTTCAACGATTTCGTATTTTAGATTTTCACTTTTTTCTATCACCATATCAAAGTACACGTAGATAATCCACTGCCTTTGTGAAAATTAATTAAGTTTCTTTTTCAAACAAATCTAGAGGATTTTACTACAATTATTTATCTCTGATAATGTGTACCTCCAACCTAGAAGTTGTTTGTAAAGGAACAGTAAAACATGACACAAAGACTAATTTGTGGATTTTACGTTCACACAGGCTGGGTGAAAGTACAAAATACTGTTTTCCCTTTTTACAATAGTATGAGTCATCTATATCTAGTATAGTTGGTCTATGACTATACGGATACTTTTAGGTTGTGTGAAGTTTAGGCTTTGTGCATGAATAAATTTACCTAAATTTATTGCGACTGAAAAATAAATTTGTCCCATGTGCTGCTGTAGTTTGGCTAGTTTATCAGTGATAAGCTGGTGAAAAAATTAAATTGATGGGTGAATTATTTGTTTTATTTTCAATACCACAGCCATTCCCATAAAGTGATAAAGAGCATTACTCAAATACACTTGTGAAAACAGTGAAGCATAGATGAGCATACTTAGGTTAGACTATCTTATGTATCTCTTGATTTGAAAGCCTCAGTAAAAATTTAGTTTAACTCTAGGTCATTAAATCGTAATATTTCATGAATAACATTATCATATGAAATGTTGTGGCAGTGTTCCTACCCTAACACGGGAGGCCGTATCATGCTGTTCGTGGGCGGTCCCTGCTCCCAGGGTCCGGGCCAGGTGGTGAACGACGACCTCCGCGAGCCGATCCGCTCCCACCACGACATCCACAAGGATAACGCCAAGTATATGAAGAAGGCGACCAAGCACTACGACAGTCTGGCGGTGCGGGCGGCGACTAACGGACACGCCATCGACATCTACTCCTGCGCCCTGGACCAGACTGGCTTGCTGGAGATGAAGCAGTGTTGCAACTCCACTGGGTAAATTTAGTAGTTATCAGTAGTTCTCTATTTTTGTGTATGAATGGATGAACAAAACAAAATTTATTCCTCACAACATTAAAAATACTGCATAGTTCTGCGTTGTATAGCCGGCTTACGAACTTTGTCGAAGAAAAATGACGTATTAGTTAATAAAACAAAGCAGTTCCAACCACATATTGCGGGTGTGATATTGAAGGCACAATCAATCGCTCATTTAGTTGTGTTGCCTTTGCTTTAAAATTTATAAAACTCGACCTAGGATAGCCTCGTTTAACCCATTACCTAGGTTAAGAGAGACTGCACTGTTTTTTAAATATACATCATCAAATAAGGCAGAAGTTGCATGACTATTCTTTGTTTCTAAACTTATTGTCTTCTTGCAGAGGTCATATTGTGATGGGCGACTCATTCAATTCTTCACTTTTCAAGCAAACATTCCAGCGAGTTCTTGTCAGAGATCAGAAAAATGACTTGAAGATGGCATTTAATGGTATTTTGGAAGTTAAGACTTCAAGGGAGCTCAAAGGTAATTTTTATCTTACACTCACTAATAAGTATCCTCCATAACTTCATAATATATTATTATTTGTTTTTTTAGTGTAAGCTGTGAATGATTTTTTTCATTTAATAAATAACATTTATGATTTATAATAATATATGGTTAGAATTAGTTTTGATGTGATGTTTGCAGTGATGGGTGCCATCGGTCCTTGCGTGTCGCTGAATGTGAAAAGTCCTTGTGTGTCAGACAACGATATCGGCCTCGGAGGAACATCCCAGTGGAAGCTTTGCACGTTCACTCCTCAGACCACGATGGCACTCTTCTTCGAGGTCGTAAATCAGGTGTGTCGATTGTCTGAGGTTTAGGTTTGATTTGATTTTTAAGAGCAAGAGCTCATTAGTTTGTGGGTCAGTTTAAAGTAAACAAAAACCTCCTCCAAAATTTATAGAATAATAAAAATAAGTTGCAAATGAGTGAGTGCTCCCGTTTTTACGGCAAAGGTTTATAAAAAGACCTTGTTTAGTGTTACGGAAAAACAGGTAGACAGTGAGACAAGATCCATTTAGCTTTTTTGGGGCTAAAAATGTAGAAAAGACCAATTCAGAGTAATTCAGAGGCCGTGGTTCGGATTCCACGCTAAACTGTAGGTCCATTGATTGCCATTGGCTGTGACTTGTTTTGTTTATTTTCAGTTGATGAACTGGGGATTCATTGAATTTAGGATAAAAAGTTGGCACTTCTCGATTTATAGGGACCTTTAATACAATTATATAACTAGTTTTGTCAGATAATGTAAACATTTTTTACTGTGTTATGATAAATTGACACCTAAAATTTGTTATAACTTTGCACTTGGCAGTATGACAGTGACAAAGCCGTAGCACAGTATGTCGACACAACGTGGCGACGACATGTAATCTAGCTACTTTGAGGTCATGAATTGTGGATAGTTGTGAGCGATGGTCGGTGGGTGTAGTATTCTCTTGTGTGTATTAACTTCCACACTATTGAACATTACGTTAATCCACAAAGACCATCCTGATAATTAGACCAATTCGTAATTCAGAAGCTGGGATTCGGATTCCACGTTAAACTGTAGGTTTCTAAGTTGCCATCAGGTGTTGAACTATTAATAAACAGTCCTGTCCAAGGAATACGTCAGCCTTAGACAGTAACAAGACTACAAGATTGTGCCACAATCATTTTACACTCAATCCTCATTCATACTTGGCTTAAAATACCTACATTGTAGTATGGTTTCCATTTCAATAATCTAAAGGAATCAAAATTAGCACAGCCTCTATGCCTGACTCTTACCTTCCATTGTCTAGATATATTATTTGCTCTTCTTGCACTGACTTATGGAGGTTCAGTGTTGATATGGAGAAGGTTTCCCAGGGATAAAAAAAAATAACTGACAAAGGCATGTGTGCAGTGTGACATCACCCGATGAAATAAGATTCCTCAGGTTCTGAACTACACTGAAAAGGTTGTTTCTTGGGTAGTATATAATAGTTGAATGTTGTTTTCCAGCACGCCGCGCCCATACCACAAGGCGGGAGAGGTTGCATCCAGTTCATTAGTCAGTACCAACACTCAAGTGGCCAGCGTCGCATCAGGGTCACCACCATCGCCAGGAAGTAAGTGAATCTAAATCTGAAGGTCCTTTATCCTTGTTTGCAGGGTAAAAAAAATTGTAACTGAATGTACATAACCATTTTCTACAAATTAGATTACAATTTCATAATTGCCTGAAAATATGTAAAGCTTATTGTTTTGCCAAATTTAGTTTAGTAATGAGGTTAAACGCAAGCTGGTGAGAAAGATTAATTTTTGAGCATATTTACAGACTATTATTCATTCAATTCATTAATTATTGTTATTCTTATTAAAGTGTACCTATTTATTTATCAGTACTCCTACTTACTCTTACTCCCTTGGCCATTGGGTTTTGGCCTCGCCAACAACTGCTTGCCAATGAAATGTAATGATAAATATTTATTTATCATTACATGATATATTTATAGTTTTATTATTGTTTAGTTTTATACATTTAAATTTTATTTCTGTTGATACAGCTCCCAAAATTGTTACATACATTTTGAGGACTGATGAATATATTTTTATTCAAATGACGTCACTGTTTCAATTTTGGTCGTGCAAATTGCCAACACATCCATGTCAAACATGTAAAGTAGAACCTCTTAGCTTTTTAGCCATAAATGACAAGGTGATATTTTCAGCTGGGCGGACGCCACTACCAACCTTCATCACATTAGCGCTGGGTTCGACCAGGAGGCGGGAGCCGTGCTCATGTCCCGCATGGTCGTCAACCGCGGAGAAACAGACGACGGACCCGACGTCATGCGATGGGCCGACAGAATGCTTATTAGACTGGTAGGTTTTAAGCTGTATTAAATGAAGGGTAGGCAATTAAAATGAATTAGTATGTTATTTTTCCTACAAATAACGTTGCAAAATGAGTTATTATGATTTTTGTTAGCAAATATACATTTACAAACGTTGAAACATTTAATATTTCAAGATTTTTTGTTGCCGAAATTATATTTATGAGGCATAAAAACAAACTAAAATCTCTGCTTAACTATCAATGACGATCTAGCTTTGTATCTTAAAATACAATTTCTTGTTGAACTTTTTCGGTCACTGGAGAACATACATCACTGGTAGTTGACAAATCGAATAATCATACCGCATCCTGGGACCAACCAATGACGTTCTTACATTCCAATTGATTATACATTGTGTAATTTCGTCATCTGCATCAATAAATTTTTTGATCAAAGATATTCCGTGTCGCTGAGATAATCTCAAATGAAAAGTTTTGTTTTTATCTCTCGGTTTTAATGTTCAGCTCATTTTATACTATCCTCCCGAAAATTTGGATATTTATAGGTCTTTGTCGGATACCTGTTCACCATTTCAAATATCATACCTGTTTTTGTACGTTATATTTTTTTATAGCAATAAACATCACATGATATATGAGTAAGCTACTAAATCAGAAGAGCAAAAGCGATAACAAACCGTAAACAACGGCTAGACAGATGGCCCATCAGTTACAAGTCAGCACAGGCTCGCGAGCCTGAGCATGTTCGGACCATCCGGAGTGACGGAGCATCCAAGGTCGGATTAGAGGGGTTGTACTGTACAGTAAAATCTTTTATTCTTTTAACTGCTGTAACTCCGCCACCTTGGATTTTTGTCCTATAAGAGTAACGTTAAGAACTCTGAAACATGTTTTTCTTCAAACATGAAGTTTAGAGACACATCAGACTAGTATGTAAAATTTTTTTATATTATTACTATTATGATTTTATTTGATTATGGACTGAATTGAATGAAATCTTTTAATGATAAAAAATTATTAGGGTTCTCTCACCTTGTTTTGTAGTTTTTCCTAACGAGGATTGTCACTAAAATACTTAAAGCACCCCAGGGATCCTCCTACGTTTCGAAGGACCAAAAGAAACGATGGTGGGTTTGGTGGTTCGGTGTTCAGCCCGTGTGCGTGAGGCGTGTGTTACAAGAGGACCTACTCCCTGAGGAAGCAGGATTTTGGTCCTGCAAAACGTAAGAGGATCCCTGGGGTGCTTTAGGTATTTTAGTGACAATCCCCGTTAGGAAAAACTACAAAACAAGGTGAGAGAACCCCAATAATTTTTTATCATAATTTCCCCCTCACCATAAAGAAAAACATGTTTTCAAAAGTAAAAAAAGAAATCTTTTAATCTTACCTTTGAGCTCCCTTGAAGTCTTTACTTCCAAAATATTACTAAACGCCATCTTAAAGTCTTTCTTTTAATCTCTGAGAAGAACTCGCTGGAATGTTTGCTTGCGAAGTGAAGAATTCATTGATTCTCATGGTTTTGTTTTGAGTACGTGAATGAATATGTTTGTAAACAATCTGATGTCTCTTGTATAAGTTTTACTGACAAAGACTAAGATATTATTTTATGCAAGTATTTCTGATGTGAATTTGAAATTTCCTCTAGTGTCAAAAGTTTGGCGAGTACTCGAAGGATGACCCCAGCAGTTTCAGGCTGCCGGAGAACTTCAGCTTATATCCGCAATTCATGTATCACCTGCGGCGATCGCAGTTCCTGCAGGTCTTCAATAACAGCCCGGACGAAACCTCGTACTACAGGTGATTTCTGTGATAAATCTGCTGTATCCAATGTATTTCTCAGCATAACTGACATGGATATGTCTAAGCTCTTGGGGTGGGCTTAACAATTTCAAGACGCCAAAGTGCAACGGAAGTGATATCATATAGTTATGAGAACAGCTGTTTGGAAGAGCGTTCCCTTCAGACATATCAATGATTTAACCTATTTCCCACAGAGTAAATACAGTAAATATTCATAATATTTATTGCTGTAACAGATAGAAGTATCATAGTGATGAATAGAATATTTTTGTATTTTGGTAGTGTACCTTATTTACAACGGTTTAATATTAAGTATCATAGAGATGAATAGAATATTTTTGTATTTTGGTAGTGTACCTCATTTACAACGGTTTAATGTTAAATATTTACAATTTTAGAGCTCACCATAACATGACTATTACAATTCTGGATCTATGATCGACAGTTGTAGATAAAATAAACTCTCCTGAGTTTTCAAGGTGTTTAAAATTATCAGTTACTCCTGATTTAACTCAAGTTTTTAGTCTTTATCAAAGATAGAGATATTTGTATTTAAAAATTATTGTATTCACCTGGCATGGATAAAGTTTGCTGGAATCCACCTTTGGTGGTTATCAAGTAACATCAATTCAAACCTATTTAAATCTTAGGGTTTCTAGTGCTCTTGAAAGGTTAGAATTTTTAGTATTGAAAAATAAAATGATTTTGAAAAGTCTGGAATTAGTAGAGATTTTGTGTGTATTTATTGCCAAAAAATATTTGAAATTTAGACTGAACTTTACAAAGATAACTGTTTTGTGCATTATATTTCAGCAAATTACCCAGAAAATAGAGGTCTGTTTCTATTTTTAAAGGAAACAATATAATAAAGTGGTTATTTTTCTACCACTGCCGTTGCTGTTGTATTTATTTTGAAATATTTGCAGAACTGCTCTGCATCAATATATTGTTATTGTAATGAGAACAAGTCATTAACACACACCTGTGCTGCAGACATGTCCTGATGCGCGAGGATCTTACGCAAAGTCTCATCATGATCCAGCCGATCTTGTACAGCTACAGCTTCAACGGCCCTCCGGAGCCAGTGCTGCTAGACACCTCCAGTATACAGCCTGACCGCATCCTGCTCATGGATACTTTCTTCCAGATACTCATTTTCCATGGCGAGGTATACACTGCAGGTTTTTGTGGCAGGGAAGGAATTGCAGGGTTTACAAACCTGTTTTATTTGTTCAGTGCTGGCAATAGCACTTCATCATCCAAACAGTGGTGTTTAGATGATGTGGTTTATTTGGGAAAAAAGTAATGTTCTCCGAAAATATCAGTTTATGGAGCGGTAGTAATGATCTATTATGGCGGTAAGAGCGGCTTTAGGTCCACATAAATATGCTAGGTCATCGCTAGTGTCGCTTATTCGTTACGCATATGTACGATGCATTTATTAAAAAAATATAAAATGTGTTTTTAAAGAAAATGTGGAAATAGAGAAGTGAACTGTATTTACTAATAACAAAATTTGAATAATTTGTTTACAAAAATAAAATCATATGTTAAAATTATAAAATAGTGAAAGACAGTTGGAACAGTCAGAGAGCACTGACCACACCAGCCGCCTTGAAGTACAGTACTTATGGACTTCAACATGCAGTTGGTAAAGGAAAGACTTTTGTGATTGGTCGAACCTAGATGCCATCTTTTGCTTTCACTTTGGCAACACGTACTGCTCCATTTGATCCTGGATGAATGTCGGCGATGCACGCTAAACTCCTTCAAAATGCCGAAATGCGGCAAAAAATTATGATAGAGGAATCAACCTTTTGAAGTTAATTATGAAAATAGTTCAGTACTGAGATGAAGTTATATGAAATAATTATTTTGCAGTGAATATATATAAGAATTATTAAACAATTCCTATGATTGTTCAGACGATAGCTCAGTGGCGAGCGCAGCGTTACCAGGATATGCCCGAGTACGAGAACTTCAAGCAGCTGCTGCAGGCTCCAGTTGATGATGCCCAGGAAATCCTACACACTCGGTTCCCCATGCCTCGATATATAGACACCGAGCAGGGCGGCTCCCAGGTACGCCCACTTACCACACTTGCTTCCGCTTCATGTAACAATACTATCTTGTTCTTTTAATTTAGTTTAGATACCTTTATAATCATATTGCTTAAGTAATCATTCTTTTCTAGTGTCTAAAGATCGGCCTTGTTTATAAAATAAATTCGATACTGAATGTTTAATTTATCCTATTACACTTTCACTAAGCAGCCAATAAATCTGTTCTGGTTTTTGATGTTTGACCTCGTTGATGTGTATTTCAGGCTCGATTCTTGTTGTCCAAAGTCAACCCATCCCAGACGCACAACAACAATTATGGCTATGGAGCTGTGAGTTGAAATTATCTTATAAATTAAAAACTAGATTATTTCATCGTTGTAGCATGTTGTTCTAGTTATTTGTTGTTAATTACTTGCACAAGTAATGTTTGCTTGTTTTATGTTGTCAGTAGCATGGAAAAAATCTTAGTGTGTTTTTAAACTTGATCAAATGGTAATGGGGAGAAATATTTTTTTAAGTTTAGATCCTCTGGAAAATTCTCTTTCTCTTCACACAAATTATAATTTGCACCAACAACACTTATCAACAAGTTTTATTTTTCATTAATATTTAAAAAAAACTGTGTTTAAGCATATTGACTTAAAATCCAATATTTGATATGTTTCTTGAACAGAACTTGATGTAGATTGTATTTTACACACTAAAATGAAACAATTTTTCACTAGTCGCTAGACAATACTATAGCATTAGGATTTCCCACTTTGTGTATTAATGAACATGTGTTTTGTTCTGACAGATTCTGCCAGCAATGAATTCGGTAGTTATATTTTTTCTCATATTATTTTGGGTTTTTTAAAAGAGGTTTGGGAGGTTTGAAATCGCTTTATATTTGGTTCCGTATGTTGATGAGCTTTTTAACCATTTGAACGCCATTTTTTTTCAAGGCTCCTTAGCGCCAAAAAAATTTAAAAAAGCAAAAATTATAATCAATTGAAAATTATGATTCTTTTAAAGCCAATTTTTTTTATTACTCTAACCATTAATGTAGACTAAAAACAAAAACCAAGACTATGATATAAACAATCACTTGATACGAACATAATCTGGTTCTAATAGTCAGCTGATGTGCGAGTATACTCGCCGTCACGGGAATACGTGAGTATACTAGCTTATGGCGTTGAGTACGTGAGCAAGTTAATTCGCTTATGGCGTTCAAACGGTTAATTTTTGGATTTACATTTTGCTACGGAAGGCTTGAGTATTAAAATTTTTTTTACATTTTTGAGTTTTTAAATTATTACTCTATTATTTTCATGCAATATTTATTTTCCTCAAAGTTTCGGTTACGTTTAATAGTGTTCAGAGAATAATGGTACACTTGCGAAACAAATTAAGTTTACTTAGGTAGGATATATTATTTGAAATAAATATTAAAGATTATGAAAGTTCAACACTAATTAGTTTTTACGTAGATTACCCTTAATTATCGTGTTTAGCTTTTAATTAGGCAACACTCACCATTATTACTTGGCCTGCACTGAGAAATAATGGCGGTGAGTGTTGCTCTATAACAAGCTAAACATCATAATCAATGACCTAACTAAAAAAATCATGGTAGCATATGTATTATCGTTTTAAAGGTATGGTATAGTTTTGTGTTAGTTTACTTAACAGTCCTAGAGTAGTTTTATTTTTTTTATTTTTTTTATTTTTTTTATTTTACTAACCCAATTTTCTTACCTGGTTCTGTATTGCTCTATGTTAGTTGTGTTTGCTTTGGTAATAGTCACTGCTTTAGAGTTTGTATCCTTTTTTGTACATACTCCTTTTTGTCACAATATTACTCAGCTTTGTTTTGAACTTTGATGCTTTACTAACTACGCCGTCGTCGATAACTTAGCTTTCACAGTGTTAGCTGTCTGCTGTTATAACAAAATAGAGCAGTTGTCTTTGTCGTGCATTTGTTTTTACCTACTAGGTCTAGCCTGAAGTAATGTGCAAAACGGTTATGGGCGATGACCTAGCTCAAAAAGTCCTGGGATGAGAAGGTGGGACAAAAAAACTGACACATACTTTCTCCCTTAAGTAAATTTAAAAAAGGCAATCTGTAATAAAACTATCATGTTCTTCAAAGTTTATCTATATATCATTTAATAATTTATTGTTTCAAAAATAATCATCCAATTTCAGAAAATAACAAGAAAATAAATTATGTGTTCGAGTTGTATCGAGGAACCCCCCACCCCCACGGTAATACCAAGCTTTTTGAGTTGGTTTTGTTGGGTGAATTGACCTTACGCTTCATACCAAGTTTCATGAAAAACGGTTGGAAAATAAGGAAGAGATTGATTTTTTCATATTCTCCATAAGAATAACATTGGACGCTTTCAGAAAACGTACTGTGTTTATCATGGACGTTAAATATAACTTTTATCTGGAACTGTTAGTCGTAGACAAATAATTCTTTCAATGGTGCCAGTCAAGTTATACTTTTCTTTTATTGTTTTCGCTGAAAATTTAAAAATTTGATTTTTTTACATTTAAAAGCCAATAACTTTTGAACTGTCATTTTTACAGACATGTTTCAAATTATTTAGTACTCTGTGCACTATATACTTTCAAATTTTAATCAAAATTGTGAAAGTCGTTTTTGAGAAATTTGGATTTTTCACGTTTTTAAGGGTTTTTAGGGGTGAACTACCCTTAAAATCCAAAAATTAAAAAAAGCCCCTGGAGGTACCGTGAATATACATACATGTCAAATTTCATTTAAATTGGACCAACAGGGTAGGCTGTGGCTCTGTACACATTCAGACACACACCAACGGACATAAAAAATTTATTCCGGTTCCGTCACAATTATAAATTTGATCACCTAATAGTTTTTCTTAAACTTTAACACATTCTCACTGTCCCCTGACAGTTTTTCTCCACACACACTAAGTGGCCTGACACCAAACCTTTTCTTCTTCCAATCTAGCCTTCTGATGCTTGTTACAAAAGTCGTCATTTTCTTCTTAAGTTTCTCATACAGCTGCAGCACCTTTTACTCTTATAAAAGTTAAGTTTTACTCCAACTGAAAGTCTTCTGAAGATGATATAACTTTTTTAAATTATTGGCCTTATATCAATAATTAATATTTTTTAGCCAAACCGCGAGTCTACTCAATTTGAATCTCAAGTGATTCAATGGACATAAATGTAGTGATTCTGAAGCAGTATGTTACAAGGTCCTTGTTGATGTTTTGCATGATATTTTGCTTTAATCTAAGTTTGTGGTCTTGTTAAAATTTGGGTTTCAAAGTGTTTCCCTATAATTGGAAGTTGAGTCTGATTTATTAGTCATTAACATGGTGTTTAATAGTTATCTGAGGTATGTTTCTTCAAAGGGCAGAATTATTATAAAATAGTTAAAAGGGTAAGTAAATCAGCTGAGGAGTCAAATTAAAAAGATCGATAATTAGGTTTTAAGAGTTATATTTTCTCTACATACCCCATTCTTACCAACTCCAAATGATAAACAGTTCAAAAGTTATGGCGTCTATATCCTACATAAAAATGTTCCCTGTTAAAAATAAATTAAACACGATTAGCATTTTCGAAGATTATGTAATAAAGAAAACAATACTGAGAAAATAAACACATTCTCTGCCCTAACAAGCAGTTTTCCTAGGGGAACCTAAATTATTCACTGTTTTAAATTTCTGTTTTTGGTAAATAAAAAAATATATTGTTTATTGTAAAATATGGTGAAAAAAGTTATTTGATTGTTTTTTTTGTGTCACACAGCTTGTAGGGGGTTCTTTCTTTTGATTTTGTTTTACTGACGACAGTGAGATGTGTCGAAGCATTCACCGGGACAAAACCCTGGGGCAAGCAGTATGCACCCACTTTGTAGAGCAGTAGGCCGCCTACTTTGACCTGAAAACTGTTTTATGAACTTGGTTTCCCTTCTAAATTCCATTTGTTTAAACCCTCCATATAAATAGACTGAAAAAAAGGGTTGGCATCAAGGTTAATTTAATCTTTAGATTCCATCAGAAAAAGTTGTCATCTTACGTTCCTCCAAAGATAGGAGGAAAACATCAGAGTCCATATAGACACTCTCATGATGGCACCAGTAACGCCCACTTGCTGTAGAAGCCATTGTATTTGTAAAAAATTGGTTTTGCAGCGTTATATTTAATTTATGGAGATTATAACATTAAAAACAAGTTCAAGGATTACTACAATGTATCTTGAAAATGAATTGTACAGACAGCCTATAGCCTAACCTAAACACATTCACTAACAACCACACCCTCAATGTAGCGCTAGTGCACGAATGTTTAGCATTGCTGAAAGCTTCCACTAAGCGCCATATGGCCTGCTCTGGGCTCAGCTTAGGTCCAGTGAGCGCCATATCGAGCTGCCCACAGCGAACAAGTTGTAACTGATCACTGTGTAGTGGGGGGAACAAAGGAATAGCAGTAATAAAATGTGGAATGTCAATAGGCTAAGTGTTTGTTGGCAGTGAATGATGATGTCAACATCTTAGTGAGGCTATAGTAATGTAATTCTTTGTATTACATTTGCTGCTAGTTGTAATCAATCATTTTGCTTGCAGGAGAGTGGAGCCCCAGTTCTAACAGACGATGTCAGCTTGCAAGTTTTCATGGAGCATTTGAAAAAGCTTGCTGTATCATCCACAGCATAAATAATTTGTTATTTTAATCATGTCTATGTGTTTGTTGATCAAGGTGTATTTAAAGCAAGAAATATAAGATTATGGCTAATTTTTTATTCTGGTTTACATTATAAGCATCTTGACACAGTTAACCTCTTATAACCAATCACCTCTTAACACGTTTACTGCGTCATCAAAATTAAATAACTTTTTCATACTGCATGAGTCATTGGTGACTCATTAGGTGTATATAGCTACTTGTGGCATGAGTCACCAGTGGCTCATGTTTGTTTCAAACTTTGGCAGGCTCTAGTTTCGTAGCGGTTGCACTAGGAGCGCTGCAGGTGGATTTTTTTAGCTTAGTTTGGATATTTTCAAAGATCAGTTATGTTTGAATTCAGTGATTGATCAATTACTTTTGATTCATACAAAATCTGTGTTGTTAGAAAAAACAATAGAAGCTAAAACCATTATTTATATAATAAAATAAATCTCTAGAATGATCCTAAAAAATCAAAAAAAATAAAAAAATAAATGAATAAAGAAAAAAATGACACTTTTCTTGTTAAAAAATTATTGACAACTCATCGAAAAATTTTTAAAAATTTGTTTTTTAAAAAAACAGAAATAAAACAGTGAATAATTTGCATAGAACTTTGTAGAAAAATTATTTTTGATTGTTTTTATTAATAAAAAATTTCTGTTTATATTTTTTAAAATATAATATCAATCAATCAATCAATCATAAATTTTTTATTGGTAAAATATTTACAGCTTATTACATAGTTTATACATACAAATAGTCACACATGGGTCACAAAGGACCTGTGCGTGTGACGCGTTCAATCTGGCTGCACCAAGTAGCAGTACAATAAAAAAAAACTATATCTAAATAAAAATTATTACATTGAAATAAAACAAAAAAGAAGAAAATAATAGTTAAAAAAAAAGAAATTACAATGCCCAAAATATAAAATATATAAATAATGGAAAACCATATTCCTGTAAATACTAATAACATATTAAAAAACTAAATATTCAAACACTAAGAAAATAATGTAAAAAAAAACACATAAATAGAGGAAGACGGTAAAGTTGAAAGTCAAGTTGTGTACAGTGCGAAGTACAGTGAAGTAAAGTGGAGTTCAAGTCGATATAGGTAGTCACTCACGATATTTCGGGCCGATAAGCGACTCAGTGCTGTCGGGGCCGATGTCCAACAACCAGGCAGCGACGACCCTCTTATAAGCACTGGGAGAGACCCGCAGGTCCCGGATCTCAGGCGGAATCTTACGTAGCAAAGAATTTGCTATGTAGTAACCGTTCGTTATATTGATCGTCTTTAATACTTTAGGAACCTGCAGCCCGACACCCAGCGCATTACGGGTTCTATAACTGTGTGAGACTGGAGTGGCTACCAGGTCCATGTGACTGTAGGTATAGGCTAATAAGTCCCTAACAAATAGCTGTCGAACAGAAAGTAAACCAGTCTCTTTAAATAATAGCTCAGTTGAAAAAACCCGTGGTTTCTTAAAGGCAGTTTTTATTATTGATTTTTGGATGACAAACAATGGATCAATTACAGATGAAAAAGCCCCTCCCCATGCAATCAGTCCGTACTGTAGATAAGATTGTACAAATGCAAAATATATCGTTTTAATGTGTTTAAAATTTAATATTTGACTTAACTGGTGAAAGATATATATCATTCTTCTCAGTTTTGATGTAAGCAAATTAATGTGATTTTCCCATCTTAACTTTGAGTCAATGATAACCCCCAAGTACCTGTAGTGACTAACCCTCTCAATAACCTGACAGTCACAGACGCTGCCGGCCTGGTCTCCGCACGAGTGCAGGGCCAGCCTCAACTCTGCTGGCGGCTCGCTCATGGGGCGCAGCGCTATTGGTAAACATTTCGTTTTACTAATATTAATTGTTAAAATATTATTTGAGACACCCGTGACTCATGCCGCAGTAAAAGAATATTACTAGTAAAAATTAACCACAATGCGGTGTGAGCCACCGCTGACTCATACATAAATATGTATATAAATATATACTACATAGAAAACTAATAATAACAGTGCAAACCCCACTTAATTTGCATTACGGGTGTCAAAAATAGGCGTGCCGCAAGGAGCGTCAGCCGCGGTAGAAGAGTCGCCGCACGTAGAGCCAGATACTCGTGAGTCACCTGTGACTCATGCCGCAGTGAACGTGTTAAAGTCTGTGCTTATCCAAATTTATTCTGCTTTTATATATATATATATTTATACTAGCTGACCCGGCGAACTTCGTAACGCCTCACAGTAAACACATGCTAACTTTAAGATTGGCCATGTTCTGAAGTCGAATAGCAATACGGCTTCAATGTGAAAGGTTATATATTCTGGGTCGCTGCATAGTGAATAACAATACTGAAACGATAAAACATATTAATATCATTCCCATAAAACAAATAAATCTGAGTGGATTAATTCACAATTATCAAATCCAATCCAAACCCAAACGAAACCTAACTGTAATACGGCTTTTATAGGAAAGATATACAACAGCTGATTATTATAATAAACGTAATAATATAAACATTGTAATTATCATATAAACACGTGACTTTAATCAGACAGAAAATATAAATACATAATCCCCCAAAACCGTAAACTATTAACGTGGTGAATAAAGCTGTTCATTTTGTACAGTACACATTTACTTCATAGTTTAACATTAATGAATGATTCAGATGGCATTGGATGGATAGTAAAGCATACGGTATTGCTAATGGAAAGTAAACCAATCAGCTGTAGCTAAGAAATCAAATGTTTTCATTGTAGACAATTTGTAAACAAACTTACTCTCCATAAGGTTAACATTCGAAATTTAAAACGCCATAAAATGGAAACTTATGGGGTTTTCGAAAATATTTTTTCACTAAAACCTTCCCGGACACATATAGAGCAACTTCCTAAAATTTCATGGCGATCGGATGAGTAGTTTGGCAACGCATAAAGGACATACATACATACATACAGACAGACATACATTCAATTTTATATATAGAGATATATATACAGGGTGTTCATTAAAGTTGGGGACAAACTTCGAGGGGTGGTAGTACTCATCAAAATAAACAAAAAATTTCCTATAAACATATGTCGAAAAATCCTTCGTTTAGCCGCTAGCCGCCATTTTGTATTTTATACAAAAAATTTAATATATAAAGAACTATTTAAGATACAGAAACCAAACTTTGCACACATATTAATTGGCCAAAGAGAAAAACATTCTCAAAGTATCATTAAGTTTGCTTTCATATTTTCAAAATGGCGGCGGTTCTTAAAGTTAATGTTTTTTTGTTATTTAAATTGAAATATTTTTAACCGCCGTCATTTTGAAAATATAAAAGCAAACTTAATTATAATTTGAGAATATTTTTTTCTTTAGCCATTAAATATGTGTGCGAAGTTTGGTTTCTGTATCTTAAATAATTATTTATATATAACGTTTTTTGTATAAAATACAAAATGGCGGCTAGTGGCTAAACGAAGGATTTTTCGACATATGTTTATTAGAAATTTTTTGTTTATCTTGATGAGTACTATCACCCCTCGAAGTTTGTCCCCGACTTTAATGAACACCCTGTATATAGTCTAAATAAAACTTGGGTTTTTAGTTTAAAAAATTTTCTATCCTTGATGGATAGAAAATCTCATCTCAAATAATTACAATGACTTCATATACAGTATTTGGAGGGATTTTAAATATGTAGTAAATAGTAACCCGTTAGATGTTTTGAAGCATAAGGTGTCATTTCAGTCCAACATAATGTACAATACCAACAAATTACTAGAGGGATAAGGACAAGGTAGCAATCAAAACTGATTTCAACAGCACAGGTTAATAGCTGACCAAAGCCATTTATGAATCACTCTGTTCAGTAGATATAGGCCTAATGTTGAGTGACTGTCATGTGGCCTGTGTTTTTTTTAGTAATGTGAATAATGTGATACTTTTTTGTTTTAAGTATGCAAAGCAGCATTATTCGATGGCTCCTTAGAGACCGAAAACTAGTAAAAGGTACATGCATCACCTGTTAGCGTTTTCTGGAGGTCGTATAATTCTTCCTTCCTCTCCTGGGAGCTGGACTGGACATCCATCCCAATTTGGAATGGTTTAGGGAGTAGATGGTCCTCACTTCCTGCTCTTGGGAATGATCCCTTTCAACACAAATAATGGGTCAAACCGTAGATCGATTGTAATTACCCTTTGAAGAACCAAAGCCATTTCATAGGTCTTGAATTTGATTTAAATGCCATGAGTCGGTATGCTATTTGAAAAACACAATTTAAAATCAGCATTTTTCTAATGGTTTGTACTAAGACCTATTTTAACCCATTCCTGTCTGGCAGAACGGTCGACGCCTGAGGCCACCCGGACTGAACGAAAATCGAGCCTCGTTCACTACGACCGCACGTTACTATTAGCGTGAAAGAATTAACAGTAACTTCATGAATTATATGTTTTGATTTCTTTGCTCTGTTCCTTATACTCTTTAACTGCGTATACAATCACTTTTAGCAAGAAAAAAAATTAATACTGTACTTTTTCACCAGTTCCAAGCTGTAGACTTAGAAACAAGTAGGTACTTTTGTTTCGTCAAATTTTATTTTATTTTAAAAAGATTCCTTTATTTCACTTGGCAGATCTACTTCTAGTTACCTGCAGTAATAAATAGTTAATGATAAATCTTTAAATAATAATCATTATAACTGTATTATCATCAATAAAAACAATCACTTAACGAATTGTGTGAACGAGAAAATAATTTACTGTCAATACGGAACATTTGACACTAAATAAGATGATAAAAGAGGACTCCATCACCATCTATCGAGAAATGAACTAGAACACCTAACGGCGGAAAAAAGAACTACGTCGAAATATAAGCAGGCAACGCACATTGTTTGCTTATAACCACCCCGCGGCCCGTGCCGCGGGACGCACGTCATTAGACATCTGTCTAGCGAAATACGCTGACGTACAATGTACGTCATTAGACGGGAATGGGTTAAAGATGTCTTAATGATTTTTTTACTAAATTGCTTTTAATTAGTTACCTTAGCAAATAATAATGATGTTAGATTTTAAAATATACATAACTGCACTGCAAATAATATAATAATTGAAATAGATTTTCTTTTTTTTAAATTATAACTTACATTACAGAGTGTATGTAAAAATTTTCATGGGATTTTGACAAATAATAAAAATCATAGAAAATGTTGATACATTATATGATGTCTTCGTTCACAACAGTAAACAAAACAGACAATCAAACAAACACATTATATTTATTTCTTGCTGTAGCTACAAACAAAAACCATGCAGACAGTAAAAGAGAAAACCAAAGACATTTGAAGTGAAATAAGTCAGAGCATATATTGCATGAAAAACTTCTATAGCTAATGATTTTTCATCAGCGGGGTTTTCCACGGTACTAGCTACTGATGATCCATCGTCATTGGGGTCTTTTTCGGCAGTAACACTGTACTTACGAAATATTGTATAAAAAAAATCTAAATATTATTTTCCCGATGTTTTTTTAAGATTTCAGTAGTAGTAAAGTAGAAGACAGACATTTGTTACATTTATAAAATTATGATTTTAAAACGAATTTTGAGGTATTTAAAGAAATCATTTTTTCTGTCTGGATGAGCCATTTTAGTTAATAAATCCTATACATTAAAAACATGCACACAATATGCACTGTTTACTGCTAAAACACAATAAATATACCTATCGAAAAAATGTCATAAAACAAGGTCAGCGAAGGTGAAAACCGCTGGCTGTGACTCGCGTTAATAAACTTATATAACAGATTGGGAGCGAATGAATACTGGACGCCATTGCCAAGCAACAGATACCAGTCACTAAAAATTCCAACAAAGCTGCCATATTGGTTCTAAGAGTGCATTGAGGCAAAAGCAACATCACCATGCACTCTTGTTTCGCGAACTATAGGGCAGTAATTGTGGCTAAATGATTGGTCGTGTCTATTAGATCAAATTATTGAAATGACAACATACCCAGGTAGGTATTTTAAGCCAAGTATGAATGAGAAATGAGTGTAGGATGATTGTGGCGCTATCTTGTAGTCTTGTTACTGACTAAGGCTGACATGTTCTTTGGACACAACTGTTAATTAATAGCCCAACAGCTGATGGCAACTTAGAAACCTACAGTTTAACATGGAATCTGAATCCCAGCTTCTGAATTACGAATTAGTCTAATTATCAGGATGGTCTTTGTGGATTAATGTAGTATTCCATAGCACGGACGTCAATCCACACAAGAGAACACTACACCCACCGACCATCGCTCACAACTATCCACAATTCGTGACCTCCAAGTAGCTGGATTACAGGATGACGCCACGTTGTGTGGACATACTGTGCTACGCCTTTGTCACTGTCATACTGCCAAGTGCAAAGTTATAACAAATTTTAGGTGTCAATTTATCTTCACACAGTAAAAAATGTTATTTTACATTATCTAACAAAACTAGTTAAATAATTGTATTAAAGGTCCCTTGAAATTGAGTAATGCCAACTTTTTATCCTAAATTCAATGAATCCCCAGTTCATCAACTGAAAATAAACAAAACAAGTCACAATGGGATTTGCACATAAATTTATTTCAAGTGTAATATAAATATACAGACTAAATTTGTCAACATTAAAATTATTAAAATTAGAATTACTAAAATTTAACTGTTTACATACTTTAATTATAAATAATGCAGATTATATACATGAAGAGGACAGAAGAGTGCTTACGCAATACAAACGGTTTGGAACATAACACCTGGACAAGTATTTACACTCTGACACACACAGACACTGGCACACCGTATATGTACACATGTACAGAAACAGTCTTTTGGTTGCCCCACGTTCGACTGGTCCGGGCTAAGGCTCGGGCGGTACGGCTGATCATCGTCTCGTAAATTCTGACATTAATTTTACTTGAAACAAGGAATGTCTGTTGATTGTCAAGCTTTAACAGGTTAAAGAAGTATCAGCATCTGATTCAAAATAATTTATCTGAGTAATTTGACATAAGCCTATGAAGGGTGAAATGTGAGGTTGACTGCTGGCTAACTCCTAGATAAGCATAACAATTAATAATAACCAGCTAAAATAACCTATTCATTTTTATATTGCTTCCTGAACTGTTTTATGAATTATTTAGGTTACATATTTTATTTTCCGTCAAAGTCAACAGAGAATAAGGTATGTAACATAGATAAAATAACCTTCTTTAAAGTTAATCGCTTAATCACAAAGTTTTTGTAATGACGGACGACATTATCAAATGTTATGATGTGATTATGTACCAATTTTTACAGTACAGTAAAACCCTCCTAATCTGTTTCGTCAGGATTGTCATGGTCGAAACGAAAAAAAAAGGTCGTACTATCCGAAAAATCTAGTAGGCCTACTTATTGCAAAAGGTATAGAAACAAACTATTTAAGAACTAAAATATGTCTACAGTAATGTAAAAAGATAGTTTTATACATATAGCTAAACCAACTTATTAACTGAAAATTGTTGACATACACTAGGATATGTTTAAGTTCTAAAAGGAAAAACGACAAATAGATTATGCACTCTATACTGTTAATAACAGATGATTTGCAGTATAAACTAAATAATTCATGCAATGTACACAACAAAATTCACAAAAAAATCAACTGTACACAATAAGAAATGCGCATGGTCGGACTATTCGGAGTGACGAACCATCCAAGGTTGGATTAGAGGGGTTCTACTGTATAATCAAGCTGTCATCCCTACATCTCACCACATAAAAAAAAACTAAGAAAGAAATCAGATACATTTTGTTATGAAGTTTATGCTAATGCTCTGGGCAGATGGTTCACACAGATTTCTAGATTATAATCCTCCATCTGGATAAATATCAGACTTGTTTTGACTAGAAGAAAAATCAGAAAATGGACTTTGATCAGGTTACCTTTCAAATCAGAACCAAACACTCATTAAAAACTGATTGTGGTTGTTTCAACGACAAGAGTTATCCTGAGGGAGGGAGAGAATAAAGGAAGTGTTAGCATCCCAGCCAGTATTCTGTACCTTCGATTGTAAACAATTAAGTTCATAATCTAACAACACAATAGTATAAGCCACAACTTAACACTAATAAAAGAGATCACATTCACAATCAACATACATTTTACACATAATACATATAAATATAAAATTACAGTAAACAAAAACTTGCTATATTACTTTAAAACTTCATAAAAAAACCTGGACAGGTTAAATTTTTTATACGTAAACTATTTTTGTTCTATTAAAACATCAGTCGAAATTATATAAATAAAATGTGATTGTTAAGCTTTACATGTTTTGGTAAACATCACAGACCTTCGCTCATCAATACTCGTTTCTGAAACAGCACAATATTTTCAATCGAGTTTCAACCGGGGAATGTAAACACGAACCTTACTTCGGCTTTGTCTTTAAAGAGTTAATGGTTACATATCCTCCGAGTTAAAAATAATAAAAATTCCACATAAATTACTGATATACCTTCATGATTTTAGAAAAATTGCTACTGAGGAAACCCGCTTCCTCGACCTTACAACAAATGATATGAAATTGCTAATTCATAGTGAATTACAAATTTACAAGGCATCATCATTATTTTAAGTACAAATAAATTAGCCTTATGAATAATGAAAACAACCACAATCCGAGTAACATTCTAGTTAAATATAAGACGCACAAATCCTGGATTTCCTTCCAGAGGGGTGGCACAGAATGGACAGAAAGCATAGAAGCCGTTGGTTCCGTGTGGTATTGCCACATTAGCCCAGTATCTGCAACATAATAGTCATTGAAATATCAAGATTTATAACCCTTCAACGGTTTCATGTAAGGTTTCTTAAGGTTCACGGTTTCTTACACCGTCCATGAGCCAAATGTCATCTGCAGTGTAGTTCCACATACATGTCATGTGCTGCTATCCCTAGGCAGTTTATCAAACTATTTTGACTCTTTGACATTTCAGGACATTGTGAACAGTACAAGGAGTAATTTCAGTTGTTTTCATGTATTTCCATCCAACACGAGAGAGACAGAGATAGTTAAGTGAGGTATCAAATCAGCTGTTGATTCGTCATGTTACTGTCGTCAGCTGTTTGTTATTGTTGTTTCTCAGATATTTTGGATATAAATACGATGTACTTACGAGAAAAATAGTGAATACATTTAGTTTGACAGTGTTATTGTATTTGTGGTTACTCATAGGTACTTTTTATGGTTTACTTTGCAATAATCAGATAAAGTTTTTGTTTTGTGTGTTGTCATTTGTAAAATGTAGAAATCAAGTGGACTGTAGCATAGCCTAGCCTTTAGTGTAACTATTACCTTTCAATTTACTGCAAGAATCACGTAAATAGGATGTCTCATGGTGAATATATATTTTTGAGTAATTGTTTGCACAAAAGAGTACTGCAATAGGTTCTGTTTAGTAAAAAAAGGTAAAAAAGGTTAACCAAGAATTTTCCCTTTCAAAAATCTTTTTAACAGTCCAAAATACAAATCATAATTATATTTACCTATGTTAAATTTACAAAATCAGTAGAAGCTCACCTAAATTAACTCATGCTTTGGTAGAATAACACAAAGTAAACAATATAAGAGAGATTTTGGCTTAATTTATTGTTATTTTACCTCATTGATATAAATTACATCAACAGTAAAACTTATGAATACAGGGAGCGAGGATGAATCGCATCCTAGTGAAAGTGTTTTACAGAAATAACTAATAATAATAAACCAAAAACTTTCCCAACAAATTATGATTGATGTTGGTTTCTAACCTAGTTTACAAAACTTGAGTGGAGTTTTGTAGGCTGCAGTGAAAAGACCTACCTTAAATCTTTGTAATGTGGGTAATCTGTTCAAACTCTTAGGCCATCTTTAGCCTAATGAGGGACATCAAACTACAAACAACTTAGAAATGCTGTGTCGTGTTGGTGTAACAAATGCATCAGACGTAATGTGTACTGACTGTTGTTATGACATTTGGAGCAGTTACTACAACGCCAATGTGACAAACAATTAGTATTGTTAGCAACAATTAGACTGTCGAGGGGAGCTAAAGATGACTATGAGGTTGAAAACTATAACTCACATAAAATATGGATTGAAAACATGAATTAAAAGGGACCAAGGTTGATTAGGAATTGATAATATTTAGATGATTGATTATACATACATTGATTAAACATATAATGTTTGTAATAAGTTGAAAACATGGGATACATGTTCCATTACAAAAATACTAGCTTTAGAAGTCACCGACCAAAAATAACTTTCCAAGTAAGTAATGACAATCGTGCAGTAAATTCAACTTCCTTCAAGTAGAATTAGTTTTTAACTGCTAGACAATCTTCCTTTATAATTATTTGCTTCACTGTGTTTACTTATTCTCTACGTCTACAAAATTGCAAGTTCATTTGGGAAAAAGTTCCTACTTAGTATCAGATGATGTGGAGTAATAAAAAGGCATTTAAACCTCAAAGGGTTAGTTCTCAAAGCAATGGTGCTTTCGGTCAAATATTTCCTGTAAAAAAAATCCACAGGCAATGTTATTTTTGTGTGAATAGATGCAGCAAACCACTAATCAGGTAATCAGGATGATAATGTTAAATCATTTCTTACTTGACAGTTTTCTCGGTGGCCATGTGACCACATGGATTGAATGCAAAGAAGTCCGGAGGCCCAGAGTCAACGTAGAATGCCGGCTCTATTCCCATGCACAGCTTCTGCACAGGCCCTACCTGCAACACAAACCATTTTCAAACATTACCTGCTGATAAGTGTGTATCGCTAACAACCGACGTAGCTTGGAATTACGTTCGTGTGAAGATTTTCTTCACTTCAACAGTTAAAGATTACAGACTTTGAGCGAAGAAAAAACAATGAAAAAACAACAAACAAACAAAAATCAATGTGATTAATTTTTTTCTGAACGTGTTCAGATTTGAGGGGTTCCACTGTAATATTAAAATATTAACCACCTTATACTATGGTATTTTTAGTTTGGTTCTGAGGATTTCTAAAGTGGCCAGGACAATGTCCATGATGATGACCGCTCTGGTAACCCTTCTTCGATCACTGACAATATGGTGCCTTCGGTTGAAGCAAGGATTTGTGAGACCTAACAATTTTCAATACTTTATACTTTTAACTGAAATGGCGACCTACCCAGGTAGGTATTTTAAGCCAAGTATGAGTGAGGAATGAATGTAGGATGATTGTGGCGCAGAATAACAGAATAACAGGTCTATCTCAAATTTTCTGATGTGTCGAGATCAGTGCTGTACAAAATTGTTTTTGAACAACTTAAGTTAAGGAAATTGCTTCCGCTGGGCACCAAAACTCCCACAAAAAGCAAAGATTTGAGTATGAAGAGGGAGAGTTGATAATCTTTAAAGCGCTACTGAAAATCACGGTCCCTGCTCATTTAGTGTAAAATAATTAATATATTATTTTCCCATTTGGATTTAGGTAGCTTAAATAAAGTAGAAAACAGAAATTTGCTTCATTTTTATTTATTGAAAATTTTAAGACAATTTTTTAGGTATTAAAAAAGTATAAGCCATTTCAGTTAATAATAATTTAGTTAATAAATCCTATAAAAAAATTCACACAATATACACTATCTAATTCTATTGCTAAAACACAATGAAAATAAACACACATCGACAAATGTCAACAAACAAGGTTAGCGAAAGTGAAAACAGCTGGCCTTAATGGCTTACTTATTCCCGTTAAAAGCAGTACGGGAGCGCAAGAATACGGGTCAAAGTCGCCTAACAACTGATTTCAGTCACTAAATATTCCAACAAAAACGCCATATTGGTTTTGTGAGTGCATTGAGGCTAAAACAACATCACCATGCACTCTATCGGTTGTTCCACAAACTACAGCGCAGTAAATGTGGCTAAATGATCGCGGGTATACCTTACTGTGCTGCGGTTAAAGCCGTCAGCCGCCTGGTAAGGGTTAAACATTATGAAAGCACATCATAAAACTTTACTGGTTAGCTACAAAGCTGAAATTGAGCAAAGTTGTTCCCACCGCGTTGCAGCAGACCTGCGTACTCAGCGAATTTCCAAATCAACAATATAATAATAATAATATATGACAAGTTTTATAAAAATCTGTCCATAAACTTGATAATTATATGCCTATTCCCCATAAGATTAACATGGGAAAGAGTGTGCAGGTTTGCTGCTGTGAGGAACACTGAAAGTAGGCATTTCTACCATGAACAATTTTTATTTTTAACATTTATACCAACTTTCATCAACATCTGTCCATAAATAAAGGAGTTTGCCTATTCCCTATATGAATAACATGGGAAAAGAGTATGCAGGTTTGCTGCCATGATAAACACATAAACTATGATTTTTAAGCATTAACGGGTGGGTATCAACAACATAAAGGTAAATACCAAGTTTAATCTAAAAATATTGATTGATACGGGAAATTTTAATTTATCCTTACCCTCCATAAGATTAACATTGGAGCCCCAAAATACAACGTACTGTGTTTAGATTTTTTAATATCTCGGTAACCGTTGGAGATAGAGAAAAACTTTAAAGACTTAATTGTGCAGTTTTTTAAGCTGATTCTAATGGTGAAAGATAAAATTTGAAATTTTTAAAAATTACATGGGAAAATGCAAAAACCTCGCCAAACTACCCGTTCCCATTGACCGTCTGGATTACGAACTCGTCAGAGCAAATGTAGGAATACACGTCTCTACCAAATTTGGTCTCGATCGGACCATTTTTACGAGAGTTATCGTGTTCACAAACACACATATATATAAAAATTTTAACAACTATTGTTTTTGGTCTCTGGGCACCTAAAGAAGAAAAAATAACATGGTCCCGGGCTTAAGTCTCGCCACGAGACCTACGGTAATAGCTTCTTCCCTATGGGAAATTCGCTAAAAACGGTTAGATAATAAATTTTACTTAAAATAAATGTGTAATGTAATTTGTAAATTATGATTTTGTTAAAAACAGTTTAAGACAACACTGAACAACTGAAAATGTGTGGTTACCTTGAGACACATAGGGCAGCAACGGGAGTTTGAATCCTTCTCCTGGCCCCAGTCATGGTGACCCTGGACATGGCCGCAGTTGAGGTAAACGTACGGCTGCTGCTTCTCATTATCCAGTGTGCTCTTGCGCGGGATCACTAGCGTGTTGAGCCCGACCGGACACATCGGTCGGCCGGCGTTCACCTGGTCGACCAACTTCTCCAGGTACTCTTTGGTCTGCAATATCATGTAATTCAAGGCATGATGTAAACACAACAGAGTATGTTAAAGCAATTAAAATATTTTTAGACAATATAGTGCAATAACCATGCACAATCTTATACACACATAACACAGTATATAGTCCACTTAATTCAAATTTACCGTCCACCATCCTTCAGGTGAGCGACGTCAGCGATGTGCTGACGTCGCTCACCCCACTTCACTTTAATGTGAACAAGTAAGAGCACACGCGTATAAACCCCTTGTTCTTTCTCTAGCATATTATTTTTTTTAATGCTTATATTTTTTTTTATTACATGTTACAGAGTATGTAGTATAAGTATGTTTTTTATGGATCACACCAGTAGAATAAATAATAGGTTAAATACTTTTCTCGTGAATCCTAGTTCGGACACCTATCCATCAATGTCATTATCAAACCCTTGAAAATTGAAACTTGTATCTTGACTGATGGGTCACGTCATGATTAAAACATTACATAAAATTTAGTCACAATAACACTAAACAACATGAACACCAACAACAATTATTGGAGAACAGACTGGTAACTAACACATGTTCACCGCTTGACATATCAAGACTTGACTGGAGGTAGATGTGTCCTTTCATGCCTTTCTTCGTCCTAAATGTCATCCATTTAGGACTATTCACGAGGCAGTTAAGAAGGTATTTAGCTTATTATTTTATGAAGTATAAAATAAATTTGAAGCAACTATATCAAAATTCTTTTTTATTTTGTTTTATGTCTACCCACACTACAGGTACTTTTTAAGTACCTATAATGTGGGTAAGGTACTTTTAAATAAGTTCAAGATAAGATTTTTACTGTCTTTAAGCTCTTACAAAGTGCAATTGACAAAATCACTACATGGAATTTATGGCTATGATTTTATAAATAGTCATACATGCATAGAACTTAATATGATCATTAATAAGAGAAGTCAACTGACATAAAATACATTTAAATAAGTTAAATTACATTAAAACCCCATTTAAATAAGTCAAATTACGTACAAGACAAGTGACATTACGTCAACATAGATTATTTAGTTGAACATAGATTAAGTTAGTTGTTAGTTAGGAAATTAACCAAAATCCTAATTCCTAATCCCCTCGTACCCTTGTATTACGAGGTGAGCTTTTACCTCTGAACTACCCAGCTATGTAATATTGACTTGATCGGTAAAATACTCACAGGTGAGTTAGCCAGCCCTTCCGCAGACCTCCACAGAAGAGTAGCACCACATAGGTCTATCAGTGTTCCGTCTTGCAAAACGTTGCTAACACCTTCTACCTGTGACATAAATTTACCAAATAACACTTTTGAACTGTATAAAATTACTATAACCAATAAACTTTCTGTTTGATTAGTCAATCAAAATACAATTAATTTTAGTTCATAGAATTCATTAAATTATGTTTACTAAAAAAAATCTTAAAAATGTCTTGGAAAAATTGATTTTAAGTGCTTTAAAACTTGTATATATATCGCCTAACTAGTATCAATCTCTTCATAGAAACAAGCACGCCTACATTCTTGGTATGTTGTGAAAGTTTGCCCTTCACCACCTGGTGGGCAGGAAAGAGAAGACACTGAAGGATGGAGAGAGAGCATTGGGTGTTTTTCTGGACATCCAAGGGGCCATCGATAACACCTCCACGGCTGCGGTGTTGAGCTCATGCGGTTAGGGCTCATGGGTTTAGCGGAGTCATCTGCAGCTGGACCTAGGCACTGTTGCTAACCAGGAAAGTTGTGCTCTCTCATGGTGAAGAAGCAGTTGATCTGACCACGAGAGGTTGCCCTCAGGGAGGGGTTCTTCGCACCTGTTCTGGAAGCTCGAAGCCGATGATCTTATCATACATATCAATGAATCTGGCGTTCTTGCTCTTGGGTACGCTGATGACATTGCAATTCTGGTAATCGGTAAGTACACCAGCACAAAGAACTCAATGGTGGAGCACTGCACCAAGTTGGGGAGTGGTGCACGGAAGTGGGGCTTACCATCAACCCCTCCAAGATGGTCGCGGTGCCATTCAGAAGAAAAAGGAACCCGCTGGGGCCGTTTAAATCTGCAAGGTACAGAGATCTGTAGAATGGCTCAAGTATTTGGGGGGGGGGGTGATACTTTATAAAATTTAAGTGGAAACTGTAGCTGCAAAGGGTGATTGATCAAGGTTCAAGTGGTTATTACATGCAGACACTATAGACTATTGACTGGAACACTATAGGGGCTACAACTCAGGCTTTTGCACTGGTTGTATGTTGCTGTTGTGAGGCCGGCCATGGTCATGATGCTGTTGTGACCTATGGATCATTAGTTTGGTGTCAATTTTGTTCATAATTGAACCCAAGAATCAAAATCTAAAATTCTAACCGTTAATTCATTAACCCACCATTAGTTCTGTCAATCTGGCCAACAAGATTGGTCGAGCGTATAGCTGGCATCTAACGCTGAGTTTCCTTAAATTTTATTTTTAGTTAGATATTACTACTATTGTACATTTAAAATTATATATTTGGTAACCTAAGAGTGTTAAAATAATACAAAAAATCAAACTATATTTTATTAAAAATTAATAAAGGTTTTTAAGTTATCTGAATTAATAAATAAGTCGGAATTAGTGTTTGAATATTTTTACTTCTATAACAAAGAATGGAAATATAATTTAGGTTTCAATTTAGTCATCATAAATATTTACAACATTATGGTGGTATAATTACTTTTCTTCAGCACTGCAATTGTGGCACCAGTACTTGGTTTCTGCCGTGTGCTCGTTGCAAATGGATTTGTCGTACACATTTCATATGAACGGTGTTAATCGATTTTTTTCTTGTTGTTTAGAAATAAAACTATCCTCTTCCTCTATTGAAATAAGAATAATATTGTCGTCTACTTTATTCAACATTTCAAGGAATTGTAGAACACTATTCAACAATACAATATTATTATTACTGTAAATTATTTATTATGTTCTCATTGTATGTAAAACTTTAATGAATTGGCTTTGCGGTTTAAATAAATAAACTATTCTACAAGGTCTAAACAAGTAACAACTATACACCAAACACAAATCGGTCTATAACGTACATATATAACACCAAACACCAACGCTAACGGTCCCGGATATAGATGTCGGCTAACAATTCAACTGATGTGACTGGTCCCGTGGCTACCATCACATGTAAATAATGATACAATAATCCCTTAATGATACGAAACATGTGTGGCACATTGTCCTTGATGCATTTACTGAGTCCTGGGGTGAAAGGTTTTAAAATTTTACTGTATGGTTTTTTAGATGCCATCTAACATGGGCATCTAAAAAACCGATGGCGGGTTAACAACACGACTGCGACAAGATTGAACAGCCTGATAACTGAAACTTACTTCAGCCCCTTTGACTTGAGCAGAGCGAGATTCTCTAAGCGTAAATATTCCACCTCCGACGGAGACCTCTCTCCACACTCCGGGCTCGGAGTCACCACCGCAGAACTTGCCCTGCGGATGCATGACCAGGACACCGTTGGTGGTCAGCCCATCAATCTCCCGACCCTCCTCCCACTTGGTGGCTTTCTCCTGCAAACCAATGTCACAATGAAAACTAACCTCTATAGCCTCTACAGCTGGCCTTAAAACCTGGGTAACTTTACGTCCAAGCGAGATCAAAAGACTTATGTGTAAACATCTATGTAAAGTAAGAAACTAGTTATCTGTAAAGAAAAAAAGGGGTTCATTATAAAATAATTTTTACTGTTACCAGTAGAGGAAAATTTAAAACAAAACAAGAGGGATTTTTTTATCAAGATATTTAACTAAGTAGGGCCTACAGTTTAAAAAAAATTAAAATTGAATAGGCCTTCTTTAAGTTCACTGAAAATTCCTTCATTATCCATGCATGGTTTGAAAAGGTATTTACCAATACAATTTTTTTCACCTATCTCCTTAAGGGTATAAAATAGTTTTACTGCTACCAGGAAAAAAAATCAAAAAATCTAGAGGGACTATTTTCTATCCAAAATCTGTAGGGCCTACAGTTTTTGTTGTTGTTATAATTCAATAGGCCTATTATATAAACTCACGTAAAACTTTTACTATTCCATAGTTTGGAAAGTTATTGTCCATTACAAGATATTTTCACTTAGCTTCTATAGGCTAGTGATTCTACTTTTGATTATTATTTGAAAACCAAAAATCAGACTTTTCATAAATCATAACCAGCGTTATGCAAGGGGATTGTGCTCACCCCGAGGAATATGTTCCTAGAAGAATCGAAGCCAGCGGCATAAATACGCGCCACCCGGGGGTTAGAGCGGTCGGCGAGGATGCGGCAGGCAAAGCGTGATATCGTGCTGGCCATCACCTTACTCTCACCGGCCTTGTCGCCTGGCACCGTGTCCATTACCACAAAGTCGATCGGCGTTTCCGACGACCTGCCAAACTGGAAAAAAGTCAACCTTCATAACTATCTGTTCACTGTTAAGCATGTTATCATTTTGTGGTTTCAAAATTATATAATCTAATATTAAAATAATTATAAACTTATAACTCAAAATTCACAGAAAATCAATACTGGTCTGAAATTACTGGTGCAACTCAATTCAGTGATTAGATTAGCTTAGCTAAACAATGAATCACATCCTCAAAGTGATATAACAACAGTCAACTTCTGATACTATAATCTGCTATATGTTATCATAACATGTTATCAGACGTTATCATATGTTCTTATCTATTACGATATTTTATGATCTATATTATAATTGGCATTAGCTGGATAACCCAACAAGTATATACCCAATAACTACCAACAATCCATGAAAAATAAATTCTTTATTTATTTAGAGAATGCCCTTACACCAATAAGAAAACATTTTTGTAAACATATTGGTCACTTATCCCTAAAACAAGGATGAATAGGTTAGATCATGGATAAGGTAAACCACCCTAATTCCAGTCACAGATAAATACGGGTCAATGAGTGTCTTTTTTTTATTGTCATTCAAACCAAATAAGAAATCTTTGGTCTAAGCTCGTAATATTTGGAATCACTGTAAACGGGCAGTTTTCAGTCTATCAGAAGATGCAAAAGAGCGTAAAATCAGCTGTTGAAGACCATTATTACAAGTCTGTAAACATTTGGATTTGAATGTTTCAACGATCTAACATTCTGTATCAGTTTTGCTAAGAATCAAAGTTACTTAAATAAAGTTTTATAATAGTAAATACAATCTATAGCCAATTTAAACTATATTATTTTAATTTCATGGATTTATGTTTTCTAAAACATATGAGTAAAATTTGACGATGATTAAGCCTTGCATTTACACAACTGGAATTAGGACATTCCATCCCACAGGTTAGCTACTGGCCATGAACGTCTCTAGTAATTTTGAAGCATACAGTAGAACCCCTCTAATGTGTAACCATCGGGACTGAGACAAAGGTCAAAACGAAAAAAAGGTTGAATTATCCAAAACGTCTAATATTTATTGGAAAATAAGTATAAAAGATAATTTTACTCAGAGTTAAAAAACATATTTACTGGAAAACGTCTAGAATATGTATTACTTCTAAAACGAAATGGGACGAAAAAATTATGTACTGTAAACTTGTTGGTTATGTGAACACTGGAATGACGAAATAGGCCTAAATTGCTAAATGACGAAAATTTAGCAATACCTCATCGTATTGCTCAAATTATGTGTATGGGGCAAAATTGTAAACGTGATAAAAAACAGTCTGTTATGTCAAAATAACTAAACCAAGGGTAGACAATCAAAATGGAGAAGTGTATTATTTCTCCTGCAAATACTTGCAAAATGAGGTATTATTATGATTATTGAGCTTTGTTAATAAATATGAGATAAATATGTCAAGATTTGTCGTTGCCAAAATCATATTTTATTAAATTATGAATGTAGATATTTCGACATAATGGACTATTTTCCTTGTCATATTCACAAATTCTCCGCATATGCATAATTTGAGCAATAATATACAAAGTGTTGCCAAATTACCGACATTTATTTGACCTATTTTGACATTCCAGTGTTTCCATAATCAATAAATTTGCAGCACAGAATGCGTTTCTGCATTTTCTTTTTAAAAGTATTACATTTTGTAGACGTTTTTTTAGCTAACATGTTGTTTAGCTCTGTGTAAAAACATTTTTTGTATTTTATTTGCTATAAATATTACTTTTTTTTTGATAATCTGACCTTTTTTCCGTTCCGACTAAGGTCCCGGTCCCAAAGGTGACACATTAGAGGTTCTACTGTAAAATGAATTTTTATAGTTATATTTCTAATCAGTCCAAAAATTCTCTGTTTATTATATCTAAATACCAAGCATGGGTTCTATAATCTGAGAAACTAAATGGAAACCTATTAAATTATAAAACAGTAAAATTCTGCTGGTAATGTTCTTTAAATCAAGAATTTATAAAGACGGAACGCAGAATATTAGAATATCCTGTCTAAAATTCCAAGACTACTAACTTTACAAACAAAGTATTACTGTGAACAACAGGCCCTTTAGCTAGATTGCTGGTGACACACCCTCCCATGACATAACCATTGCTTATCTCCTTAACTGTTATCACTGCTGCTATAATTAGTAATGATCAAACCATTGCGAGAAAATTTAAATACAGTGGAACTTGGTTATAACGTCATTGAAGGGACCACACAATTAATGACGCTATATCCGAGTGACGCTATAAAAGAGGTTACATAATTTTAATTTAAAACCGAGGAAAAATAGGGAAACACATTTTTTACATGAAATTATGACATTTAATGAAGGTAATTTGAAATACACCGTAAGTTTCTGTTTATGACTGACTGACTACTCTACTATATAAAAAATCAAATTTGAAAATATTGCAATGAAGTTCGGCTTGGTGAATTCAACCGTTGGTTCGATTTTAAAAAACAAGCCCGAACACACGTCTGCTATCTTACGTCCCTCCTCACACGCTCTTATAACTCACACCTTTTCTTCAGCAAAACCTTTCTCTTAACACTTGCCATTATTTTTCAATACTGTATTCGTAAATTAAAATAACGAAAAACAAACTGTAAAAGACATACACTGAACTAACGATATCTACACGAACTGTAGGTACGTACGAACGGCATCACAGTGCTTTGATGCGACGTGAGTCACTGACACTGACCTTGATGACCGGCGACAGCGGATATAGGGTAGGGGAGGGGGTTGGGGTGGTTAGCGGTAAGACAGCAATAAAATGCCGTTTCTAAAAATAGAATGTAGCTAAACAATAGCCGTAGCCCTCACGTTGCACCACCAACCGAACTTTCTCTATTTAGCTATACGTTGCCTTCATCTCGGCCCAATTTTCTTGACGTTATATACGAGGTTTGAGAATTTACTGACGATATGTCCAAGGTTTTTTCCTATGTAAATACATATAGTTTGGCGGGACCTAAAAATAAATAACGTTATATCCGAGTTGACGTTATGGCCGAGGCCGCAATAACCGAGTTGCACTGTATCATGTTAGATACTTCACATAAGGATTAAAATTAACTGTTTAATTGTTCAATGTTAAGACTTAAAACACCCCTTTTATGGATGTATTTAATTAATTATTTCACCAAACCAAATAGGAAATCACAGTGTTAGAGAAAATAAAAATAATTAATAATTTCACTAGGAATAAAATTTATAAGCTTACTTGTAAAATGTCGACTCTTTGTTACAACACATGCTGCAACTCACACAATAACCTTTATATCCACAAAAACATTGACTTAAATTTAATTTAAAACAATCAAATAACCATCTTAGAGTGTTTTAAATAAAAAGTAATCGACAAAACTGGAATAAAATCATTGTAAACAAAGAAATTATGTTAGTTTACTAAGAAACAGAACTCGGAAAAAGCCCTTGTCTCACACCTGCTCTATCAGCTGATTCGTAGCTCTACTAATTTGATTGTCACGGACAACAGGAATTCCATAGCGGGTTGATATTTTGCACATAAAGCAACAAACTATAACATTTCTTCCGACAAGTTCCGATTATTCCTTATAGAAAGCATCATCTGATTGGCCACCCGCACACTACACGTCAAAACACAGAGGTGGTTGAAGAATAACGGTGTATCACATAGATAAAAACATGTTGAAGGGTTAAAAAGGTCATTTACCTGGAACATGTCGGTTTCCTCGTCAGGCATGTATTCGACAATGATCGCTTGGTTCCTGGACAGTGTATATGATATAGAGTGTTGTCTTGAATCCAGTATTGCCTAGAAAAAAATAACATAAATAGGAAAGCAGTGTTAATATATATGTTTTATTGCTAAAGTCTTGATAGTTTATTGATGTACATTTCGCCACTGGGTGTGGCATCACTACGCGATAAACGTTTTTTAATGACATTAAACACTATTAATATAATTTACTGTTGATAATTTCATATGTTCACAATATTTTCATAAAAAATGTGGTGTGGTTGTATTTTCACGTTGATAAATAATTTCGAATAAGATTAAATTAAAGTAGTCTTAAATTAAGTCTTCTTTCTTGTTTAATACAAAAAATGGGAATGGAACAATTATTGGCATCTTGATAACATAAAGAAATATTTCTTTTAACCAGTTCAGCTACAAAATATTAAAGCCTGAAATTTCATCCCCACGATAAACAGATTAAGTAATTTCATTTAAAAATCCAGGGAAATTCACTAGTAAGCAAGTCTACTGCAACAAGGGTATTTTTAAAATTTAAAAAACAAAATAGACAATTAATTCTTAACCATTTTAATAATGACAAGATGTCGCTCAACGTTTAAAATAAATATTTCACCAACCTGAGATGAGTGCGGAGTGTTGACGACATAGTGTCTTGACCTTTTAACACCGTTGGGGGTGGCTCTTTTATACAAAACAAACTTGCTTCTTCTCCGACCTCTATCTCCATTTGGAAGAAACCCATTATAACTGAAATATAGAACATAAATTTTCGAAAATATTTCCTCATAAGTTCAATATCTTGTTCAATCAGGACATATTTCTATTGAAAACTTCATCATCCATTGTTATGACTTGATGACAATTTTTTTCCAAAGATGACATTTCACTGGGAATTAGAAAATGATGCAAGCTCATGTTTTCCCAAGAGACCTATATAGAAAATAAAATAATTTAACACATATCTCCTTACAGAAAATTTAACATAAAAACTTGAAAAATTTTATTTAACTGAAATAATAAAATAATAGACATTGCTTAACTGGGGCCCGAAGATGATCTTAAAGGAGATTGAAACTAACTATTTTCAATCTCCTTTACTTTTTTACTTACAAAGTTTTTTTACTGTAGTCCGCATCAATGTCTCTGATTTGTTTCTATTGTGATTATGAAGCTAAGTCATTCAGCTGTCAATGATAAAACAATTAATTGTTAAGAGTGTTAAAAGGTGGCAGTAATTTTTAAGTGATTGATTCAATTGAAAGTGCTGAGTAGTCAGTTTAGGCTTTGACAACATGGACAATGATCCAGATAATAAGAATCTTTTAAAAATAGAAATCAGAATAGTTGGAATCATTTTATTCATTTACACAGTTATAGACACAATTTTATTCAAACTCTATGTCTAATCTATACATATTTTTAAGTGTGATTAAACTTTTCAATAACTTATGTAAAAAACAAAACTCAACATATTTTCTAAACTAAAACCTTTATTTTTAAGGATAAATGTTTAATTTTTTACTCATATATACGCAATTAAGTAGACTTTAACAAAAAAACTCAAAGTGTGAGGAATTTTCTACTGGCAATTTTTTTTACTCCTACTCCAAACAGAAAAATTAATTATAAAATGTATGTTAGTAATCTTTTATTGTATTTTATTTTATGAATAAGAATATTAAGTAAATTAATTTTATGAGTAACATTTAACTATCATATTGACAAACCGAAAATACCCATTTTCATGAGTAAATTATAAAACAATGAAAAGTTTTATTAAAAATAAAAATTACTTTTACAAGTTTTGCAAAATTTATAAAATAGAATTAACTCATAAGATTATTTAAAGAATATCTGCTTAAACACTGAAATACTTTCCTTTTATTTTCTTCAACTTTATCACATCTGTCCATAAATATGTTTGCCTAATTTATATTAATGAAAAGAGAGCAGGTTTGTCAATGATAAAACATAAATTGAATTTTAGATTATGATTAAAAGTTAATACAAGTTTACAAAAATATTAGTTAATAATGAAAAATAAATTTTTTTTAATCATAAAAATGAGTAAAAATACAAGAGAGATTTTTTAATAGTTAAAAGAGAAAAAATAAACTTAATTGTGTAGTTTTTTTAAGTGAGTTAAATATAAAATTAGTTTTTAAAAATTAACAAAAAATATTTTGTACAAAACAAAATTATTACGATATTTTTACTATCGTGATTTTAAATAATTTAAAATTTTCTCATACCTTTACGAGATACTTTCAAACAATAAAATATACAAAAATTTATAAAATAAATTTTAAATTTAAAAAATTTTAAGATATTGTTTTTTGATAAAAAGAAAATATGTCTGATTTAACTCTTATAACAAACGAATATTTCTTTTATAAAGAAAGTTTTTTCTATAGGTAAAAATTGCTAATTTTTTGGCATTTCTTGCACACGCTATAGGAATAACAACTGGCATGAAAGGGTTAACACTTAAAATTCATCAGGTATTTATATATTCTGCTTAGAAGTTAGCAGTGCCATGACCCCTAGAGCTTTGTTCAGTTTCAACACCTTCAACCTTGACGTCTAGTTAACCCACACCAACTTGTACGTTAGCATACCAGAGAGAGAGAGAGAGAGAGAGAGAGAGAGCTCATTCATATAATATAGTAAGCTGAACTAGGCCAATATTGAGTTTTAAACAGTGATATTAAAATTAAAAAATTTGGCAATAAAAATGGTAACAATTTACAGAGTAGACACATGTTAAATCTAGAAAATTGAGAAGTAATGGACAGGACAAGAGAAGATGTTCTTTAGGCTACGTTAAATTGATTTTGTAACAATTAAACCCACCCTAATATTACGAGTTCACCATATTTTACGAGTTGTTTTGGCTTTTCTTCGTGTTGTGTTGAGTTTTGATGTTCTTCCAGCAAAGGGGATTCAGTGCCATCCGATCTGAAAAAAATCATAACTTTCATACAAACTGAAGAGCAAAGCCAGTTTCACGTCTTGGAAAGCAGTCCATGCTGCTAATTATAAAAATTGAATATAACAAAATTCTTGTTTGAAAGGTAAAGGTGGCAGAGGTTCAGCAACCAAAGTAAATATTCTGTCAATTTGACCACAATCTTGATCGCACCTATTGCAACGTAATTCTTTATAACTATTCCGACAATGTATTTCCTTCTTTGGCAACCTTACTTCTTGTATTAAATATGAGGTTACCTCATGAAGGTGGACACATTTCACACTAACAAATGTTTTATGAACATTTTAAAACGTTCATTAAAAGACAGCATAATCATCTGCCTAGGTTATTATTATTACAATTCATTGATTTTCATTTTAAATTTACAGATTAACTTAAGTAGAAGAGTAGGTCCTATGCAAAATTTATATATCTATATTTATTTTTTAGACAAATTCTACTCCTGAAGCTTATATAAGTAAAGACTCTTGGGTAAATAAAAACAATTATTATAAATCCAATTTCATAAACAATTAATAGGTCCTAAAAATGAAATGATAATGGTAAATCCAGTTTATTATCTTTCCAAAATAAACAAACCCATAATAATATTTCTGTGCAGTCAAAGTCTGTGACCCACTGGGTAAGGAAGTAGTACAAATGACCGACAAGGCTTCACAATAAAATGCAAGTGTTACATAACGTAAGTAAGGATGTGTTAGTTTATTCTTCAATGCATTATTCAAATGTTAACATTTTTGATGCTGTCTTCATTTATAATTATGAATTTCCGTTATTCAGATACTGTAGTATTTTTTTTTGTGAGAAAATTAATATTTTCATTTCACAAAACAATATTTTCATTTTATTACAAGCTAAAAAGACCATTGTGGCCTGACAGTGTTGCCTGTAGTAAAAATTCTCAACTGTATTTTTAATTTAGGCCAGATTTAACTGAAAGATAGACCATTAATTGTTGGTAGAAAATAGCGAACTCAGTAACTAGTAAATCAAAAACATATTATCCATAGCTAGGAGGCTACTTGATATTGGTGAGTTTCTGAAAAAAAATAAAAGAACAGCTTTGAAAAATGGACAACAGTGAATGATTGCACTCATTTCATTGAAAACGTATAAATAAAAGTGTTCTTAGTGGTTGTAAATATCAACTTGCGTACTCAGGTTCCTGAACCTCCCAAAATAAAATTTCATCGTGTTCATGTATATGTTATTGGTATTTCATTTTTTAGTTTTGAATGGAATTATTCCAATATTTAAGTAACAGTTTCCAGAATCCAACAAATTAAAAAAAAACTTGCTATCGTATCGGTCAACGTAACTTGTTTTAATATATTAACATTTCATATTATATAACATTTCCACTGAAAAAAAAATACCATAGCAATGGAAACAAACCAGAATAAAACTCATGCAATAAATTACTATCACACGGTCAAAATAACTTATATCATATACCATTAAAATTAACATGAAATTATATTATGGTATTATTAAGCCTCCAGATTGTTAAGAATAAATTAAATGGTTTATATACCTCTCTATAACAATCTTAGTAGTTGAAGTGGCGCAACTATAGTTTCGGCCTAATTAGGCCATCATCAGGCACAAGGATAATAATTTCTTGAATTTTCACTTCATTAAATAAAACTTGAACAAAAACATGTTTTTGTTCAATAAATTATTATCCTTATGACTGATGATGGGCTAATTAGGCCGAAACTACAGTTGCGCCACTTCAACTACTAAGATTGTTATAGAGAGGTATATAAACCATTTACCTAATTTAATGAAATTATACTTTGAACGTGATAGCACACTTGATTAAATCCAAATTTTGAATGAATGAATAATAAAAATAAACAATAAGTTAGTTTAAAGCTGCTGAAAATATCATAGAACATTCATTTTGAAAAAAACCAAATAAATTGATTTCATTAAATAATCCTAATAATTAACATAAAGAGAGATAAAGGCCTATACTTATACATTTTCTAGTTTAGTATATTGGGACGTTAAGAAATTTAGGATTAAAAACATAGCAGACACTAATACTATGTTACGTCTAGCAGGACCCATCAAAATGTTTAAAGTACTGCAACTCACCCAACTTGATCAGTTTTAATTCAGAATAATTTCGTATTAGGGCCTAGGCCTTAAAAATCCTAAATTCCTAGTTATAAATTTTTTGATTACCGGTACTAAATATTTTTCCAAAATTTGGTTTCCATCTAGTTAAGTTTTATTAAAACATCCATAAAAGACCAAATTTAACGTTTTTATGGCAGCAAACCTATGTATTCAATGCCCAGGTAATTCTTATGAAGAATAGAATCAGAAATATTTATTGTCCGAAAACATTAGATGTACAGGCAATATATATCAAACAATGAAATCAAAAATAGGCTATGGATTTTGGGGTCAGTAACAATACATTTAAAAATAGGGTAACAATTAAAATTTCAACAATAATAAGTTATAACAATAATAAACAATGCAGCTATAAGAATTAATTAACATATATAATAGATTTGAGGACAGCACTGATAAATATTTATAAAAGACAGCAACCAAGCCTAAACAAAATTGTTTTTTTCAGTAAAACAAAAAAGTAATAAAAAAATAATATAGGCCGCCTATATATGAAAAAAAATAAAACAAACAAACAATACCTCTTTTAGATAATAACACCTATAACCTTTGTAATAGATAGGCCCCTAAATTGGTATAGGCCTCACTCGCTAAATTATAGACATAATATGGTATGTGTTTCTACTGGGTTAATAGCCTTAATACAAGCATATTACTATATAAAACCACTCTCATTGCAGCAAACCTCCATACTGGTACTCAGTTCTATTAGATTACTGTACTATGATAGAAAAAGTTTTATGAAATTCACTCTACTCACACCAACTTGCTGCATGCGAACTCGTATGTCGATTTTAAAAACCATGAATTTAACACCCCAGAAACAAAAAAGTTCATTACTAAGATTTAATGCAAATAGTTATTAGCATGTAATGTAAATGTAACAATGTTCATTTGGGAAATAAATAATCAATAAGCCTAGTCATATAATTTAATCTTTGTTTAATGTAATTTAAGTGACAAAATTGGAAGCCAAAACATTGTTGCTTTACAGGATAATGTTACAGTTGTTTATAATATAGTTATATTCATATATCTCGATTCATATAACTTTTATATAAAGAGGTAGGCTACATCGTTATTTTCCTGAGAAAACTTCACTCACGTTCTTTATTCTGAGGATATTTCAATTACATCTTGGGAAAAACAAATTATATATGTTAGGCCTAGCTTATAATTATGTTAAATATTAATTATCATTAATATCGATTTACCTTATAACCATTATTCTCGGATTTAATTGAATGAAATGAAACAAAACTCCAATAAATATCTACTGAACACAAAGACAGGTTTGTCCTATTTCCAGGAAATGGCGCATCTTGGACTTTACTAATAACGATCTTACTAATAACACTCTTCTTAGTTGAAATTGTATTATGGCCTATTGATCACTTTGAAATTAATACCGTTATAACTTGAAATATTCGACTGAAGTCATACATACAGGTTTACTAAACGAAATAACGGATGAGGTCCTAGCTCCCGACACGTAAACACAAGTCGACTTGGTCGAGTTTCGGGTTTCCCCCACTCCACGAATAGAACAGGCTGACAGTGACGAGTGTCGGCGAGTCTGTGACAGACTGACACTGACAGTGACAGACTGATTGAAGTCCGTACGGTGAAATTTCAGTGTTGCCATAAAGTATTTACAGTTTTCCCTTTCGAAACCCCCCATTCATTTTACACCAATGGTATCGATAATTACCACACTGCAAAATAATTCAAAGTAATAATAATTTTTGTATTTTGTACCTGAACCAAATCAATCTATTGATAGTTTTTTTAAGATAAAATAATGTAAAATTTGGTGATTTAATTGTTATTAAAATATAGTTTATTAATTCACAATAATTAGTCAAAATGTCTTCAATGATTTGAATTAGATATATTTATAACAATAGCATTTCTATTTGTTTTGGCTGCTACAAATTTTTGTTAAAAAGTTAAATTGAAAATAATTGTTTCCTTATATTGGCTGGTAAGGTGATCTCAATCATGCTTTTAGGGTACCAGTATGTGGTATTTCTAAGATATCTTTTGTTTTATTTTACCTTAAACTTAGTAATCTCGCAGAGCCTTAAAATATGTAGGCCTATGATAGTATAATTAATTGAAACCTAATGTAAAATTGATGATGTTTCAAACAAAATTATCAAAATATAATTTCACACAAGAACACTTTTATATGTTTTGGCATAGTTAAAAATTGTAACCTCAACATTTTTACTAAATTTAAGATTTTAAAACTTAAAATTTTGTAGTTAATGTACTATCCTAGTGAATTGGAATTGGAATCAACAATTGGAAACTAAAATTTTAATTTAATTTCTGACTTCTAATTTTGTTAAATAGGTACAGTATAGATTTCATTCTATTATTGTTTTTTCCAAAAAATACATTTTTTCTCCTTATTGGAATGCTTTTTAGTAAGTTTATGAAAAGGCTTTAGTTTTTAGTTGGTAGTCTGACAATGAAACAGTTTCTCAAATCGCAACATGTGTCCGTAAGATGACTATTCTGTAATGTATTGTTGAATATACATTCATTTATATCTATATACATATTCTGAAATAAAATATATCCCCTAACATTTCAGAATATTTTCTGGGGAATGTTGCTAGAATAGTGCTAGTGTTGTTTGGAAGTCTAAAGGCCCTCGTGACAAAAAAGAACAAACATGCAATTGTTTTGTTTATGTGGTTAGGGCAAATTTTGAGCTGATTATTTTATAGAATAGATGAAGGAGAGGTGTGAAGGACTTCTTCTTTCAATTTTTGTACATAGAACGTTGTCTCATAGATCTCCGTGTAGTCATTTGGTGCCTTCAAATATTCTGTATTTATCACATCAATATAGGTTTTACATAAAACATGTAGTCATCAAGAATATCCCAGTACCGTATTGGAAGTTTTTTGCTTTATTTTTTTACTGGCATGGTAGCTCAAGGGTAAGGCTCTGGCCCAGTAAGTCAAAGGTTGCCGGATCAAAACCAGCAACCGGAAACTCCTGTAAGATCATGAGCAGTCACCTCTGGCTTGCCTTTTCCCAAGTGACTAATGCCCCTACAGTACCTTGCTGTCTAATTCACCGCACAGGCCTATGGCTTACATACTTGAATAACATCTACTTTGGCCTAAGACGATGGGCAGTAAAAGTAAAAAAAAACATTAAAACCTACCTTTTCGTAGCTCAATTTAGTTTACAAATCCATTGTGCACACAAGTAACTCTGTGCCACTGTTCATACACAGTGCTATCAAATACGTCTAAATCATATTACTATAGTCAAAAATAAGTAAGTAAATTTTTACAGTCATTGAACGTGATCAACAGGGTCTTGCAGTTGCTAGCACCACTCCTGAGGACAACATATCAGTTGTGGTGGTGCTGTTGACTTGATATAGTGCGGCAGTTTTTTTATCTTTCTACACCAGACGCATTTAAGAGTCAGAGTATACAAATTCTTTTTGGCAAAGCGGTCCAAACCCAAATGGGCATCTCGGGATTTAAACCCGCGACTAAAAGCTTATACGCTTGCACCTAGTCCAACACGCTTACCAATAAGCTAGCAAGACACCTTGTTCTGTGCTATTACATGATTTTCTTTCCCTGAAAAGTTTATAAAGTTGATATTTTTAAATCCAATATTTTTGCATCTTATGAACAATTCGTGGAAAATACCTGTTTTCTTTTTCCATTCAGTTGTTTATCGGAGAGGTCACCATTTTATTTTTTTTTTAATCCTGGTTTGCATCAGCAATAGGGTCTGATCAGTGAATTTACAAGCCATAATCTTTTGACTTAATTTCTGATCGGGAGTCGTCAAATTTGGAACCGTTCACTAAAATAATCTAATAAATAATAATAAATTAAATACAGAAGTAAAATAAATAATTCAACGTCCCCAAGCTGTTTATTAGCCGATTGATAACAAATTAATTTTTGTTTAACCACATCCCTCCTAGGGCTAATTTTATCTTTAGTCAACTAGTATTTTCAGGCGATTTAGACTAATCATTGCTGTCATCAACTCCAGCAAGATACAGTGATAGAATAATGATTTGTGTATTATGGTCAAAAACAAATATAGGCCTAATTACTTAAAAATATATTATTAACATTATGTTTTAATAGGTTATTACCTTGTCTGAGGGGTTTCCCTACCAATCAATAATCCTCTCTAGTCCATTAAGTTATCCCTACAATAGAGTTGGATTAAAACTCACTAAATGTCCAAGGATGAATAACAACATAAATTTAACAAAACAAAATTACAAAACAGAGCTTAGAAATCTTCACAATGAATGTTAAATATCCGTTCAAGGCTGCCCTCAGATGTAAAGCCGTTGTCACAACCGGTACAGTGGCGGTGCAGGTGGTGAGAATGCTAGCCGCTGAGTTTCACCAGTCAGGGTGACATCGGCAGCCAACACTGGTCGGTACTATATACGATCCAGTGGGTGTAGTCGTTTGCGACCATACGTGGCGAGTGAAGGCATAAGCTATTTTCTCGCTCAAGTGGTGCTTATCCAAGAGCTTAGTAGAATAGGCCTCAGGCCTCCTTGCCATATATCTCTTAATTCAATAGTTCTATGGTGTATATCATCGAAAAATAATCTCAATTCAGTTTTCAATTTATAGAAAAAAGAGGTGTATCTCTATTCATAGCCTACAGTTATTTCATTAGTTGTATCTTATGGCTAGGGTAAGAAAGCAGGATTGTTAAGTTTTGTTAAGTCAGTAGGATCAATTATAGCTGTCATTTTAAATTTGATTTAGATAATTTATTTTTGTTATATTCTCCCTTATTTGTACCTATTTTTCGTTTAAACTTACAGTAAATTTTCATAGAGTTATTACTTTTATCTCTTATAGTATATGTTTTCAATCAAACAAATTTTTTTTCAGACAGACTGAAACTGTGTCTAATGCAGTCTTCGTGGAATTTGAGAGGGGTAGGGGTGATTCACCTAGATAAAACGGATTCTTTTAATGGGACTTTTTTGTAGGTGCTATCTAACATACATCCTGCTCAGGGGTTAAGAAATGTAAAAACATGACAATTTCTTCACTTTCCATTTTTGAACCAGTAGGCTATGTATGTAAAGAACACAAACCAACTAACTTAGTTAGCTTTAGATCAACAATAGAACTAGATTTAATTTACACAGAATTTTGAACACGTTGCTACTGTTCCAAACTACAATCTCAGGCTGCAAGTACAGATCCAATATAAACATCAACAGTTTCAAGTAAAAATTACAAAGTACAGATTATTATTTCACTCCGAATTCCAAATTATTCCAAAAATTACCATCGATTTTTCGTCAAACCCTTGGCATTGGAAAATTTAAACTTATCCTTTAACTTCATCCCCCCTTTGTGGTCCTCAACCCTTCTGTGGTGTTTCCCGCGCTGCGGCTTTTCAGATTATCAATTCCTGGGCTAGGGATTGTCATAAGAAAAGATGGGCTGAACTTTCCCTGCATAGAGTAAGTAAGCTTAATCTTTGTTCTCCATCTTGTCAAGTTGCAAAGAGGTTCCTGAAACTTGGCAGGAAGGATGCCAAACTTGTCACAGGTATCGTCACTGGTCACGGTAATCTGAGGAAGCACCAACTACGCATGGGGGTCTTCAACGGCGACCCTCTGTGTAGGAAATGTCATCTGCAGGTGGAAACTGCAGATCATCTACTCTTTGATTGTATAGAGCTGGTAGAGGTAAGGTCCTCCACTCTGGGCAATTTGGTAAGGGGTAGTTTTCTGCCTCCTGACGAGCTCGTCGACAGGCTGCTGCAGTTTTCAAGGTCTCTTCATCTAGAAGATTCCTGATTCTCCAGGAAAGAGAATTTTAGGGGTGCGCAAAAAACCGCTTCGGCTGAAGCGCCTTGGGAAAATCCGCCCCTTCGAATGAATGAATAATCCTTTAACTTGAGCAATTTTTAAATGAACATGTTTTACACCATACAGGGTTTTTACCTGGAATTTGACCGAGTCTTACTATCGTCCTAAAATAACCAAACCTATCTCGACTTTATATTATCATACCCGAACCCCACTGGATGTGTAATATACTTACATTATATAAGCCTCTCTGAGATCAACAAAAATATAAAAGAAATAAGAAGTAATAAGTGACATGCAAATTTCCTTAGCTGTTTTTCTCATAATTTATATGTATATAACTTAACCTTAAAGATGATTAGAAATTTAACTTAATGGATGGTTAAGATTGTTTATAATGGATGAAAAACCTATTAATTTTCACCAAAGGTTAAAGTCTATGATCAGTTTTATGAATTTATAATGGAATTTTACTTTTAGTAATTTGTATTGATACCTATTGTCATATACAAGAATATATGAGCTCTGGGCTTTAAGTGGATTAAGGAGTGTTACTAAAGTTTAGTTAAATGCAGCTTCAGTTAAAACAGTAATAAATATAAATAATGTTAAAGGTGCATAATTGCATTAGAAGACAATCATATATAAAGATTTCATGTATTAAGTTTCCCTTGATACTGCATATAAATACTTTGCAAAGGTTTGAATTTCTAGAGTAATGATGGTTATAAATTAGCCTAGGTGTGTTTAACCATTTCACATGTCTATGAACAAATTAATCCAACTGAGCATCAAAACAAGAATTGGTTAAATCAAGAGGAATTGATTTCATATAAATAAAAATTAGATTTGCTCGACATTTATGCATAGTTAATGTGTTTAGTCCATATGGATAATTGTGATCGGTGATATAAAAAATTAATTAACGAGTGCGAGTTGGAGGTGTAGCTCAAGGCAAACTTAGATCCTATTGTGTCATATTCAGTATGAAAAAAAGAAATTCGACGTTTATACTCAATATTAGAGAAGAAAAAATACTCACAAATATTTAGATTTTGGCATTATCTCTTGACATATGAGGAATCAAAGCAGGTTGTCAACATTGTCCACCATTATCTTCGATTCTGTTTGTGATTTTGGATCTCAAGAGAAAGCCAGTATGTTGAAAAAGATAAACTTACAAAACAAATTTAGTTCATGCTAATTTTCATGAGTGAGTGGTACAGTATTTGTATCTAATTGAATAATCAAATTATAATGTGAGGAAAAGGTTTCAACTTTTTATTTAAACCGATTTCACCACTAAAATCATTATCCATTCTCTGAATCACTTTACTTGTTACCGTAATATGGTATGCTGTTTAAAGTGTATTTTGGTTCGCCAGATTAGGCCGAGGGGAATGATTGAAAATATTAATAAACACCTATCTTCTAATAACAGTGGAATTCTAATATTTCTTTTAATTTTTCGTTCAACGAAGAAAGTACTTTCTAGTACTCTCTAAGCAATAAGGTCTGTTTCACATATAGCCGCTTAGATTAGATTATTGAAAGTGTGACGGGCGTCGTTTCACCAGAGAAACAGATTTACTATCCGTTCATCTCTGGTTTTACCCATTGAAACCCTTGGTTAATCTGACTGTTGAATCGAAGAACATGCGGAACGCTTATTATATGCCAGATAAATACCGTTTATTCGTTACCCAGCTGTTGTGCACCGGTTGAGGGATGTAGGGCACACTCCCTCCAGCGTGATGTAAAGGAAACGGGTCTATGATCAGCGACCCTGTGTACTATTCACATATGCAGTAGGGCGCTTTTCGTCTACACAAACCACGTTATTTTTACTTTTGATGGCGAGTTATTACTTTTATTGCCATTTTACGTTGTAGTGACTTAGTTTCTTGAACTGGCTGTGGCAAAAATAACTTTTTTGTTATTTCTATGTCAGAGGCATTTTGTACGGTAATAAATATTTTACACAAACGCTTTGCGGGAAAGCAGTCCAAATCCAAATGGACATTCCGGGACTTGAACACGTGACCTCTTGCACAGAAGTCCAAGAAACTATAACCACAATGCTAGTAAGACACCCAAGTATTAATTACTTATTGAGGGCAAAATAACTAAGATGGAATCTAAACAAGAAATCCTACAACCAAAGATTACATTAACCGACTGTCGGCAAATGTGAAATGTCCTTGCCAGTGTTGTTATGGATTAGGATGATGGCAAGCCGGGTATGTGTATGTGGAACTAACTCAATACTAGGTTTTTGCTGTGACTGAAAGTGTCCCTGTTTTTAAAAGGGCTAAATGAACACAAAATAATTGGTTCATCATAGATTTGGTAAAAACAAACACAATATATTATACATCTGGGCCTACTTTTAATTGTTTGGCATGAATTACTTAGGGTCCATCCCCTGTTTATGTTATGCCTTCATTTATAATGTGGATAAATTAATCACTAAACTTTAATAAATAATGTAAAATGTATGCTGGTCTAAAAGTGTAACCAATCCAGCCATCAGGAATTCAATTGTTCCATCCACCTTTCCAAGGAATTCATTTTCCTAAAATACAATCCAAGATTAGATTATTTAGTCATTCCTGTTGACAGTATCTCCAGTCTGGTAGGCTCACATACTGCTTGACTACATTTAAATTTTAGAGGTTTGATAAAATCTATAAAAGTTGACCCATCAGAAAATGTTTAGGTACAGTAATACCAATAAAAAGTTTCTATCAGCAATTTAAAATACCAATGTCTGATTATATATTGATGGTAGTTAATATTTTATATTAGAATAGTCATGATTAACTATAAAACAATTCATGAAACCAAATACATGTAGTCACTGGCCTGGGAAGTAAAACATTACTAGTTTGATACCAGTAGCAGGCAAGCTTCTGCAAAATACAAAGAATTTGTTAAAAATCAAGATTACATAGAAAACCTACGGTTGAGGTTGCAATAATTAATTATTTATCACAATACTATATCACCATCAACTATACAAGATAAGTTGGAAAGGTAAAAATAAAAAACGTAATTAAAATATTTTATATATTTTAACATTAATAAAATTTTAAAACTTCAACAAAATAACAATTTCAAGGGTATTATATGAACACATCATAAATTCTAAAATAAACACTTTTAAAGTGATATATAATGATTATATATTACAGTCGACTCCCTCTAATCCGGAATCGGATGATTCGGACGCCGCATGGTCTGGATTATTTCTTGGAGTCATAAGCTTGCGGTCGCGTAGGCATAAATCGACAGGATGGAACGGGTTAGTTTATTTCTGGCCTAACTATAAATAAATAACATATAAACATGAGTTAAGTTTAGAATTGCATTCGATATCGTATCATTCGGATCTTCAGTGAAGTGGGAAATGGCAAATGGTGTGGGAATTTTGACTCATGCAAGGGAGGGCAGCACTGCAACTGGCAATAACCTACGATGAGCAACGGTGTCAACTGTGGCTGTAATGTTTATGAGGAAATGGCGTGATTATGCATTCAAGAAAATATTTTAAGCGAAAAAACAGAATAAAATAACAGCTCTTAATATGTACATTATTGTAAAGCCAAGATTTTTATTCTTCTTAGGTTATAGTAGGTACGTTTGAGATAATCTTATTACTCTAAAGTTAGAGTTCCGTTGTTTCATTCTGTAAAATAAATTTGTAAAGGTTAAATTTGCGGTGCTTTATAATTTTATGTTCATTCATGTTTATGGTGACACATTTAATTTATTAACGATATTAATTTATTGACTTGGGAACAAAAACTTGTAATGTTTGGGAAACCACGCTTTAAAATCCCTTAAAATGTGATTTATATAGATACTGTACACTATTACAATAACTGCCAGATGATCCGGAATTTTTTAAATCCAGATAATGATTCGTTTCCGAGGTGTCCGGAAAAGAGGGAGTCGACTGTACCAAATATTACCTCGAGTTTATTCTACTTGAGCACTATTTTAACAAACACTCATTACTTATGTAGTAAAAGATTAGATATGCAAAAGCCCCTATAAAATTTCAAAATATGTGCATTCTCACAGTTCTATTACAAATTTCTTTGATTTAAACATTGACTATTGAAAATAAAATATAAAAAAGTACACTTGAAATCCTCTCATTCTGGTTCTAAATACAAAATTTATACCTTGGAAACAAAGCTAAAAACATTAGTTCCTTACATAAACATAATATAGTTTGTCCCTATATTGTACACAAATTACCAAGTTGAAATGGCTTATAACCTTTTAAACTTTATAACTTTAACACAACACTACTTTATAAGCAGCAAATGAAAGAGGCCACAATTATTTATAATGTTTGTTATGGCTACGATGAGAATATAATTTCAGTTGTGATCGTAAACTCAACATGTTAGGCCAACAAATTTAACATTAGAGTACATTTTATTTTACAAAATTTTCAAATGTACCAGTAAATTCAAGGCACAAGATTAAGGCTTTAATATTAATTTAAACATTTTGCCTTCCGGATTGAGTAATGACTATATTAAGGTTTACCTGCAGTCTTCAATTCAATGTTATTTTTTACACTGTGTAATAGTTTAATGTTAACATAATTCTGTAACTGTGCTAAAGTTATCGAAGGCTGTAATAAAGTTCAAGCTGGTGAAACTTGTCATTTACATAATTCTCCAATTACAATTTTCTTTATGGTATTATTTTAAATAGTTACAATTTTTTACGTTTATAACATAATAAACAAAGAAACTTTATGAAAGTGAAAAATATGGTTATTTTACAACGGTTATAAAATGGTCTCACATCGTAATCGTGTAATCGTGTGAGAATTAAAGTCTTACATAAAGTAGGACGCGCAATGCAGCCATTGCAGCACAGACTAGGAAACTTTAGAAAGTAAAATTACAATTAATGAAATGAAACCCCGCAGAGTGCGCTCTGCATGGCAGGACTAGCATTGTCTGCACAGCCCATTATCCATGCAAGGCGGGGGTCGAAGACGATAGTCGTAATGCATGGGCCTATGAATAACTAGGTACATGCTGTGCTGTGCTGAGTCGGTCAAAGTGCACGTCCTGCTTAACTTCAACAAAATGGCTTTTAACAATAAATACATTAATTTTGAACAAACTTTCAAAGAGACTAGATATTTTCATAATTTTTAGTTCATGATACATGTAAACCATCTAAATAATGAAAACAAGCCATTTTATTCTCATTGAATTTGATACAATTATTATGTATATAGCTTTTATCAGGTACATTAAAAATTGTTTAATTGATCTATTCAGTTTGACACGATTTAAATAAGTTGAATTGGTTTTAATAATATATTTAGTAACAAATTTTAAATTTATCTAACAGAAAATTCAACAAAATCTGTTTCATTAAAGCCCATAAATATGTTTTTGGCTAATTATATTCAAGTTAAATTCCTATTTCTGTTTATTTTAATTTTGCATTGGCTCTCAAGAGTTTTGATCTATACGGACGGTGATTATATAGTAGCATGTGTTCTATTTGGTCAAGCATAAAGAGATGTGCATGAGCTGATAAAGCTTGAGGAAGTGGGTTTTGTGAAGGAATGGGAAAATTGAGTAAGAGAGGAGAGTTGGATGTTTCCACTACTACTCTAACATCATTAACGTATCGTAGAAACAGCATGATTGGTATATGGGAGATAGAGTCAAAGATACACACACTCTTCAAATCCAGCACGTGGATTATAAGAACCCACTCACACCTACATTTCAAACATGAACAAATTGGTTCTTCTTTAATTTTAGGCCAATCAAAATTGAAATCTAACCTTACAAAATTAATTATAAACCGTTATTCTAAAAACCACTTATAACAGCAATGGTTAAAATTGGGTCGCAGTAATATTCGTATTTCTCTTTTTTAGTTATATGCGCTTACTCGTTATGTAGTGGTGAAACAGCTGAGGGCAGGGCAGGTTGTATAAAGATTTTACTTCTTTGTTGGTTCTGTTAAATAACACCAGTATTACTGATGCCTATTTATCTACCAACCCAATGAAAAAATATATTTTTGCAGCGGTTTTCACTTTAGGCTTTACCGAATCCTGAAGTTCTCTAATGTTTTTTACATCCTAACAGCAAATAATTCTAGAAAGGTTGATGATTAAATTTTAAATTTTTTATTTAGATAATGTAGATTAAAAAATATACATGTATATCATTTTTAAACTTTCATGGTGGATTATCTAGGGTGTTGTTTAAGACATACACCTAAATATATACTAAAACCAAGTGGCTGGGAAATAAAAATTGCTATTTATTCAACATCTTTTCTGAGATATATCATAACCTTTATCTCTATCAATATAGTACTGTACTATAAACACTTTGGTTATTTGACTGAATCATAAATAGTACTTAGGTGTATTTATAACAAATATTCAGTATATGATTGTATAAACAGTCATATTCATATTACTATATAAGACAAGTGAAGCTGAAAGCTGAGTGTGATGAAAGTTGATGATGTATACACCAGAGGCCCGGTAATCTGAACTAATTGGGACCATACCCACCACAGATTATCCAGAAATGCAATGTAAAGTTGTGTTATAAGTGCTAATAAAATCCAATATTTTAGACCCAAACTGTTTTTTAGACCAATCAACTTACGTCTTATCACAGTTCACATATTGGTTTGTCCACAACACGTTTTGCCTGAACGGCATCAAGTGTTCCTGCAGAGACCGTTATGGACTCAGACATTAGAAATATAAAACACGGCACACACATTGACATATAAAAATGAATAATGATAATAATAGCGCCATCTGTAGGCCTACTTTTAAATGTTCAAAAAGTAGTTAGCTGAAAAGTGATGATAAAAAGTCGGACAGTGAGAATCGAATCAAACAACAGTGTACAGCTACATCTAACTGCTTGATGTTTATGAGACGAAGACGGAACTTTGCATAAACTAACAGGATGTCTTTGTTACATCAAAACGTGATAACTGAATTATTATGATCCACAGAGTAAGTTATTGAATTTAATTAACATTTTGTACGTAGTAATGTATAATTAGTGATACTGTGTTGTAGATTAAACTTTTGTAACTAAGTGTACATTGCTTTGTTTTTAATTTAAACTCAGTAACCTTTTTCCCCATCAGGTAGTTCGGATTTGCCGTACATTTTGATTGCCAAGGTTCGGATTACCGGGACTCTGGTGTATAGCTTTTTTACTGACAAAGTCCAGCTAATTCACCTATTTCAATAACCTTTGTTTCTTAGTTACTTATTCTTTGGTTTTCTTATAATAGCTATAAAGCCTCTCTTATCCTTACAGTAGAACCTCGCAACCACGACTCAATAGCACATTTTAATACCACATAACGTGAATACTATATTTTTCTGTACTCTGTTTTTGTTAACACAATTATTCATAAAGAATTAGTATATGTGTGAAATTTTAACAAACAAGATTAAATCCCCTCTTTACCTTTCAGTATTTTTTTACTTAATCTTCTTGGCAAACAACGGTAATTTTATATTATGACTAGCTATTGGTAATGAGGTTTCATTGAAAATGCACTTGCTTTTGAGGTATCTCAAGAACATCTGGTACCCCCAATGAGACTCATCTTATCGAGGTTCTACTGTAGTACATAAACATTACCAAAACAAAATCAATTAATTACAGTCCAGTTGAAAGATAAAATAATAAATATTTCTACAACTGTGACAATACTATACCATAGTTTGATTAAATCTATTTATATAGCATATTTTTAAATTAGTTAAGTATCTCATAAAAAAATGTTTGTATTTACTTCCCTGTGGGAAGTAAGTTAGATAATGGATATGTCTAAAGGATATGTTTTCAGTTCATATAAACAGCTGTTCTTAGCTTCAGCTAAGACATATCCATGTCAACTGGTTTTGAGCATTCAATATTATATTGCAGACTAAGATCAAAATGACATAGAAACGAAGTATCATATAAAACAAGTGGTTTCCAGTATTTGTTTATCTTTAAGATTGTCAGAGTAGTAGAAATATCAATTATCTCCCTAGTTTACTTGTAAACAACCATAAACCTCACAACATAAGAACAAAAGATAAAATAAATTTACCTTGCAAATTAAAACAAATTAAACAAAACTTGCTTTCAAAGCGAACAGGCACAGTGGTGAGGCAAACTAATCGGCAGAGAATAAATATTTTCTTAGGTATGTATATGTTATACATAATAGAAGGCACAATGTTATGATTATCCGATCCATAGAATATCAGGAACAACAAACAAATCTCATGCGCATCTTACATCTAGGATATAATCTGTAAAATGAGAGGAATGAACACAAAATTCTACTGTATTACACATAACTATGAATGAAGAAACAATGCATCTTCAGGTCCAGATGCAGTAAGAGGGAGTCAAGTTGACATATGGAGAGAAACCTCAAAAATTCAGACATAAAGGAATTGTATTTCTAACAAAAATACCATTTTGAACAAACTGATTAAACTCCATCAACTTTGATACCTCTTACTCTGCGTTTGATAGCTATTTCAAGACACAAAATCATAAGTTTTGATTACCCAAATGGCACATGATGTTTTACTGAAGAGAAATTATGATGAATTGATTTAAATGAGTAAAAACATAAAATCTAAGAAAATTTGTTTCCTGTTAACACGTTGACTGCGGCTTGCTGAAATTCCCGCGCCCAAGACACCAACAAAAGTTAATGAGCATAATAAGTTTTTCTGCATCCAGGTCGATACCTTTAATCAATGTTTTGCAATTTTTTGCCGCTATCTACTGGAGCCTTCAAGAATCAAATAAAAAATCTTCTACTGCAAATCGTTCAGTGAGCCAAAAACTTTAAATCTCGGATACGCAGGGGAATATTCGAGTTTTAAAGTCAATAGGAGGCAATGGCTGCCCTTATACAGGAGACCACAGCAGCAGAAGCCGCCACAACGAACGTGTTCACGGAAGAGTTACTGTCCAAATTAAAACCTTTATTTATTTACCTATTTATCACAACTGAACAAGGTTTATTTGGTAACTGCTAGTGGTAATGGTAATATAACTTCAAACAACTTCATAGGTATACACAATGTCTAAATATACACTATCAACAATGACTAAAATGCACACCATTTGATGGTGTGTAAACGTCAACAAAGATAACTAAGGTAACTCGAACCCCCAACCGACTAAATATTCATCTACAAGGATATATACAGGTTTGATTTAATCCTAATATTTGGAAATGAGATCACGTAAAAACAAACCTTGAAATAACTGTTTGGACTATAAGAGCGATGCGGTGACTAAGATGGTGACTAGAGCAGCAGTCAGCTGTCAGGGCTGGCGTGGAGTGGGAGTGGTCTGCGTCGGGGGGTGGCGATACGACACATGCTTGCGCAGCGCATCACGCGAGCGGGACACGTGATTGCACGCTGAACATGCGTAGTGTGCGTTCTGGTGTGTCTCCATATGCACACGTAAATTGTACTGGTTGCTCAGCTGTTTTCCACATACAAAACAAGTGGCGTATAACTTCGGGGAATTCTTCGACTTTGATTCAATAATGCCTGAAACATTTCGTAACAAAAAACGATGTTTAACTATATTTTGAGATTAGGCTAGTTTGGGTGATTAGGCTTAGTTGGAATGGGTTAATGATAATGATGGAAATAATTAAACAAGGATTTAGATTCAGAACTGCTGCAAAAATTAGCTTTAACAACTTTTACTGTAGCCTGTAGTATCAAAAGTATGTTGGGTAAGTGTAGCCAATTTCGGTTACTACAATGCGGTATAATGTAGTTAAGTGACAAATGATAATTTGAAGGCGATTATTGCCTCAGTGAAGGGTAAAAATTGTACTACTGTAAAATTGAATGTTTCTATTTATGGAATCCTATTTATATTATGGAAGACTATCCCCAAGAGCAGCACCATCCAATTGGCAACATGGACAAATCGAAGGTACTATCAAGGGGAGATGATGGAGCAGTTCAACACAGTGTAAACTCACCATAACTAACAATTCATTTAAAATATATACTCTCATATTATTTGGGATCCTCAAAACGAATGCATCCACTCTCAACTGAAATTTGAAAATGTTGACAAGAACAATACTTTCTCCATATACTATGTATAAGAAAGAAAAAAACAGAAACCAAATCAATCAATGCTTAAATACTAATTGACTGTTGCCTTAATTTAGCCGTTTGTTCACAGAAGGTTCTCTATTTTGGGTCCTCGAAACTGGCATACTTCAACTGTTGTTTGCGTTCTTCGCATACATTTCTGTTGATTTGTTGATGGGGTAGGAGACAAATTCCTATAGCCAACTTTAATCACTGACGGCTGTGTTTTTTTTAGCATTATTATTATGTATAATTTAAGTTTAATGCAATTAAACAGTAAATTGATTTAGAAAATTTTTACAAAACATATATTTTTAGAATTAATATCAGCTATGTATCAATATAACTATTTATATATGAATGTTAATTAAATTTAAAATTTTATTTAATTTTGATTTGTATATTTTATACATAAAATGAGACAATTAAACATTGTTTTTTACAGAATTAAAGTTTTGTTACAATGTAGTTTTACAAAAAAAAATATTCTCAAAAAAATTTTTTTAATTTTAATGAAATTTGTTCATAGAAAATTAAAAATTCAAACTACAACCTTGGGCGTCATGTGGGAGTGCCGGTTAAATCAATGCTAACGCTGGGGGGACTGGGATCCCCTTGACTGTTGCCTTCCGTGACGTCTGCACTACGGTTACTTAGGTCCTCTGCTACCAGGTTCGGTTGGTCCAGGGTCGCCACTACATTGGCGCTGGCATCTACCCACCCGTCATCTGTTGTTTTGGCTCGATTCCTGACAGTTGCATTTGTTGAGTTGGTGTTGATGGGAGGAGAACAGCTCACCTCCTCGCTACTAACTGCTGTCTTGACCCTTTTACATCTGGGACTGACGGCTGTGTTTTCTTTTTTCACTATTTCATTATTTGCCATGTTTCCACTCTGTAGGGTTACCATGCAATAAGTAAAAATATCATTAGGCCAACCAGTTTACAAAAAAACATTAATAATTTTAACTAGCACATTGACATTCCGGCTCAACAGTATCAGAGATATCACACTGATTTGGGCTGAAAATATAATAGGCCTACAATTGAAAGAATCTCAATTTGTTATAGATTGTTTGTGGATATTCTACCTAAACATAAATATGTAAGTTACAAAATTAGTTTGAAACTTCACAAAAGTTGCTTGTCAGTAGGCATATGCCAAGTTTAAAACAATTTGAATTTTACAGAATGGTAAATTGTTTGTTACAAGTGTAAAATGTACTATTTAATTCCTCCAAAAACCACAAAATGTTTCTTTCTTAAAAATATTTTTTTAATTTTTCTTGAAATGTTGTTCATAGAGGTTACATTCAAACTACATAACCCATTTGCGGCGGTATGGGAGTGATCGCTTCCATACGGGACCTTAATTCCATCCTGGTAGATGCAATCGCGCCCAAGCTGCACTGCGTTACAGTATGATTTTTTAAAGCCAGGATCTGAGCTATAAATCTAAAACTTTGCACAGCATTGCTCAATAGTATATTGTATTTCGTGACAACGATGGTTTTTACTGGACAGTGCTGCTGCTATGGTGGCGTGATGTTTTTTACTTTCAGTATGGCGGTGAGGTTCATGAAAAACCCGCTACTGCGAACATGTTACAATGGTTAAACCTTACTTTCAAAACACACCTGTGACACAATAACATACCCATGTGAATTCAGCCAGCCCTCTAATCTGCAGGGTCTCCGCCACTGACAGCAGTCCTGCCAACTGGTGTTCGTAAACATTGACTTCTCCGCTATACATGAAGGTGACCAGAGCCACCAGGTCTGTGAAGTATGTTCCTGGCAGTACTATCACAGGGTGTTGAATTGGTATCATTTCCTACAAAGTTAAAATACTTAAGCCTACTTTTAGACTATTGCTTTTAAAACAGACTGTAGATGTTTCTATTGGGGCATGCAAGCCTGAAATTTTAGGTTCGGGCCAAGCTTTTTAAAAGATTTTTGAACTCAAGATTTTTCGAGCTGAGCTTTATTTAAACTATCACAAATCCCATGTATGAATGAGTGAAGTATTTCAATACCAATAAATTCATTAATTGGCTAAAAATCATGTGAAATTGTTAGTTAGTTTTTTATTTTCGAATAGAAAATAAATAGAAGTATGTTGTATAATCAACAAATTGGATATATAAGCGCCACGATTTAAAAAGTATAAAAGCAAATTAAATTATACTTTCAAAATATTTATACCTTTAGCCAATAAAGATATGTGCAAAGTTAGGTTTCTGTAGTTTAAATAGTTCTTGAGATAAAACGAGTTTTGTAAAAAATACAAAATGGCGACTAGCGGCTAAAGGAAGGATTTTAAGACATATGTTTATAGTACATTTTTTGTATATTTTGATGAGTACTAGCATCCCTCGAAGTTTGTCCCCAACTTTAATGAATACCCTTTATATTGTGAGGTTTGGATTAAAAATAAAAATGTTATGAATTATTTAATCAATGTAAAATTCTCCCAGAATCCAAGCATAACAAGCCTCTTCGGCCTTCAGGGTTCAATGTGTAATGAAGTTTGGTCGAAACTGACCTTGAACAAATCCTTGAAATACTGGCTACAAGCAGACAGCACAACACGGTGAGCACGAATGCTGCGGCCGCCAGCACATAACGTGACATCAGTCAGATCATCCCCATCAAGGAGCTGGGGTAGCGTCGCCAGCAGGCAGTTCTGATAGTTGTGCCACCTCAAGCAAAACTGTTGTTCCCTTTCACTCCCCATCCTAATTACATGTAAAATGCATATTTAGTTTGTTAGTAATCAGGAATTATCAAGTTTTTATTTTATTGTTGATTAAAAATGATATGACGTTTTTCTGCTCTGAAAATCTACCTACAGTAGGCCTACACACCCTATTATTCAAACCCCGGTTATCCGACACTCCATATATCCACACAATATTTTTTTCAAGTAATAATATTTATATGGCAATTTTATGAATAGGCTTGCTAAGCTAATGAAAATTAACTATACTCATCCTTCAGTTTTCAGTTTATTCGGAATTTAACACTAAACCGAAATGGGTTTGCTCATTATTAGTTTGAAAAAATAAAACTCTATAGTATATTGTAGAATATTGTTACATTAATCTGTTCATCCTCAAGACAAAATAAGCGCATATACATTGATTAGTAAAAAGTTACATCTCTGGATACATTTAAAACTAATAAACCTGTGAAATAATACAGAAATAAATTTTAAAATAATCTAAGGTTGTTTATCACCGAATCTATGAGCAACTTCTACTCACAGCCTCCAACCTTAATTATATCAAACTTGTAGTTTATTGAAGTATTTACAAAACCAAAAATATTTTTTAAGAACAAGGCCTATTTGTTTAGTGTTAAAAAATTGTAATAGAACTGTTATTATTGCAGATAGGCATATTAATGAAAGATTCATGGAGGTTATAATAATCATAGCATTAACAGATTTTATAACCTAAAGTGGTAGCTAACAATTATATTATATGCATTAAGTAAACATGAAGTGACTGTATTTTGAAAAGACAACATTAGGCCAATAAAAAGTAATTAATTTCATGCAAATAACAATAATAAAAAAGTGCAAGTTAAGATTTCAAACTGTTATTATTAACTTGTTTGTCTTTTCATCAACATTATTTTAACATAGTGACATTTCCAATCAAAAACACATTAGTTCTGACCCAGGTTAACATCAAGGAAACTGTTCAACCTAATTCCTTCATGATTTGAATTTGGTCCAGCCATTCTATTATTATCAGTTCTAAAGCCCTCTGCCCTACCACTTAACTTCTCTGGAAAATTGTACATAATCATTACTGTTTAGTAACTAATACGATAAGTAATGGATGTTAAAGGTTACAAAGTCAATGTAAAACAACATAATAAATACTATTATGAATTATCAGTAATATTATTATAGGCCGAGAAATAAATTAGAGCTTACCCGATTTACTTATCTACAAAAGCAAGGAGATATCAATGTAGTCAGCAGATAACATTCAGGTGATAAACAGCTGGAGAAAATTTTTTAATTTACAAGAGCAAATGAACAGCGCAAATATAATAATCATGAAGCTGGTATACCCATGCTTTCATCATAGAAGAACGGACTATCCGATCCTCTCTGCTTCCATTCTGTAGCATAGACTAATCAAAGTACATATCCACTATAGTTATAGTGGCCATAAAGTTCATCAGCAATGAAATTAAGTGGTATACGTATTCCTCTAGCTTCTTTGAGGTTAAGTAGTGTTTATAATACATTAGCTATTGCTCCGTTTTACATTAGTTAAAACTTATGAGGAGTTATTAAAAATATACGCCAAAAAAGCTGTAAGGGGTTTCAAATGAAAACACAATATCATTTTAAAAGTTTTTATTTGTATTCTGATTATAGGTAGTCGGTACGTGTAGTATCCCGAATGTTTCCTACGTATATCAACCTATAGCTATAGCTATAGCTTTGGCTTTAGCTAAACCGTCGACAGTCCATTGCAAGAACTCCACCGAAAGTACGGTTTCTTCTACCTCCACTAGGCAGTGTGGACTTTACATCTTAATGAAGTTATCGGACTTTAATTGATCTTTGGTAATACCTCCAACCTAATTGGTTTTTGTTGTTACAACATGACCGTAATTACGTCCACAGCAGCCGAATGGAGCTACAAAAATAGTACCTATTCGGTTCTTAAAATAGCATGGAACTTCTACGTCTATTACAGTTAATTCTATGTATTTACAATACTATGAGGTACTCGGTTTATAATTTCTGAAAAAAATCACTAGCACAACCCTTGAAAATATAAATTCAATGAACCTTCTAATCCAATCAATGTAAAATTAAAATCAGGAAATCCCTTCTTCTAAAAGAGTGTACAGAATTTTTAGATTATGCACTTAGGGGTCCAACTACTGTTTCATATCATTTTAATTGTGTCTAAATCAACGGAGAAATAGACACAACGAAGATATAATATATATAATACGTGGTACTGAATCTGTGTTCATTGGAATAGTGGAACGTCTAGAGTGGATCTCCAAATTGCCTGGCGACCTGGATCGAAGATATAGCAATCTGGAGGTCGCTGGGCAACCGCGTGAATGTTGACAATCTAATCGGAACGGCCCCATACGTTGGGCGATATTTGAGCAGTTTGGTCAAAAGCAATTAAAATGCCGGTCGTCCGGCCACCGGGTTGCCGAATATATGGGGAGCTTTAGAGTTAAGAGATTAAGATTAAAATAGGAGTAGGAATTAATGAATGAGGCACAAGACCGAGTGAGATGGAAGGCAAGTTTAGGCGTGGCCAAAACTCTAATAGTTCCAATGGCAATAGGGGTATGATCAGGTGCAAATCGCCTCATAATAATATAATATTTGATATTTTATGATATATTAATATATTTTATATTCTTAATTGAAATTAAATGAGTTAAAGTTGTCTTTTGGAATTAATTATAGTAGGCTACAATATTAGATATTGATAAACTTTTTTTCATATATCTGATAGTAGATCACCTAAATATTGACAACTAATTATTTTGTTTGGTGGTATTACATTTCTTACATGAAACCATAGAGGAATAAGGTATATCCTCACTTATGAAATTAAAAACATTTTTTTGAAAAGTCTCAGAACATTATCTTACAAAAAAAATTGTGTTGGACCAAACAAAAAGTTTTTATCTATAGATAAACATTTTATATTTGATTTCATATCGTAATTTACAGGATTTTGATTCCTTTTGTGAATAGTAACTGATAATTTATTTTTTTCTGGAATAGGTTAAATTCAAAGTACCACAGTAGAATCAGCCCTGGGACCACTCTTAATTATTTTTAGTTTTGATCAGAGTTTTAGCAGCAAATTTGACTGATTTAAACATTTTATTTGCTAACAATCATGTCCTTATTAGTGAACATGAGTGATGGATGAGAATATTGTATTTGATTGCATGAGGCTTTTTTACCCAAAGACCAAGGCAGTTGTTTCATAGGCATCTGGGTCTAATCTCAACCATCCCAAAATGGTGAGATGATCCTTTGCTATGATGGAACAACTTCCAGATCACAAAGACATTGACATAACCACTGACCAGCCAGCAAATGAAGAAAAATCAAGAAAAATTTATCAATAGACACCATGAAATCACACACATACGTTCCGTGTCTACAATAGAATCAGATAGCACACCTCTAATCTAGCTACTTGGAGGTCACAAATTGGTAATAGTTGTGAGCGATGGATAGTGGGTGTAGTGTTCTCTTGTGTGGATTAATGTTCACACTATTGAATACTTCGTTACTCCGCAAAGACCATCCTCATAATTAGACCAGTTTGTAATTCAGAGGCAGTGGTCCGGACTCTATTGAACTCTTGGTCCCTTAGATATGCCAGTAACTGTTGGGCTATTAATTAACAGTTTTGTCTAAGGAAAATATCAGCCTTAGTCAGTAACAACACTACAAGATCGTGTCACAATCATCCTACACTCATTTCTCATTCATACTTGGCTTAAAATACCTACCTGGGTAGGTTGCCATTTCAGTTAAAAGTATTAAGTAAGATGTAATATCCTCAGTAATTATCAAATTTCTGTTGAAAAAAGGCAATTTGGGAATAATTAACTAAGCACGATTATTTGCAGTTAGCTTGGTCTCAGAATAGTACTAGTACTTAAAATCCGGCACCCGATGGTAGCTTAGGGGTAACACGCTGGTCCAGTAAATCGAAGACTGCTGGATGGAAACCAGTGGCTAACGACTCCTGTCAGATCATGTGCAGTCACCTGGCTAGCCTGTGACTTACCGCAACAGTACCTCACTGTCTTTAATTCATCACAAAGGCCCTCTGCAAATGGTGATGGGGAGATTAGGTTAAACAATACCTCCCTGAATTTCAGCAATTAACAATAACTCAATTATGTACAGGTTCATTAAGCTAAGAAATCAGAAATAAATCGAAATGAAATAAAATACAATTATTTATTATAAATATACAGTTAAATATAGTACAATATTTACATATTATAAGGGGCACAAATCAAAAATAAATCCAAAGGACAAATATACAATAACAGGTAAATACAATATTTACAATTATTGAAAAAGGGAAAATACACTTAGGAGAAAGATTCCAAGTGAAATGGCATTTTTACAAGGCTTATAACTATAATTAACTATTTACATAGCTTAAGTCCTAGGTTCAACAATTATAGTTATCATTAATTATTTGCAAAATGTTTTCTTATTACTTCAATTTTATTCTAATATTTAAAAAAAATCTGGGTAGCAAGGCAATAAAGAAAAGATCAAACTGATTAAAAGACAGGGTTTTCGTAACAAACATTATTTTAAGAAACTCACAAACTGGCATTACAACAATGAATTTCCAAGAAAAAATTAGAAAAATTAGAGCCACTATGTAGAGAATATTTCAAATCTATGACATAAGAAAATAAATACCAATTAAACATAATATACAGAAACACACACTTTGCATACTTGCAATAACATTATCCTACCCTATATTCAAAGAAAGATTAAAAAAACAAGAAAAAACATTTAAAATAATTAAAAATTTTGTTGATAATTTATAAAAACAAAATTGAAATGAAATACCTCTCCAAAACATAAATGAATTTTTCAAACGTTAATATAGGAAATATTCATAAAGCAGTTCATCAAAACGAACAAATTTTCAGAAATAGGTTTTTGGAATGTTTTGTTTCTGACCTCTTTATAATTTATTCACATACAGAAGTCTTTTAAATAAAGATAAAAATGTAATTAAAATATTACACTATCCAACTACAATTATATGATTGAACTATAAAATAAATAATCATAGGAATTTAATTTTTTCACAATTTTTATTTTATTTTTTGCAGTCTTTACTCATTTTCTCGTATAATAAAAGGATATAATATAAACTTTACAATATTGTGATGTATCATTGTTTTATGATGCCTCAAAGCTAAAACAGTGTTCCTATGACATTTTACTAAGATCTCCATAATTTATATTTCTTAAAGATTTTCTCAGTAATGTGGCGCAAGCCAGATCCTCTGGCGAACAGAAGCTGATACTGTCTCTCACTGATCACCTCCTAGACCAATACACGGGAAAACCCAACTCCTGCTGTTGCAATCACAGGGAATGTAAAAAATTCATATACAGTTTTAAACTAGTGTTTTTCCAGTTCTGTTTGATGTATATTCTCTACTCTGCAATTGTGAGAGTCCACTTTTGCAATATTTTTTGTACAATGAGCAATCAATGTTGAGTGAAAATAATATTTTGTAATATATTAATAACAAATAATTATACTCATTGAATAATGTGTCAATTTTACAAGTTATATTGTAGTTTTACAGTCAATGTGAACTATAAAATTGTGTAATTGAAACTAAACAGCAGAAATACAAAAGAAAATATAAACCTCTGGTTATTCTCAAACACTTAACATTATTCCTACCAGTTTGATCACTGGTTGACTATATTTCCTAAAAATATTTCTTATCACAGATTTTAAAAAAGCTCTTACCGACTACTTAAAACTAAATCTAGTCCTTCAAACTAATTCATACATATCACAAAGGTATTGTCTTTTGAAAGCACGTCTATGCGAGGGAGGGTCAGGTGAGGGAGTGTTAGGAGTCCAGGCTGTTTGACTGACTTGAGCTCTTGCTACACGAGCGGCGCTTCGGTAGCTCAAAGTGCCACTCGGGCAGAGTGCTGGATGCACTCGGTGAAACAGATTCGAGCGGAGGTCGTGCTCGGATGCCGTACGTCGTTGGTCTCTCGTCTGGGTGGTGAGACAACATGAGGTTCAGTAGTTCGTACTGGAACATTAACATTTAACGGTTTTAAGAATTAAAAAAAATTTAATTACATTACGATAAATTCTTCTCTTTCAAAAACCTCACATTTACACAAAGTTCTTTGAGGTTAATTTTTTTGGCCCAGTGATATCTATCCCAGGTACCTGGGGTAGATTAAAATCTGGAGACACATAATTTATTAACTAAAAAAACATCAAGCTCCACAAAACTTTAATACAATTATGAACTCCACATAATGATGACAATATTACATGGCTCAATATACTAAAACTTAAACTAAATAAAGGTTTAAATACCTGTAATACTTTCTGTAATCCTTTTTTGGCGCTGTAGTTTCATACCTTATAGGTGCATTATCTAGTCAAATACCAAGTTATAACATTATCCTTAACGCTAATGTAGTGACGAATCGTCATCCACAAGACGAAAACGTGAAATACAATATACATTTATTAATTTGGCCAGATAACTAAAATTAGATCACGAGCAAGGTGAAACCGGCGAATGATGAGTAATGACTTGAAAATCATGAATAATGTGTCATGATGATGTTACATCATTAATATGGCCAAATTAATAAATATATCTATTAGAGGTTTGCGGATAGTGAATTATTTTTTCGGATCGGATAGCTCAGATTCGGATCGGATCGGATAGTTTGGGTTCGGATCGGATAGTTTTCGGATTCGGATACTCGCAGTAAAAAAGTGAAATCAGACTTATCTAAGAATAAATTAGGAAAAAATCAATAAAATGTTATCAAAATTATTAAATGGTAAACTTACATAAAAAATCATAAATTCTTCATAGGATGAACAACAAAACTAAAATTTTTACTTCACTGCATTTAAAATTAATAATAATAATAAGTTTATTCCATCAATAAATACAAATTTACAAAATAACAATTACCAGTAACAAATTTTAATATGGCGTAATTCACAAATTAAATCAACAGAAACCTTATAATTCGCCATTAAATGACATCAACTTTCTACTAATTCATCAATTCATTCTACTAATAATCAACTAATTCTCAATTTTATTTCACGATTCAATTATTTTATTTATTACAATGATAAAAACAAATCACCATTAACAAAGAATTAAGATTTGACAGACGCCGTTGGCTCGATGCCATCGGCTATCTGCGTATCGGCAAGGGCAGTGACAGTCGACAGTGCAGCAGTGCAGCTGCTATCAAACAAAGGCCTGTGCGCAGGCGCAGAGTTGGAATATTTGACAGATAAAATACCCCGATCGGCTGTGTAACAATATTGAAACCCGTGAAATTATGGTACCTCGTCGTAATCTAGTTAGTTATTCATCTTAAAATTATCTAAAAATGTAAAACTAATAACGCTTAAATTCATTTAACAAAGATAAAATGTAGATTGAAAACAAGTGGAAAATTTGTTGGTTATGTGAACACTGAACGACGAAATAGGCCAAATATAAATTTGGCAACACTTTATCATATTGCTCAAACCCGGAGTAGTTGAGAATGCGATGACTAAACAATTGATCCTCTACGTAGACGATCAGAATGAAGTAGTATTATTTTTGCCAGAAACCCCGTCGCAAAACGAGCTATTATGATGGTTTGTTACCAATAACATTAAATCAACAATTCAAGTTTTTTCGTAGCCGAAATGAAATGTTATATGGAACAATATCAAACCGCAATCTGATACTCGGTGCAACTATCGATGACGCTATGCTTTGTATTTCAAAATGCAATATCGTGTTGAACTTACGGTTACTTAAATGCGTAGTTGAAGAATCGAATAATCATACCGCATCCTCGGACCGCCCAATGACGTTCTTACATTCCGATTGGATATGAATTGCGTAATTTCGTCATCTGCGGTCGTCATTCGTCATTCGAATCGCTATAAGTGTATCGCGTCTACCAGTCAACGACATTGTTTTGATGAAAGACTACGTAATTTCGTCGTCTTATCAATGTTTAAGCAAAAATTATTCCAGCTTCGCGGGTATTAACTCGACGAAAATCTCGTTGTTTTTGTTCAAATTGCTGTATTATACAGTCTATCCGAAAATTCGGATATTTATCGGATCGGATCGGATATCTTAAATACATTCGGATCGGTTTCAAACATCCGATCCGATCCGAATCTGAACCGAATTTTCGGATATCCGCACACCTCTAATATCTATGTACTTTGAGTTTTTGTGTGTGTTCGTATTGTGTATGATGACTCTTTACAACAATATTGTTGAGTATAATGTTATAACTTAGTATTTGACTTGATAATGCACCTATTAAGATCTGAAACCACGGGTCGTCAGTGATATAAAGGCTGCAATTGTCATATAATTTTTAAACAAAACCTTTCACTCTCTAAGACTTAAACTATGTGGTTTTTAATTTGTGAAATATTGTAATGTTGATTAAAAATACAACATCATGTTGAAAGTGTTCAGAACTATCAATATTGAGAAGTTTATACACATATTTTTTAAAGCTGTAATCTGTTATAATTACAGTAAAACCTCACTAACTCAACACCCTGTAACTTGACAGCCAACAGCTGAGAGAATGCCTTTACCTTACAGTACTTGTATGTTGAACTTTTCAAAGTCGTGGAGCAGCTGAAACGAGCCGAGATGGACAGTTTTGATCTATTACGCACCAATAGACTGTTTCAAGGTCTAAGACCCGGGCATTATTTGAGCTGGGATAATTTCCTGTTGTTTACATCATTGAAGAGGAAAAATCTTAATTTAGCAATTATTCAGAACATTTATTTTTCTTGCATACTCTTGTCTCAGACCATAATGCTATTTTTTCTGCACCAACATCTAGTAAGGTACCAACTATCAGGAAAACCATTAGGCCTTTAATTCTGAAAACTGCTCAATATTTTTAGCTAGGTTATGTTTAACATACACTCAGCATCTCATTTAATTTTATTAATTCTTGAATATTTGTCATTTATTCAAAGACTGTTTACTCAGAATGTAACAATACTCATATAAGTATTGTACTGTAATAAATTTATTCTCGAAACTCGGGTCTGTTAAGTATTAAATAATTAAAACCCATGAATAATTGTAATGTTCTGGATAACTCGACACCTCTGGGTCCACAATGTGTCCAGTTAGTGAAGTTTTACTGTATTGAGAGCTGTCCAGCTGACTGATATAGATACCATACTCCGTTGCTGTAGACACATTTTTAAATATAAGAGTATTTTATAGAAAATCAGAACTCACTTCTTGAGGAAATGTGGTTTGAAAGTCCTCAGGATATTTGTTGCCCTTGAGATTGGTCAGCGTGCGTACTCGCTCCATCTGCGTGCTGAAGGGAACAAGCAGCTCAAACAGGATGACACCGAGAGAGTAGATATCAACTTTGTAACTGTAAGGCTTACCAGATACCTGCAAATGTAAAACCCGATGTTAATTAAGAGTCCTCAATAGTAAACAGAATATTGAGAAATGTTCCTGAAGGCAGAAACCCAGCTGGAAGACCAAAAGCAAGATGATGGTGATAACATGAGGAAGATGGGGAGATGTTACTTAATAACTGAAATGACAACCTATCCTGGTACAGTAAACCCTCTCATATCCGGACAATCCGATATCCGGACGTGATTTTGAAAGAATACAAAAATTTGAAAACATTCTAGGAGGCCAATGTTTGTTAACCCAGTAGTCGCGAACGATGTTTGTAGGCCTGTTAGTAGCGCGCCGGTTGCTGAACGCGGGGTTGAAGGGATGTGGACAGCGGTAATGTTCAAAAGCAGAGTAGAGGGAACGATGAGTCACCCTTGTCCCATGTGCCTGAGTCTTGAGCACTATTCTCTGTATTCTGTGCTATCTGGTACAAGGTCACTGACTCAGAAAACAATAAACCTCCCCATCCCACCTGTCCCTACCCACCCCATTAGCCAACGCACCACATGTACTGTAATGACAACACTTGCGTCAGTGGTCAGTGTCGCCTTTGTTTTGCTTGAGTGACCTACTCTTTCTTGCAACGGTTCTTTTAGTTTATATTACTCTACATACTGTACCGATTTATACTGTACTAGCCAAAGTACCCGTTCTTCGCACGGGCTAAAAAGGCTGAAAGGTGTAGGCTCTACTGATACATTTAAGATATTGTTAATTAATTCTTCATTGTTTACAAAATGATAAAACGGGAGTGTCTACAACATTTCAAAGTAAAATATGTCAAATATTGGGAGAGGATAAGGATTAATGTAATAGAGACAGTCGTCGGAAAAAAACTTAAAATCTACCATTCCGCTATTTCAAATAATTCACTAATTTCGATCCAGCAGTTTATCTGAAAAATCAACTTTATTTCTTCTTCTTCCCGAACTGTCAAAATATAGTGCAAACGGATGTTGTCATTAGAAAATGTAAACATTGAAACCTAAGCCGGTCACGGCAGCTCTTTCTTCTTCTTCTCGAACTGTCAAATTTTAGTATTCACAGCTGTTGACATTCAAGTAATTTTATGTTTTCATTCTCTAAAAATGTAAACATTGAAACTTAGGACGTTCACAGGGCGTAGCCTGAGAGGATTTTAAGGAAATGAGTATGCCTATGTGTTGCTTGAGTTTAAGATCTACCTTTGTGTAAAATTTCAAACCGGTCGGTTCAGTATTTTTCGCATTTAATTGCCACAACAAACCCACAAACAAACATACAGAAACCACCTCTTCTTTATAATATTATAGATTACATATTTTTTTTGTTTTGATGTCATTAAAGTATTACAAGAAATAATTATGTTTTTTATTTAATATCCAGATGCTTTATTCCCTTCTCATATCCAGATTTTTTCCTATCTGGATCGGCCGTCGCCACATTAGTCCGGATATGAGAGAGTTTACTGTACTTTAAGCCAAGTGTGAGAGAAAAAAGAGTGTAAGATGATTGTGGCACAATATTGTAATCTTGGGCTTGTAATCTTGTGACTTGGGCTGGTATGTACCTTAGACAGAACTGTTAATTAATATCCCAATAGTCTATGGCATATCTGAAAGACCTACAGTTTAACATGAAGTCCGAACCACTGCCTCTGCCACAAACTGCTCTAATCATGAGGACGGTATTTTAGGACGGACTTAGTATTCAATAGTGTGGATGTTAATCCACACGAGGGAATATCCCATCGCTCACAACTATCCACAGTTCGTGACCTAAAAGTAGCTGGATTACAGGAAATGAGGAGGACGCTATATACCGAACCTGCTAGAGAGGCTGTGTTGATGAGGCCAAGACCGACTGGGATAAAAATTGTTATGGCAGCGAGTAAGTCACTAAGATACATACACACTCCGGTGGGTATTTTAAGGTAAATATGAGTCAAGTAAGATTGTAATGAGTGTATTCGATTTGATGATTTGAATAGCTTTGTTACTGACAAAGATCGGGTTAGATCAGATCAGATCAGTCAGCAGTCCTGCCGAGGAGCGTGACGTGAACTTTCCCTTCCCTTAACCCTTGAGCGGGTGCTGTACTGTTCAAACGGGAGAGGGCTCATGCGGAGTTTTGTTCCGCAACGCTAGATCGCACAAATTCAACCCATCTTACTTGTTTTTATAATATATTATTTATTTGAATGTCAAATAAATTGATAAAGTACAAGTTGCCATCGTTAATTTTAATTAATTAATTACTAAATTTAAGTTAATAATTTAAATAAACATAGATAGTAATTTTCCTCAGCAAACTGACATGGTATCACTGCATTGCAACTCACAAGAAAACAAAAGGGGTTGTAAATAGTTTCGGTGGATTCCTGGATTGAGGTGCGTGAGGTACGGAGCCTGACACGTCTGCCGACACCTGATATGCGTTTTTATTTTATCAAAAACTACATGTGCGGAGGAAAACTCAGCAAGCACCCTCTTGAGGGTTTATTATTTTAAACATTTCTAAATAAATTAAACGACTTAAGTTGGGGCCAATAAATTTCATGGATAACTAATGATGTTTAGGGCGGCGCTGAAAATTGCCTAAATATGTACACGTTTTAGAAACCCTAGGTTGAATAATAAGCAAGTTAATGAAGGCTTAGTACTACTGAGTCTGACCTGCTCAGGACTCATGTAGAGCTGTGTGCCGACGCGGGCTGTGTGTCTCTCGTCTGCTCGAGCGTCCAGGTCAGCCTCCACACTCACCCACATGTCTACCGGGCTCTCAGCCATGGCCGTCACCAGGCCAAAGTCCCCCACCTTCACCTGGCCGTCTGGCGAGAAGAAGATGTTGGACGGCTGCGATATACAGGTACATCGAATTAAACTCAATGCTATCTGAACTTTGAGGTACCAGACCAAAAAATGTAGAAGAATAAACAGAAGATGGAAAATTAATGTAAAAGAAATATAACTAAACAAAGGACAACAAATAGATTGTCTTTTTTCATGGGTAAATTTTTTTTTTAGTTTACAGTTGGCCACATACAAAATGTTCTAAAAACAATTGTAATATTAAACAAGTTAAAAAGGATTAATGTAATTTGAAGAGAAATACAGTTTCCTACAACAATATTTTGTCATTAGAAAAAATATGAAGATTAAAACATATATTGAAGGGGAGCGCGCTGGTCTAGGGGTAGAGCGCGGGGCTTTGGTGCCCAAGGTCCCGGGTTCAAATCCCGCCAATCACCAATGGCTTTTCGCTATGTGATAATGCCGCAACCCACACAGGGGTGCGCAAAAAGCCGCTACGGCTGAAGTGCCTTGGGAGAAATCCGCCCCTTTCAGTAAAAAAAAAAAAAAAAAAACATATATTGATGAAGTAATACATACATATATATGCATAGTATAATGATAAAATATTGGGAAATTTTAATCGAATGATATAAAAAAAAACAGGAAAAAGGTGAAAGAAAATAAGATACAGTAAAGACCGGTTTATGCGGATTAATGTGGTGGGGTCCTCTGATCCGGATAGCCGAAAATCCGGATGAACTGAAACTATAGGCTACTAAAAATATCCAATTATAGACATCCACGTCGCATAGACGAGGATATAACCTTATAATTGCATATAACCTTTGTACAACAACATAGTCGAAAAGTATTGCGCAAGCGTTTAACGTTAAAGAAATTTGTAATATTAATTAGAAAAATTTCTATGCAAATGTAAATGCATGATAAACGGAATGTTCAACACACTTTATAATGCAATGCCTTTACTTTGTACTGCCCTGCTGTCATACGTATTAAAGACATGCATTAAAGATCGTTCCTGCGTCCGAAAATTGATTCAGATAATTATTGGCATTCATTTCATCAAAGTTGAAACATGCAACCTGAAAATATAATTCATTGAAGGTTTTTCGAAATTGGGATACGTTGTATGCACTCTAATGCAGAAGGTCATGAAAAATTTCTTAGATAAATATATTATACTGTATTAAAAACCCAGGCATTTACAAAGAAAAAATTTGGTAACATGTCGAGCACCTCACCTTCAGATCTCTATGGATGAGGCCTTGCATGTGGACGTACTCCACGGCCTGGACTATCTGGTCAAATATGCTGATGACATCAGGCTTTGATCTGTTATGGATATTGTCCTTCAGCCAATCCTTCAGGCTTTTCTTCTTGCACAACTGCATCTGAATGAACAGGTACATCCTTAATGAGTCTGCAGCTGTTTCACTCTTTTTCAAAGCCAACGTAGTCGGTCTTTTTGGAGATTCGCTTTTTGTTACATCCATCACATCGGTGTTCGTATCCACAGATGTATCCGAACCCATGGTTATGGCACTATCCAGCCTCCCACTGTCTTCAACTTCTATCTCTTTTATGTCATTGTTGTTTTCTGAAACCGTTTCAGACAATTCCTTGGAATGTGTTTGAAACACGATGAAGGAGTCGTTGTCATCATCGGGCGGTTCCGGCCTGTTGGCGAATACGGAACTCTCAGATGCCCAATCCTGTGAGGGCTGCCACAACGATGATTTTGGCTGCAGCTTGAGCCTGCCTCTGTTAATGACGTGGCCAGAACTCCTTTCACTGTCTGGAGTGACTTGCCCTGTCATGTCCACTGTGAAAGCTTCACCATTAGAGCTGAAGCAGTCCCTGAAAAACCATGATGGTATATAGTTCAGCTAAAAAATAAAAACATACTTAGTATTTTTGAACTTAAAGCGACAAAATGAAACATAACACTCCAAAATTCATGAAAACTATAATGCTGTAAAATATTATTAGGGAGCCTAGCGATCCAACATGCCAAGTTCGACATCTAGCCAATCAAAACACAGGATTTGCCAAGTAATATTTTAAACTATCAATAATCAACCTAAATCAACTCTCAAGATCACTGGATGTTGACTAGAGGCTTTTTGTCGAATGTTTGGTGGGTCGGGAGAATGGCAATAGTACGTAATAATGGTGTTATTCAGCAGCTCTCACTAGCGAGTCAGGTCAGTTATGAGGCGAGTCCACTGACTATCCATAGATGTCTACATAAACTTCTAGGTGTGCATATCGCCTCCGATGTGAGAATCTCTGGATGACTTTCAATGTACCCTCGGTAGGTCACACCAGAATTGAGCAGGTAGTCAGAAGTGAGGCCCTTGACATGCCTTCTGACCACCTTCACACTAGATACGCCTTCGGTAAGTCATTTTCAGTGGTGATTCCACCAAGGATTGACTGGCAAGACGGCGGCAGACCTCTTCATCCCTGCGAGTCAGAATGGTACACGGATGGCTCTAAGGGAAGTAAGGGAACTGGAGCTGGAATACTGGGGTGCAAGATAAGGTAAAGCTCTGCGTTCCCATGGGGGATCTCCCACAGTGTTCCAGGCAGAAGTGGCAGCCATTATGGAATGTGCTCTGTTCAATCTCAACAGAGGTGTCAGGAACAAGAACATTACCATTTTCTCAGATAGTCAAGCCATTTTCTCAAGGCTCTGGACTCCTGTACCTTCGACTCCAAGCTAGTGTGGGAATGCCGCAACGCGGTGTCTTCTCTTGGCAGTCACAACAACGTTACCCTTTGCTGGGTCCCAGGACACTCAGGTATTATGGGCAATGAAATAGCTGATCGTCTGGCGAACGATGGCGCTTTGATCCCATTCGTGGGTCCACAACCCTTCTGCGGCATCTAGGGCGCATGTGGATCGTGAGATCAACACGTGGGCACGTGTCACCGCAGGAGATGGGCGGAGCTGCCCCTAATGAGAGTAAGTAAACTGTCTCTCAGCTCTCCCTCTTCAAGGATCGCTGAGGATCTTCTACAGTTAGGTAGGTCCGAACTCAGACTCATTGTAGGTCTCATCACGGGACATATGAGGAAACATCTTGCTCGAATGGGACTCTTCCCCGGAGATCCAATCTGCAGGAAGTGTGGGCAGTCCGAGGAGACTGCTGATCATCTGCTGTATGACTGCACCGAGCTTGCCGTGAGAGCAGCCACTCTCGGCGTCATGGAGAGGGTCGTCACCTTGGAGGAGCTAGTGGAGACTACGGCAGTTTGTCAGGTTTTTAAACTTGGAAGGTCCGTGAAACATTAAATCAACAGGGGTGCACAAAAATATGGCTGAGTGCTATAAATTTTTCCGTTTGTGTAAAATACGCCCTCATCATCATGGCAAAATTATTAGTTTTGCTGTTTAAATGGATTTTCAATTTTTCCTTTTAAATATGCCACAAAAAAAATGAATGGGAATTATGCAAATACAAATGTAATATTTTTTAAAATTGAAGTAAGTAAAAAGACATTTTTGAGTTATTTTTTTGTACATTTTCATTCAAAATATTTTTAGTTGTTTATTTTTTTTTGATTTCAAAAAGTCTAGTTGTTTAATTTTGCCATGAGATTTTTTTGTGTAATAACTACAGTATTTTTGTTTTATTATGGATTTGACAGTTTTTGAATTTTGATAAAATAAATTTTTTTACTTATGTTTATTTTTGTACTAATTTGAATTTTAATTAACTAAATTTGTACGGTTGTTGAAGAAAAGCATTTACAGTAAGCAAATACCAAATATAAGTCAACAGTTAATAGTAGGAATTTTTAACTTCTGTTATCATAGCACAGAAAAAAGTCCTAAAAGGTCACGTCATCCGTTAAGGACTAAGCCCGGATTCACACGGCAGCTAAGAATGTATCTAACCTATTATTTATTCAATATTTCTGTTATCCATCTACTGGCTTAACCGTCATAGTCTCGGTCCTGAAGGTGACAGTTAAAAAAGGTTACACCAAGTACTTCAGTTTTTGTCACACACAATCATTATTAATAAAGCAGTATTGAGGAAATATCACTCAGAAGGTCAGGATTCAACTAACGGCATCGAGGAACTAACATCAAGCTAATTTTTGTTTTTGCATTTCTTAACCCTTTAACCGCGAAGCATGACATATCTCGTGCAATCCCCTTGTTATGGCAACCGCGACACACGACTTTTGTCGGATTTGACGTTCTCAGCTAATCCTCTCATGAATACAAGTCAGCTGCTAGTTTTTTTCAAGTTATGATGTTGCATTTTAGTGAATATTTATGAAACTACGTTCGTACCACTTACTCTGCAGTATCAAATGTCCCCCTCGGTTTATTCGTTTTGTCGTATTGTGATGATGGTTAGTGTTCGGTTTGAGAAAATAAAAGAGTTGTTTGTGCTGAACCAGTTTTATACACAACAATGATTGTTTTTGTTGGTTGTGGAATCGGTCAGTTCAGAGTTAGTTTTAATTATTTATCTGTAAAATGTAAGCATTGAATTATCATTTACATTTAGATGAATACTATTACAATGTTAAATATTACATTTATTATGGTTATTTGCTGTAGAATGTGTTTTAAACTAGATTTTCTACGAATGTAAAAAAAACTGAGTCAGGCTGCGGAAACCATCATTAAGCGTAACTAAACCACGTGCCTCTAAACTGTGGCACGCCAACTTACGCTGCGGTTAAAAGTTTAATCAGTGATTGTTACGTGGTTCACCTGTACCTGTTGTTGAGCCAGAACTGGTCCTGAGTCTCCTGCCAGCCAGGCGGCGGACACTCGAGCCAGGCGTTGAAGTACCTCACGATGTTGTGGTGGTCAAGCTTGGCCAACGCTTTCACCTCTCTCATCACCCTCTCTCGGGACTCCTCACTGCGAAAACATATTTAACCGTAAGTATGTAAGAACTGATTAAAAAATGAAGGTCTTGAAAAAGAGAGCACCTAACTCCCAGTTCTGAGAATGACTGATCTAGAACACACATTCTCAGATCCAAGTTTATAATTTGCCATATTTTGTTACTTTATATGATGTATAACAAATCAATTTTGATTTACCTTAAGGACTGACTTCAATATGTAGCTGTAACAACACTTCAATGTTGATACAAATACAAATAATGGATTTGCTAGGATTCACAATATCATGGCCTCGCCAAATTCTTAAAACTTGTCGGTAAGGTACATTTTTATATAACAAATTTTATGCATTACATTAATAATCTTTAGCAGCTTTTAAAACTAGAGGGGTTAAGCGCAAATACCTATTTTATAAATGTTTACAGGCATAATCTGGTAACTTTTCTACCTACAATCAGCTACCTTTCATTTTTTATAAATTTTTTATTTTACTCAACTGCGCTATGGGGAGAAGACGAGAGAACGAGAATGTGTTTGCTCAGTATAAACAATACATTTACAGTAAGAAAAGTTATGTTTAGAAACTAGAAAAGTTATGTTTAGAAAATACCGGTAACTAAAAAAAAAACATTAAAAAGAAATAACAATGTGTTTACCATATGTTGACAGAAATAAACAAAAAAATATCAACTAGGAGGGATCAGTTAGCCATTTAACTGACTGGAAAAAGAACTTTGATGCTTAGCTCTGGCTTGGCAACATTAACAAAATTAACAAATTAACCTAACTAATAAAAATGCAGAGGCAAAAATGAGACAAGATGAAATGAAAATGTTTTAACTTTCTTGTCCTGCAAGTTTGTTGAATTTAACACAAATCATTTTTGTATACCAATAATATTGTTAAATTTGCATTGTATAGCGCCTAGTAATAGTTTAGTTAGTATTAATAGTTTACAAATCATTTTAGTAATTGTAATTAAAAAACTCTTGTAAATATTTTTGTACATACTTAATATTCAGACATTATCTATTGCTTTTTAAAGCCTAGTGACAAATAAAATCTTATTTTTTTATGTGTAAGAATAAAACGTATGTGTATATATGTTAGGTTATATTTATGATAACAGATTTCAGATTTGCAGATTTATAGTTCCATTTTCCATGCATTTCAAAAAAGATATTGTGTACTAACTACTACGTACCTGTTAGGCAGAGGAATACGTTTGATTGCGTAGTGACAATCATCGATTTTGTTCTTAGCCTCCAACACGACACCGAAGCCTCCCTTGCCGAGACAGTGCACGGGGATGAAGTCAGTGAGGAAGCGGGACTCGAAGCTCTCACTGGAGCGAGGAAGTGGAACACTGATTTCGGACATTCCCGAGTCCTGCGAACTATACGATTGCATCGACCTCTTCACCACGGCGACCTATGAAATCATCGTTTGCAAAAATTAGTATAACTTATACATGTAGAAATTCATCTTTTAACTGAAAACTACATTTTCTGTCAAAATATTATCTACTCTGAAAACAAATAAATGATTTATTTCAATAGATAAAAAAGTAGTACAAAAAATATATAAATTGAAAATTAACTGGTAACTGCTAGTAAAATATAATACAGTAAAAAACTAATGTGAAAAAAAATTGAACCTAGCACAACATACATAGCCACTATCTGTAGCAACAAAACTCATTAGTAATATTAAGAAAATTTATATATATATATATATATAAATTAAAATTAAATTTAAACACACTAAAACCTTGATTATCAAGTGCAGTTTTAACCAATGGGTGGTCAACATTTTTTGACTACATCAATTAACAATTAGGTTTCCAATTTTATTTTTGTGAAGGCAATTTTGCATAAATTATATGTTGAGATAATTAACAACATGCATATTGTTAGATAGCAATACAGATTTTTTTAAAGAGGAACATTAGTTAATATAGAGTGAAAAAATTGACCAGAGTTCAGAATTGGGAAACTCAATAATTGTAAATAAACATTCTCCAAAATTGTTTCTGCATTCATATTGTACTTTTATCTTAATTGGCTTCACCATTTTTTTGATTATCAATGGCTCTTCTCTCCACAATTTACCACAAATAATGGAGGTTCTACTCAATGTGTAAATATTGTGACTATAAAATAATAATACAGAGGAATCTCAATAAATCAAACCTCTATAGTTCAAAATCCTTGGATTCATAATTTTTTTTTTATTCCCTTTGAACTTCAGTATCTTCTGTCAATGTTGATTTTACCTCTACAAATAGATATTTCACAAGAAACACCTCGATTAATCAAAGTTTTTATGTTATTGATCATAATTTTAAAAACCTCCATGAATAAAGTCTTACATCAGAAACCTTCATAATTTGAAATCTGGTGAGCGCCACATCTTCACATGTCAAGAAACCCTCTATTTATTTAATTTGTCTGAAATATGTTATGACAAGATTGATATAGTATGCAATGTGTTTCAAAAATATATAGCAATCATTTTTTCTGCTCCTGTTGAAAACTACCTCAGTCTTTAGCCAGAATTTAAAAGTATGTTTCACTTTAGAGCCTAAGCATTAAATGTGAGGTATAACACACAGTTTCATGGAATTCTGTAAGATCAAAATTGTTAATCATTCATTTTAAAAGTGAAATTCCACACAGGTGATAAGGGGAGAGAAGAAGCATGTCTTATACTATCTATAATATATTGGTCTTTATAATCTAATAATATTAACAAACACATTTCTCCTGAGCAGCCTATACCCTAATAAGTCATTAGATTATAAGCTGGTTCAGGTTATTTCCTGTCTATACAGGAAGTAACTTTGAGCAAAAACCTGCTGAACTGTCTATGAGTTACATGTTGTTTACTTTACTTCCCACACTTTACAACCTGTCTACTGACAAACGACTAGGAGTAGCGGAGTGGTTTCAATAAAGACACAGTTTAAACTTAAATCTAACAAGCGTGCATCTTCCATTTTAAAACTGCAATACTAGACACTACAATACAATTAACATTGATATAGCCTACAATGTATTTTAAAGCTCTGAATCGAACCTCTATAAATCGATCATAGGTAAGTATGAACCTTGATCAATCAAACCTATAAATCAAAATACTCACTGATTCAACATTCTCCCTGACCCCCATGAGATTTGATTTATTGAGGTTCCACTGTATGTATTAATAGTTAATTCTAATACATAACTATTTTTATTGCTAAAGTGCTTAAGTATCTATTTTGCTATATTTAAGTTACTCAGTGACATGATTAGATAAAACATTTATTTGCAACCCACTAGTAGGGTTCAACCAGTTTTGTGACTAGAGCAACAGGCCTGGACAGACGCTCTCAGACGCATCAGGCGCAAAATGCAGGTAGTGTGTATGGTGTGTATGATATCAGTATCTTCTGAGAATCGTTATGCACAGTGTATTATTTTTCTACAATTAGCATATTTTTAAATATTTGTAAGTGTGATCACAGAGGAGCATCAGAACTGCTTTCTGTCAGCCATCACTATGGCTTTTCTACTAAGAGAAGCCACTTTTCATTTTGTCATAGTGGCTAACTCGGGCCAACTACCACAAAGAGACACTTGCTTGCTCAACCACAACGTTATGACCGTCAGAGGCAGCAGTGTAGTTTGGGGGGAACTCTACTATTCTGCAAATCCTAAAGTATGAGTTTCAACAATGTTATGAGTATAAGAACATGTTCCAATCGATCCACCACCTGCTCTATGCCTCCTGGGATCACCCATGTGACGGTCACATCTTTTGAGAAATTCCAATTTCGTTCCTTCAGTAGTTTGAGCATATCCTCTTCCTCTTTCATATCAGAGGCCATGTCTTCACCATTCAGAAGATTGATTATGTAATCTTCTGACTTCAATAAAAGTGTATCGAATGAGGCTGAATCAGCTGCTGCTGCTCTTATCGTCTTCACCACTTCCTTCACAATAAGTATAGCTGGGTCTGCAGTAGTTGTAGAGGCCTTGCTGACAGTTGGTGATTGAGCTGATAATGATCGTTGGAAACTGCGTTCTTTGGTACCAGATAGCAGTACTGGCTCGGTCTTAGATTCCAACCGCAGCCTCTGAGGTAACCCAAAAATATTAGTCGTAAAGTTATAGAAAGTATACACTATACAGACATCAATGATATTATAGGCCCAAACTTTCTGGGTATTTTAACCTTATATGCCCATGAACAATGTCAGCTGAACCCAATCTGGAATTGAACTGGTGCCCACATTAACAGGTTGACTGCCACTTTCATGTTTTGATCTCTTCCCTGGAGACCACGATATTTTTTAACCCGCCGTTGGTTGTGGTCACGTGTGTTACACGGATGGTCAAGGGATGAGCACAACACTCACCTTTTTAAACGCCTTGTTAACGATATATATTTTACGATTTTGAACAAATTATATCATGCCACTTTTGTTTGACTATTTTTCTGACCTTTAATTATATAGAAAACTAAAAATAACTAATTTCACAATAAAAAAAGATAAAAAAACCTTATGAACTATACTATTATTAATAAACTAATTTTAATATTTTTAGTCAATTATGTACACAGGACACTATTAAAAAGACATATTGCTAATACTCAGTGTATTATAACAACAACAAAAAATAATTATACAATAAACATAATTTATTACTATACTGTGAGGCCTTAAAGGCCTTTTAGTTGTGCTTACTGCAGTTTAACTCGTCACGAAACAAAGGTGCAAGACAGACTGACGGTCACTTAACTCCCCTATGGTATCCCCCCGCTACTGACACCCCAAACAACAGGTACTCTTGAGTTTCAGGCCGACATATTACAAAAACTGTTTTGTAGAAACTTAAAATGAAAAGTGAGTGCTGCCCTCAACCCTTGGTCATTTGTGAGTTAATTCAATAAAATTAAAATTGAAGTAAATTAGTCAGTGCTGTTAGTACCTAATAACATATATTAACACTTATAACGAAACATAATTTTTAAAACGTTAAGAGAAACATACGGTCAATTTGACCGTCACTGTGCTTTATTGGTGTTTAGTGTGTTTATTATTGTTTTTGTGTATCATTTGGCAATCACATGAGTAACAAATGATGTTTTACAACATTTTATGACAATTCATATTTATTACGCATAGATCATCTGACAGAAAAAAAATGAAACTCCAAACTCCACGCTTCAAGACGACCAGCTCTGACCTCGGGAAAAAATCTGTATAGGATTGTTGCCCAAGGCCATATTTGTGGTCTTATAGTGGGTAATATAGCTATTATTTTACTTCTATCAGGTTTTTTTTTGTTTGTTGCGTTTTACTACAGCCTTTTACCGCTTATACAAGGTATATTCGACCGACGATTGCCAGCCGGTAAGTGAAACATGCGGTAAATCTGACCGACCATATTCACACAATTCGTCCAATATGAACGACAACGTCGCACCAACTAGTTGGAAATGACCAAATATTACGGAGAGGGGTTTGGGGGGAAGGTACTGGGGTTGACAGCCGTCAAGGTCAAGCAGTTTAGCCACTATTACGTAATAAAATTACCGATCGGTCAATTTGACCGATGTTTCGTTTTAAGTGTTAAACATAATCTGGCTCAAAAACTCCAAAAAACCTGAGTACCATTTTTTTAAACTCATGGCCTCAAGTAAAAAAAATAAATATAAGATTATAATTTTTACATTTTCAATTCAAAAAGCATACATTTGTGACTTACAATAACCATAGCAAAAGTAAACAATTTAACTTAGGTGAATAGCATATAGTTGTCAAAATTTCATTGATGAATATTCAATTGAATCATCACTATTTCACAAACCCTCATTTAATATATTTTTAATTAATTCTTCAACCCATTAGTCAGTTTTATTATTAATAGTATATCAAGACATTTTAACTGTCAGGTTATTGAATCAGGAATTCCTCAAGGAAGTGTTCTTGGACCATTTTTATATATTTTATATACTGCACAAGACATGCCAGAAGGTGAGAACACTCAAATCACTACTTTTGCGGATGACACTACTATTTTAGGCCATTCACTCAGATCCTGATGGGCCTAGTAAATTTTACAAGAGAGTCTCAACATTTCAAAATGGTTTAGAACATGGAGAATCAAAATTAATGATGAAAAACCATCACACATTACATTCACGCTTAATCAGAATTCTTGTTACATCAAACAATAAACAACTCTCACGCTACAGAAGTAAATTATTTAGGCACACATTGAGACTGATGTGGAAAACACATATTTGGACAAAGAGACAACATATCAATTGAAAAGACATTCCATATTTACGACATGAAGCTTAATCACTTCAAATTGTTCTACTACAAATAGGCTAATGATTTTTACTGCCAGCATTGGCAGGCACTATAGAAATAATTTATGTTAATGTTCCTTTTGTACTAATAATATCTACTTCTTGTTTTGTATTTTGAAAAACAGTTTGTAAATAAAAAATCAATTCAAAAAAAGTTTTCTCTAACCATTTTAGGTTATAGTACACCTTGGCACAATCTAAAAACATATTCTGCCTCACGTATGTTTATATCGTTTGTTCATTACTCAATTATTTTTTGTTATTACTGTTTGTTGACTTACCAGCCATGCAAAGAGGCTAATATAACTTTAACCACTATAAATTATAATGCAGCATTTTAAAGATAAAGGCTAAATGTAATTTATTTATTTAAAAGTTTACCTTAGGAACAGCCATGAGTATCAAATGAATTACTTTAAGGTACGTGGTAAAAAACAACAAACTATCGGATTTAATACTCATAACAGTCAGAAAAAAAACTGCATGGCAGTCAACCTGTTAAGACCCCTCTTATTCATGCGTTTCCAAACAAACTGTAGAAAAATTGACGTTTCTAAATATGTTGGATCTAATCGACCCATTTATGCACTGTTGATTGTCTTTGAAATGGTGTTTAAAAAACACTACAGTGTTTTATAAATGGAGAAAAAATGAAGAGCTCTAAGTATATCGTAGTGTATGAATGTAAATACATTCATACACTTGGAGTTTGGAACGTCTGTTTACATAAATATGTAAAGACAGTGCTTTATAGAGGAAATACTGAAATATTACTATATAAAGTTGAGAAAAGAAAAGCAATTTGGAATACTTCCTCGGAAACTTATAGGGGCCGAATCCTGAAGAAGAATCAGTAGTCATAGCTAATGTTTAATTATAATTTTGAAGATCAAACCAGTTTTGTGACACTGCCATCCCCACCCTCCATCCTTTGCAAAAATTCAATACGCACAACAAAAAATCGAATTGCATAAAAAATTTGGAGCGTACAACACAAAATTTACCCTACATGTTTTTATTGTCGGTTTGAAAACGCATCCATAAAAGGTCTTAGATATGGCCTCAACAACAACTCAGCTAACCAGCCTACATGAATTTGGTTGGTCAAGAATTTTAAAACATGAGAAAGATAATGTTATCTAAAATATGACGTTATACAACAATAATATTAAATTTTATATTAAAAATAATATAAAAATGTACCTGTGTAATATTCAGTGGTTTAAAATGACATGCGATTGCTCAAATCATGACTTCTTGATAGAACAACCATTCATGCAATGTAAAATGAGGAGCTCAAGCAGGGCCGACATGTGGACGGGCGACCAAGGCGATTGCCCCGGGCGCCAGTCTCCAAGTTGGTGCCGCAGAAGCGACAGCTTATGGAGCACCACAAATGTGTGTCTCTATTTTTGCCCGACTGGCCAACCTTCGGGGTCTGATGATGACAAAAATGGCAGGCCAAAATTTTGGGATTGATAGGGGCGCCTGACAACATCTCGGCCCGACGGCCCTGAACTCAAGCTATTAAGCTTGAAGGGTCCAAGGCAATGATGAAGCACAGTTCCTAAATATTCAATATTGGGGTCTGCGGCACAAATAGTTCTGTTGGTGATGGGAAGGTAACTGAAGTGTATAAGCCTACGTGTTGTTAGTTGACGCTGAGAAACACTTTCACACTTGGTTTAAACATATTAATTTTGTAATACTAACAATGTTTTGAGTTTATAAAGTATTTTTTCGATTTAATTAAATACTGGCTTAAACCTATTCCCACAATTATATCAAAATACTAAGTCTAGTTTGTGATTAAGCCTATATGTGTTGTTAGTTAACCCTTCAAGCCTGGAATTTTGACCACCTAGGCCTACTACCAGAAAACCAGAGCTGTAACTGATTTAAACGTTGGATAACTGTTCATCCAACCACAATGCAATGTTATGAGCTCGCCCAAGTCTATTATGCCTATTAATATTTTATTGAAAATATTGAAAAAACACCTAATTATAGACATTACTCACAATGTCATTTTACCATAAAATGTCTTCTTGAAAGAAATTTTCCATTTAAAACTTACAATTACGACACAACACTTTGCTAACAAAACATAAACCACTTGTAGACATAATAACTAATTATATTTCAGTTCAAAACACTGTCCAACAAAAACATTGCCTTCCCACATTACATCAGACAACAGGAAACAAACAACAAACCAAGTGTTTATCGTCTGCTCTTCCAGTTGAGTTTTTTATTTTAACAGTTATGCTAGAAAGTTAGACAGTGTTCCCCAATGCTGAGAAGCTCCAAATAGTTGTAAAAAATCCTTGAAAGTAGCAGCAAAATACAGTACTGAAAATGTGTGTCGAGCAAGGCAACCGGCATACGCCGGCATTGCCAATTATACAATTGGCAATGCGTGCACAGTAAGTCAACCAAGGTTGAAGGGTTAACACTGGGTAAGTACTTTTAGTTGGTTTGAATGTATTAATTAATCAATTAAGACTTAAAAGTTTTGAATTTATAGATCATTTTTCTGATTTAACAAAATAATGGCATGAACCTATTCACACAATTATATCAAATTTGTGATTGGATTTAATTTAACTACACAATCATTGGCCTAGTCATAACTACTATGGAATAAGAACCTTAGGGTAGCCAGATAGCTTTCTACTTAAAAATATTTGACTTCCCTGAGGTTTTTATTCCATAGTAGTTATTGATTTTTATTTACCTAATTTTGTTTTTTTCAATATCTATTTACTACACATAGAATACATACTGAATGCCAATCGCACTGAAAAACTGTCAACGCAAATGGTTTTAATCATAGAATACCTTATGTAAAAAATAAAAAAATAAATTCCTTTTTGTTAAAGAATAAAAATGTGCAATAACAACTACCTAAACTAACCTCTTAACCAAAAACCACTGCGATAAGTAGTGTTACAAAGACAATTCTACTTTAATTAACACAATAATTAAACTTAAAAGAACCTTTTGAACCTATTTAAAAAAATAAAACATTTATTTTACACCTTTAAAATTAGAGAAATATAAAAAAATCTTCTATTTTTGATAACATTTATTGTCAATGTGATTATACAATGTACAGATTATTAAGTGGGTGGGTACTACAGTATAATTCAATCAGTCACATATGATATATATTGTATTCATATAATATGAATAAGTATAGTTAAATTAATTATACACAGATACCTAAAAACTATTACTACAGGATCGGTATATTCTCTAAGGAATATTGGAACTTAATATACTCTGGATTGTGCTATATCAGATTTTTCCCCCAAATAAAGCTGTACCGTACAGATTTCAGAACTCAAAACTACCTGTACTGAATTTTTTGATGCACCGCAGACCCCTACTTCAATCCTTGGTCCTCTCAATCAATAGTACTATGCATGATTTCACTTATCACGTTTCTTACATATATTGCTATTTGCTGATAAAAAAGTTATTTTTAACAATAAAAGATTAACTAATGAGCCCTAAATATGACCTGACTGATCTAAAGGCTAGCTAGCTTTAGTACGGTCTAACTAATTCACTGTGAAGAATCCAAACTACTGAAGGGATCACACTTTCATTTTAACATTTTATCTACAGTAAAACCTCGATTAACCGTCACCCTCGGGACCGAGACCATGACGGATAACCGAATAGACGGATAAAAGAAATAATAATAGCGCCGATACAACTTAGCACCTAGACAGTGTATGGCATGGCAACATCGCAATTCACTGCCTTGCATGTTATAACGGCGCCATTGTAATTCCTAAATTATTGTCATGTTTGCTGTACAGTACTTAATGTGAATTGATTAAAAGAAAAAATACGCCAGTTCAAGTTAAAAATACTTAAGAAAACAATGGAATATCAACTATACATGTATGTACTTTTACTCTAAAAACGTACGTTACCGGTATTTAGTTTTTAAAATAATCAATCATTTTCTATTGTTTCTTCCCCCGTTAAGCTTTTTAGGCGGCCATGTTTCTAATTTTTCTGAGAAGAAGCACCAGCGTTTAATAATTTATTGTTTATTGTCGAGTCCCAAAACCAAAAGTTTCCGTTTCTCGGCCATAACAGAAGAGCATTACATACTACGTATAAACAGCACTGTCAACAATAAACGGTAAAGCACGTAGACACGTAAAATGCTAGTAGGCATAGCACAAAATCGGCAAAAACTTCATTTCACTGTAGTAAGCCACGCACCATACTGAACTGAACTGAAACAGTAGCAGTGGAATGTCGAAGACAGTGTAAGGGATTAACCAGCTTGGTTACTACACTTGCCGCACAGTACAGGCGTAGTGAGTAGTGACAAATGTACTGCACACATTCGTCACTACTCATCATAGAGTCTAAAGAGACAATCCGGCTCGGCGCTGACACGGAAACATGAATTTTTTTGCACTATCGGGGTGGCGGTTAATAGAGACTGACAGTTAAAATGGTGACGGTTAATCGAGGTACTACTGTATAACGAATACAAGTGAGTAGTCTCAAGTACAAGTAAGTCTAGTAAGCACTGATAATGACGGTAATCATCTAGAAAAGTAAGCAATAGTGGGATTTTCATTCAGAGAAACAAATCTCTTCAAAGTTGTTTTCAATCATAGGAAACTTATTTTCCATCATCATTTAATATACATGATACCTTTATTCACAGTAGTGTAATCTCTACACTATCCAAACTACGTGTAAGTGGGGCATACTAGAAGTAACAAATTCATTTAAATAATTTCAGATCTAAATAACTCTGATGGGTAAAGTTACATCGTTTGGCTGTGATGAAAGTTTTAATCTTATATAAAGAAATCCATTACTGTCACAGTACCTCGTTGGAGTGGAATGTGATAGTGTGGTCGATCCTGCGCCTAATCAGGATGTTGACCAGGACCGCTGTCGTGACACTGATCAGGAACACCTCCTTCCTGTAGGCAAACACAACCTTTTAAATTGAAGAGTTCAATGCGAAGCTGACAAACGGATTGGTGTTAAGTTTTGATATGACCATTTACAGTAGAACCCCTCTAATCCGTCACCTTCGGGACCGGGACTATGGTCAGAACATAAAAAAGTCCTGAAAGATGTAATATTTATAGCAAATAAATTACAAAAGATATTTTTTACACAAAGTTAAACAGCATACTAACTGAAAAATGTCTACATACACTAAAATATGTATTCATCTAAAAGAAAAAAGGACAAACATATTATGTTCTTTAAATTTGTTGGTTATGCAAACATCGGAATGACGAAATAGGCCAAATAAATCTTGTTAATTTTGCAACACTTCATATGCTCAAATTATAATTATGCATATGTGGCGAATTTGTGAATTTGATAACTGAAAATAGTGTGTTATTTCAAAATATTTAACAAAGGGTAGACGATTAAAATGAAGTAGTGTAGACCTATTATTTTTCCTACAGTTACAGTTGCCAAATGAGTTATTATGAGCTTTGTTAGCAAATATCAGATAAACGTTTCAAGATTTTTTGTTGCCGAAATTATATTTTATGAGGAATGATAACAAACCGCAATCTGATACTCGGCATAACTATTAATGACAATATGCTTTATATCAAATACAATATCTTGAATTTTATTGGTTTCTGGAGTACATACGGTAGTTGACAATCGAATAACCATACCGCATGCTTGGACCGACCAATGATATTCTTACAATCCAAAAGGTTATGTATTGCGTAATCTCATCTGCTTCAACACTTTTGTTCGATCAACGATGATCCATGTCGCCGACATATTCTCAAACGGAAAGTTTTTTTTCAGTTTTAATGTTCATTTTAGTTCAGCTCATTTAAATTTATGACAAAACTATATGTATAACTTACCACCAGAACCACAGAGAGACAACGAATATCTGGTTATGGGTGAAGGTGAGATCGTCGGGTGACTCTATCACGGGTATTTCTTCTTCCGTTGTATTCTCTACTGAATTGTTAGCAGGGCACAGTGTGGCTCCATGGCTTGAATCTCTGTCAGGCTCATTGTACAAGTAGTAGCCGTTTCCTGATAAAATTAATAGCAATTTAGTATTACAAATTAGTATTACATTATTATTATTAATTTAGTATTACAATTTAGTAGTACTAAATACTAAGAAGGTAAAGGTAGTAATTATAGCTTTATAAAACCAACACAAAACAAAAGTTATGTTGGCATTAATAAATCATAGAGTTGGGTACAGTGGAATCCCTCAAATACAAACTAATTGGGGCTGAAGCATGTTCGGATTTAGGGGCGTTCGGATTTCCAGGTAAGCGATTCGCAGTGAGTGATGGGAGACGCGGCGATTGGGGTTATATAGGCAATTTAGACTCTATTGTCATCACTTAAAATTAAAGATCCACAAGCAACATTAACAAAAATAATTAGGAAGTAAAACATTATTGTAAAGATAAAGCTAATTGTTTGCATCTGGGAGGAATATTAGGTATGAGAGTCATAACGTACCATTGACATACTCGGAGCCGTAGAGAACGGACATGGCCGTGGTCTGGAGGTGAGAGATCTGGTTGGTTGGAGGATCTGCTGTTTCTGACGAGGTCGTCTGAGGCCCTGGCCCAGGCAGACCAACAGCAGTACCTTCACATTACATCTCAGGTAAAGTCAAACACTACTTATAGTTTTTCCATTATCTTTTAAATTCATATCCAGAACTTTTTATGTAAACAAAACTCCATTAAGAAGGTTTTTGTAGGTATTATGTCATACAGTGTGATACATATTATCAATATAAATATATTGTTAAGCTTTAACCCTTCAACGTGGGTCATTTAGCGATTTCCCATAGGGAAGAAGCTTTTACCGTAGGTCTCATGGTTTTAGGATCATGTTATTTTTTCGTCTTTAGGTGCCAGAGTAAAAACAATAGTCGTTAAAATTTATACATATATACTATTTCTATATATCGTATATTTACTATATATATGTATATATATATATATGTATAATATATATGTGTTGTTAACATAACTCGTAAAAATGGTCCGATCAAGACCAAATTTGGTTGAGACGTGTATTCCTACATTTGCTCGGACGAGTCCGTAAACCAGACATATCGGTCAATGTGAACGGATAGTTTGGGGGGGTTTGTACCCAAAATCAGGTTTTTTGCGCTTTTCACATGTAATTTTAAAAAATTTATAATTTTATATTTCACCATTGGAATCAGCTTAAAAACTACACAATTAAGTTCCTTAAAGTTTTCCTCTATCTCCAACGGTTACCGAGATATTAAAAAATCTAAACACAGTACGTTGTATTGTGGGGCTCCAATGTTAATCTTATGGAGGATAGGGAAAAATTAATATTTCCCATATTATGAATATTTTTGGATAAAACTTGATATTTAGCTTCATGTGGTTGGGACCCATAAGTTTATGCTTAAAAATCATAGTTTATGTGTTTATCATGGTAGCAAACCTGCAATTTTTCTGTAAATAGGGAATAGGCAAACTCCTATTTATGGACAGATGTTGATGAAAAGTTGGTATAAATATTAAGATAAAAATCTTTCATGTAGAAATGACTTATTTCAGTGTTCCTGCAGCTAACCTGCATTTTCTATGTTAATTTAGGAGAATACAAATAATCATGTTTATAAATATTTATAAAATCATATATTAAATTATTGATTGGAAATTTAATCAGGAATTGTTTAGTACCAAGCAGACCCTTTTGCAGTTCTTTTTTAGGACTCATGACCTTTTAGTGCAAAAATTACTAAAACACATATATCTTCACTATGAAACATCCTATTCACATGATTCATGATAAAATACGAGTTTACAGTGGGCTAGGCTACAGTACACTTCAGTTCTAAATTTTACAAATGATGAAAACACACAAAACAAAAACTATATTTGATTATTTCTTGCAAACATAAATCTGAATAAGTACCAATAAGTAACCACAAATACAGTAAAACAGTCAAACTAAATATATCCACTATTTATTCACACTATTACACTGTATTTATGACCAAAATAGCTTAGAAACACAACAACAACAAATACAGAGTATGACAGTAACATAGGGACTAAACACCTGATTTTATGCCTCATTCTAAACTATCTCTGACTCTCTTGTGTTGGTTGGAAATACACGAAAACAGCTGAAATTACTGCTTGTACTGTCCACATCGTACTGAAAATGACAAAGTCGAAATAGTTTGCTAAATTTCGGAGGGATAACAACACATGATAGGTCGACATCGTGCGTCTCTTGTACGTCGAACCGCAGTAACGCATTGAAGGGTTTTAATTATTACTGATTTTTCTATCAATGAGGGCGGTCAGATTTATGTTTAAACTTTAGTGCTATACTGGTATAAAAGGGAACAATTTTTGTAATAAACTCTCATTTATATAAACAAAAGTAGAGTTTTGTATGTACATTGCTTGGAATTTTTTGATTGAACTGAACATTTTGGAAGTTTGACTGAACACGTGATCCATTAAAGTGAATTAACCAAAAAAAATTATTCGCTGTCAAATTAAAATCAGTATGTATCAGTTTGTTTATAAAAAACGTTATCTTACTTGACACAAGAACTGGGTTCCAGGGAATCTGAGGGTATCTCCGCTCGTCGGTGAGCAAGTGTTGACGAAAGCCATCTGCAAGTTCATGAACTTTCCTCTGCATGCTCACACTTTCTTGGATGTACAACTGGAAGATTTCAAATATGATTAGTTTTGCTTGGCAACAAACGAAAACTTAGTCTGTGTCACATTTAACCCTTTGAATGCCATAAGTGTGTTAACTCGCTCACATATTCTCGCATACTCACATGAATACTCGCATCTTCCCGTAATGGCATTTAGAGTCAAATTTAGTTATTCAAATCAACGATAGATGGCAGGGCAATCCACTTTAGTCGCCTAACTCATTTCATGATGTAGTTTCAAAATCCAGTCAGCATTTATTGGTTGCAAACAGATTTTCGTTTGTGTCACTGTTTACTGCGCAGCGGCTTGGCGCCAATGGCGAGTATACTCGCACGTCAGCTGACTAATAGATGCAGACGGTGTTTACGTTACATGATTGTTCATAACCTATAAACAATGTTGATAAACTATGTTTTTGAGTCTAGAGTAAAAAAAATTGGCTTTAAGTTAGTAAATTTTTTTGTTACATAATTTGGCGCTAAGGAGAGGATTATTTTAATACTAAATATCAAATCAAATTACTGTGCAAGCTAGTAAGGTAAAAAAATAAAAGTAGTTTTGTACTGGGTGTTTATCTATTTTGGGAATTTTTTAAAACTGTTTGTTCTTTATATTAGTTTTATAAATTTAAATTACACTAACATAACCAATATTCTAGTTCCATAGTTGGTAATAAAAATAAATCAAAATTTCAGATATTCAAACGAATATCCTAGTGTGTTAAAATTAATCAGCTTTTAAAAACTGTACGTAGCAAAAATCCATGCCGTACCTGTTTCTGGTGCATGCCGACGTACAGAGCCGGTGACGAAGGTATTGGCTCTTCGTCAGGACCCAGCGGGGGGTGCGTCCCTCCAAACAGATCCACCACCTCCAGCTGTCCCTTGCCCACCTTCCACGCACTTACCACGGGCGAGTCAAACTGTCGACAACGCCATTGAGAGTTAAACAAGTAAGTAATATCTAATAGGCAAGAAGCCACATACAATAGTAAAGGTTATTGGAGATAAGTGTTTTGTTGCTACAATACATTTGTAACAACTGTCTGATACAACAGCGTTACAGTAGAACCCCTTATAACCGGCCTCGGTTTTCCCAGTGCTCGGAATATCCGGCACTTTTTGGAAGAAGATATATCAAAATGTATTTCCCACAGCTTACAAACGCATGAAGTATACACTAGCTTCCGTTACTTGACTGCTCTAACGGTTCACATTATTTATGAACAGAAAATTGAAAACCAGAGGTAAAATAACCCACCATTACAAAAAGTTATTTTGTTATTAGTAAAACTCGTACATTTCAAATGCTACTGGAGCCATGGATAACAGCTGATAAAACAAGGGTAATGGGTTGAACACATAAAAATAACAGCTTATTCAAAGAAAAGAGGAGAAAATAAAGTAAAATTAAAAAGTAAATTTGAAATAAATCCTCAAAGATCCACACAAGGGGTACCTTGAGGTGAAAGGAGGCTTTTGTATAAAAACCTATGGTTATTTCAGAAATTTTCGAGAGATTGCATGATGCGTTTTACCTTGTGTGTCCAAAGGATACGGCCGGGCTGAGACTTGCTCACTGCACATACCAGACCCTCTGGGACTATCACCTTGAGAAGCGTGTCGCAGGGCGGTGTCTGGGTGCCGTGGCAGTCAATCATGGGTCCTGGTGAGATCTTCACCTCGTGTTGTCCCACACTGAAGTTCCACCTGGACAACATCATCAACATAAAGACAAATATTACCAAATCTACGTTTTTAGACCCTAAGCTGCTGGACATAATGTAAGACAGCTCAAATAGAAAGTAAAATAGAACATGCTTCGGTGTTAAAATCATATCATCAGCTTCATGAATTTGTGAAGTTATTTAGTCGGGGACATATTAATAAATAATTTTTTTAAATATACCAAAAAATTTAAACACTAAGAACGTATAACCTCTGACAAACACCAGTTGCAGACACTATTCGGCATTTGTTTCGTCAACATGGCAACTCGCGATGATAACTTGTGAGCTCTCGTGAATTTAATGAGTTTGTTATAGTATTTTGAATGATAGCGGAAGTGAAAGTGAGGATTAATAAAACAATAATGAGCAATTACAAGAGTACAGTTCGGATTCCAATGAAGAACCACAAAATTAAAGTGAAAGTGAACAACTACCAGCTTAGAACTAGGTTATGGAGCGGTGAGCGTTTTAGAAAAAAATATATTGTAAAAAAATTATAAGTCATACATAAATGGTTTTTAAGTTTCTATGTAAGGAAATAAATTTTGCATCCAAATATATGTAACTTTACACTCAGAACTATAAAAAACTATTTTCATTCACCCTTGCTCTACAAAAAGTGTAAATTAAAAAAATGTTTACAAAGATTTTCATACAAAAATATTAATAGATAAATAATATGAAGATTTCAAATATGTGTCATTTTAAAGAAATTTTATTGTAGAATGAGAAAAACATAAGTGTGTATTTAGGATGAGTTAATAATTGTTTTACTAAAACAAACCATGCATTTTTAATATGGCCCTGAAGCAGCAGACAACACATTTATTTGGTCGTGAATGGGTTAATAGCCTATGTGTTAAATTGTGAACCTGTATGACCTGTCTATTCACTGTGTTACATAATGAATTCAAAACAAACTTATAATCAGTATATTTTTTGTAATTCAAAGTAATAAAAAATCCTATATTCAAATTATTTTAACTTTTTAATGATTTCCTTTTTAAGTACCCTACGTACAAGGAAAATTCTAACACCCAAAGTTGAAAGAATAGTTTAAAAAACCTTGACTCAAGATGAGTTTTTTATGGCAACATACAGTTTTTGTTACTTCCTTGAACAGGGATAAGGTAAACCCATATTTTTTATATAATTTTGATTATAAAAATTATCTTTGAGAGAATGATGCAATACTTCAGGGTAAATATTACAAAACGGATATTTCCTATCAAGTGATTTATTGGTTTGGATAATCACAGGTATATTTTAGTAGATATATTTTGTACACTTATCATCTTTAATATTACAATAGATTCCATTTATGATTCACAGTTAAACCAGATGTATTTAAGATGCAACAGACAACAGCAGAAGCCAGGTGGCCAGGTGACGGCAAGAAAAACTACGACCTTGGTCTTTGCTTGGGTCTTGTTAATGTTTTAAAATATTTTTAATTACTGGTTAAAAATATTTCTTTATGTTTCCTCTTATGACGAAAGATGTTTTTTGTAAACAAATAAACTTAATAATTTAAAAAAGTTTTTAATGTTATAAAATAAAACTATTTATTTGTTTGTATGGTTTTTATTTTTTAATTTAACCGTATGTTGCTAACATATTATTTTCATATTTTTAATATAAATTTAAAGGAATTCAAAATCATGATAAATTTATTGTATTTAAGCAATGATTTTAATTTGTTTCATATGATTAAGCCTACTATGAGTTCCCTTTCATTATACAGGTTGTATAAGTCCCAGTTATGAAGCGAGGCACTTATTATCATGACAAAAGATATTTGTGTAGCTAGAGCGCAAACGATGTCATATCCAACGAGAGGTTCATTTGGAAGCATCAGCTGAGTGTTGCCAGAACTTCGAGGGCGGCCATGACAGTTTGCACTCGTATTACACGCAAGATTTTTCCTAAAATAAAAAAAGTAATTTAGGTTATGTTTGATTTTCCTGTTGGAATAAATGTAAACATAACTTTTAGGTTTCCGGTAACCTCAGTTTTATTGCGTAAAACCGGAAGTTAGTGTTGTAGGAACAACTACTATCAATCAGCTGACTGAGCGCTTTGCGCATGCTATTGGTTAGCTTCATATACATTTGGAGTGTTTCGCGCATGTGATTGGCCGGTTACTTATCCGTCCTAGGGTGGATTTTAGATCATATCCACCCTAGTGCGGATATGAACTGCTTATACGTTCTGCCAACAGTGCGAAATGTGCCTGTTATCACAAGGTTGTAGGAAAAATATACCATTTAAAATTATCAAATTGTCAGCTATTTTATACTTATAATGCTCTTACTTCTCAGTTATAGTTCGATAATTATTTAAATTTAACCTTAGTGAATGTACTTATTATTTTTACCATCTCCTACTGGACAAAATTGTATTGTTTTTTAACGATCTGTTTTGAAGATGTCATATTGTCGGTCAAAATGACTACCACACCCAAACATTAACGAACAAATGACAGACTAATTACTGCTAAAACATTTCCAACACATGTAAATACAAAATGTACCATTACATATTTAAAGTTATAATAAAACAGGCACATTTATAATTATTGATAATACATGGTGTGGAGTAAGAGTAACAGAAGGTACGAGTGTGGTTGTAAACATGGTAATCGTCACAGTCAGGTGAGTATTGTTTACAACCATGACTCATCAAGTTATCTGACTGCAAAGCTCCTACAGCTACCTGACCCTGTCTGCCACAATCTCTCAATTTTTGGTTATGTGTCTTAAAGCAAAAATGCTGATTATAATTATATTATTTATCAAATAAAACAAATATTTTTAAAGTTGAAAAGTTTAGTATGAAAAAAGTGAGGTGAATATTTTATTTTACTGTTAAAGAAATTGTACAAAATTTCCTACACCAAATATAACAATAACCATAAACGGTATTCTTTCTTCCTTAAAAAGTGAACTAAATATTAGACCTTTCGATATACTTCTACAAAATTTAACATAATGCAACTAACCAATTATCTACTAGGCAATTTTTAAAATATAAGCAAAGAAAAATCCATTATTTTTATTTCATGTTGTTTTAGTTTACATCTTTAGGATGAATTAAAAAAATGCTTTGGTTACTGCTATGCCTTTGGTCAATGATTGTTTTTAATTTTTTTTGTTTTTCAATTCATTCCATCATCAAAATTTCATAAACTTTATGTTTACTAAAGCAATACAAATATAAAGAAGGGTATTCACCCACATATATTTTTATTGCAATCCCCTGACTTTTATGAACATTTTGCTGAAAAAACTATAGCATTATGTTAATTTTTGTAGAAGTTATGGATTTTTTAATATAGTGAAATCACCAATAATTGTGCCACAGAAACACCATGTGAACCTTATTCAGCTAAATTTCAAAAAATTTATATCTCAAAAACTAATACAGCTAATTTTCTTTACTTGGTATTTATTGTTAAGAAGATAAAATGGACAAATAAAAAAAATCAGCCAAATCTAAGCTCATGGGTGACATTTTATTTTTTTATTGGATGATTTGAAATGGAACGACCCAAATACTAAAATCAGCCCCCCTCCAAGGTTGTGTGGGTTCATGGAATCATATGACCTTAAACTGCATACAAAGTTTCATGAGAAATGGTTTAGAAATAGGAAGAAATTAACATTTTAGTAAACTCCATAAGATAACAGTGCTCTAACACAACATACTGTACTTACAGCAGATAGTGATTTAAATTTATTTCGGAACTATTGGTCATAGACAAATAATTCAAAATACTGATTTGTTTATTTTCTTAATCTGGTTTTATTCGTTACAGTCAAATAATTCATAAAGTAGTTTCAGCAAAAAACTCAAAAATGGTTTTTTTACATTTTAAAACGTAGACCTAACTTTTTAGCCAATAGTTTTACAGACATACAGGGGTAGGTCGTGTTATTTGGGACCTTAATAACTATAAAACATGAAATTTTAATCAAAATCGTTCAAGTAGATTTTAAGAATTTTGTATTTTTTACATTTTTTATGGTAAACTACCTTCAATAATTAACAGTTAAAAAAAATATCTCGAGATATAGCAAAAGTACACGTGTGTACCTTATTTAAAAAAGAGTGGACAATCAATGTTAACTGGCTGGGTGGTGTAGTGGTTATAATACCCTCCTTCAAAACTGAAGGTCGCTGGATCGAATCCCGCAAGGATAGAATCTGGACCCAGTCGCCATTTGTCATTGGGCTATTAATTGATGCTTCCTAACAACAGGTCGACCCTAGGTAGTAACAAGACCGGGGTTTGGATCATTCCCCATCGAAACGTTAAAAAATGCCTCTGGCGTAAAAATACGCAAAATAAAATAAAAATAAAACGGTGGCTGAGTAAGTATTGACTTGACAGCATTTTTAGATTAAATTGGGATTGCAGTGGATAGTCTACCAGTTTTGATTTTTCTACAATTAAATGGTTAAGGGGTAAAGAGGTTTTTAAATTATAAATTTTGACCATTTTGTATATTTCAACATTAAATAACATTAAAAAATTCCCAAACATTCAAGGTTTAAGAGGCTAATTCCCCATTTGACTGAAGTTTTCTGTAACAGTACAACCCCTCATAACAATCCTCGGTTTTCCCAGTCCTCAGAATATCTGGCCGCTTCCTAGAATATATCCTAAAATGTAATTCCCTCGATCTACTAACGCCTAAGTACACACTACCATCCGCTACTCGACCGCTCTTACGATTTTCGGAGATTACTACTCAGTTAAGCTAGTTTTAAAAGCCGGATTTTACAAAAAACTAAAATTACTGATCTAAAGAAGTTATCCTACAAGACTTTTAGTAATGGAAAATCTCTAGTTATGTAATCAGTTTAAACTGTTGAAGATTAGGGACCACTCATTATATTTAGCTCTGCTGGAAAGAGTTTCTGTATTTCTGGAATTCAACTATATAGCTTAAGGGGTGGAAAGTTGGGGTATTTTTATGTAATCGTTACTACCTTACTGGACCTATCGGATTCTAATAGTCTGTGTTCAGTCAATAACACGGACTATTAGAATGACAAACATTGAAATTATATTGTGTACTTATTGACTGCAATAGGTCTGCGACTATTTACCGAAATTAATAAGCTGAGCAAGATAAGTGGAATTTAGGCTGATTATATTAAATTAATGATGAAGCTATGCTGGATCAAGGAATGTGTTTCCCAGATACCAAGATCGCCTGGCGAACCAGTTGCTGAACGAGCTTTCATGTTTTCTAAATATATTCTGACAATTGATTGAATAATGTGGAAATTGTAAATATATTAATAAATATATTAATTTATTTATTAAACTACCAAGCAACTTATCCTACCATGTGTCTAACTATGCCCACCTGGGTACTCTGGTTAATTTTATTATTTACTGAACGAATCTACATGATATAATTTTAATAAATAATACTGATTTCCCTATCCTACCATAACCTAGCCGTAATCCCCCCTTAAGATTAAGACTTAGCTGTCCACTATTATTTTGTCGAGATCATAGATGAACCAAAGGATCTTCTTAGTTGTAAGGACTTTTTGAAAAGGGGGAGAGTTGACTGTTGCTATTCTCCACATTTTGAAAGGACCTCCAGTCACATAATCAGTAGCTCAGTTTTCGGGCGGCCAATACGTTTTAGCGAATATAAGTAATAAATATTTAGGTGGCGTGATGTGGTACGGCACACCTCTGAACCCTCAAATTTTTTTTCAAGAATTTCGTATTTAGTGCTGCATATTTGTTTAACATTCTGTTTACTGAACAGTAGTAAACAAAAAATGAGTGTGTCAAAACAAAAACATAACGTGGTGACAATCAAACAAAAGCTAATGTGTTGCACGTGTTGATAATCAGTTGCAAAGATATGTAATGAACTAAATGTGGGAAAAAGCACTGCTAATGACTGGCGTCAAGTCGAAAATCTTTAATTGACATTTATAAAGAGATGGTTTATGACGCTTATTTGTATTGATTTTATGAACGTGCGTATTTTTTCCAATAACAATCACAAAAGAGATTTAAGCCCTCATATGACTATATTTATCAACTGCACATTATTAATAGGTAAAAATTATCATTTTTAAAATAGGTTGGTTTATCCGTCCAAGGGCTCGGTTCCAAGGTGGGCGGATATGAGGGGTCTACTGTACTCATAACTATCAATGTTACCTTTCAATGCCAGTCCTCGGCTCAACAGCTCGCACGGTCTGTGTCTGCCGTTGCACCAGCACGACATCACCTGGCGTGTCACGCTCGGTGAAGTTGTCGCAGCCCCCGAGAGAGCACTCATACAGCACTCGTCCCGTGCCCAGCTCCACCCCGTAAGTTCTACTCTCCTTCCCTCCTGCATACAATCACTTGTAATTATAATAAAAACCACCAAGATAAAATATAAAATTTGCTAAAGTAGTGGTCAGGTAACTAGGCGGGTAGGTTATTAGTGTAGTTGGGAAGTCTGTATCATATTGTAAAATTTATTTTAATAGCTCCATAAGGTCTTCTTAAGTTCACACACTTATAGCGGAGCTGAAAAATATTAATCGTGAAATTACTTCCATATAAAGTAGGAAGTATGACAGTGCTCTTCCCGTTGATAAAAATGCATCTAATTCACCAAAAATATAGAAAACTCTATTACAGTCAGCGTCTCCGGCCACTCATAAGCCATACGATTTAAAATCACAGTCATCATAGTCATTGAAAGTGTCATTTCTTGATGTTAAAGCCATTTTAATAACCTCAAGAAAAATATGTCACAGAAGATTGAATAAAAAAAGGACAAATAACGACTAGACCTCTCCCAAGGTCGAGTAAAACAGTTGTTTGCACCAAACGCACTCAGTACATAACCTCAAAATGTGGAACAGTTATAGGCTAGTAATGATTTGTTTACTTCAGAGGCATAATTTTGTCTAACTTAAATGTACCAGTAGAGCCTACACCTTTCATCCTTTTAAACCCGTGCGAAGAACGGGTACTTTAGCTAGTACAGTATAAACTGTATGCCCTAAGGGGTTGTATTTGAAGGAAAAATATACATAAAATTACACCCGGGTGAAAAAAAATTGCAGTGAGCGAATCGAAAACTGACACCACCTCGTTGTAAGAAAAACACTACCCGCCATGCTGACAGGCGATAGTCTTCTTTTGGCAAGAGCTAGGCTCAAACTGACAGCATTAGTAGCTATGCGACGAGAGGCTGAAATCGACTGTACAGCATCGCTGTTTACGCTCGCACCACACGGATCGGTGAGAAAAAATACAGAAGGCGTACAACAACAACTAAAAAATCCTAAGATGGAAAAATGTATTGACAATGCAGGTGCATATGTCTTGGTTTAGTTATGTTTCATAATAATGGATAGCCTATTAACTAATTCTTATGTTAAGAATGCATTTTTTATAGATCAAACCAAATTATAGACTGCCTAATAATTACTGTATCATATAAAAACAGACAATGACTTTTCAGCCACCCTATATAATATAAGTAGGATTTAAACATGTTTTTTTACAAACCTGATATAACAAGATCATCAGAATATTTGAACGATGATCGTAAAAGATTATCAGCTGTGATTGGGATCGCTTCAATAAAGTCACCATTGAACTTGTAGAGTCCACCACTTAGAGAGGGAATCATCCTAACCCATTGGCCATTGTTTGTCAACTGAAACAAACATATTTTAATGGTCTTGAATATCATGTGTACGTTGGAAGGCTTTCGATGTAGATAGGTATTGAACTAAATACGCTAAATAGGATATTTTCAATTAAACCTACAAGGAATCAGGATTATTTTATAACTAGATGATTTCTGTGGTGTGGCAAAAATTTTAACAATTAAAATGGCAATGATATGATTTTTTTTGGTGTCAGAGGATTGTGTTAGGAAACAGTACACAATTTTTTTCTTAGTGACTATTTTTATTTAGGCAGCGTATTTTTTAGGCACTGAAAAATTCCCTGACATTTCGATTAAAATATAAATTTTAATGAAATGTATCATCAAGTCTTACTTCAAGTCTGTGAATACTTGACGACAACATAGCCCCAGGTCCAGTTTTTATACTCCATGATTGCAATCCACCATCTTCCATGTTGAGTGCTGACAGTTTACCATCCAAAGTGCTAACAAGAATCAACCTGAAAAATGAATTAAAATAATAAGAATGTCTTTTAGTCAAAGAATAAATAAATTACAAGTCATCTCAATATCTAGAATATATTATCTAGTAGGCTATATTGTAAAAACATATACCAGGGTGCATGAATCTCAGTAAAATATTATGTCTGGTATAATATTCAAGTTGATGAAGAACTTAAATATATAGAAGGAGGCTCATTACCCATAAACCATACAATTAGGTGCTTTTAAGTACATGCTCTTAGGCTTTAATTATTTGACACAAGGAAAATATAAAAGAAGATGGATTTAATGAAATATTTTAACTTTGCTACCGTACTAACAAGTATAAACCCTTTTAAACTCCCCCTTATATAAACCCTGCTATTAACCCTTGACGTCCTGGGCGTCCCACCCTTTTTACAGTATTGACGAGTTTTTAAGTCTCCCTATTCTTGTTTTTATTTATTAGTTATTGTTTCTGTTGTCTCTCTTGTTGATTATTGGTTAAGTACATTTATGTATTTATTATTTGTTGGTTGATCTATATATGTATTTTAGCTATTAATTTGGCTGTTGATGAACTGACAACTGTTTGACTTCCAGCATGCCATTCGCTGACCATACTCAATGTACATGTTTATCAATGAGTAATAAACGTTTTGATTTGATTTGATTTTGATTTGGGTGAACTTTTTGCTACACTCAGTCTTGTGTGCTGTCTCACAGACCGCCTTTTTGAAAAAAAAACATTTAAAATAATTTTTTAACTTACTGTTGGAAATAATTTTATCAATCTAATAAGTTATTTGAAATGATAACTATGTGAATAATACTAAATTAAGTTTATTGAGTACATAGCCTAATAGATATATAAAATGAAAAAACTTGTACATCGCAAAATCTGATGAAAAATGTAAACATTTTCTAAAACCATAAAATGTGATGATAAATATGACAAAATGTTCAGTTATTGGTATTTTTTCATTCCATAGGATATGATGAATATATAAAAATAAAGATACTTATAAAAAAAAGTACGGTATTATCATTAAAATTGAGAGAGTTACTATACGGCTAAAATTTCAGCTTAGAACTAGATCTACATTCATTGTAAACTTTTATTGTACACTCGAGGCAAACAGGTTTTTACATCGATAGCAAATGTAGGCAGTTTTTCTGATCTTCTTCGGATCATATGTGTAGTATGTCTTTCTTTAATTCAGTCTATCAACAACAGTGTTGGGTCTAGGCTCTTCTACTCCTAGTAAGTTACTTGACGGATGCATGCTCGAAAGTTCATATGTCAGCCTTGTGTTCTGCTAACATCGCTACAATTAATTGTGGTTACACCATCCAAGTGAATACAATTCACATAAAAAAGCGTCTACGTACCAGTTTACAAATATCTCCTAGAAATCCAAGTCTAAAACATACACGAGACAATAGGGCGGGTCGTGAATCAATCGCGTACCGTCCTGGGTCTGGTCGCACAGACCACAAAAAGATGTTTAAATATCTATCAATATTACGACCGAAATACAAGTCGATGATAGGGATCGGTTTTGGTGGTAGGGAGGGACAACTACCTGGTATGGCTGGGGTCATCATCTTTTGAAACCTTTATATTCAAATAAATAAATAACTCAAGCGGTCCGAACCTAGGACTTTACAGGTATCATTAATAGTCCAATGAACAAAAGCAGCTCCCTTTAATTTATCAAGCCAACATAAACCTGCTTTGGGATGTTCTCTGAAACAACCCAGATATGTTTTATAGTGGTAATAGAAATAAATTCAAACCTATTAAAAATAGACTGACTTTGTCAAAGAGCCTAGCAAAAATTTTATTTTTTAGGTACATAAGACTTGTCATTAACCTCTTACCTTTTGCTTTCAATGGGAATGTTGCTTTCTCCACAGTAAGGCAAACCAGCGATGGCATTATCATTATCAATAACATTTTCCGAATGGGATACATTCAAAAGTAGAAATAAGCATAAAAACAAACACCTGATAAGAAAGTTATTAACCAACATTTTTAAATGTAAATTTTATTAATAAACACTCATAATCACGATTTCAAACCCATATACTTATTTTATTAATCCAAATCACCTTCTGACGAAAATAAATGCGTTGGAAAATAATAAACAAATATCAGACACCTTGCATAGGTTAAGTTTTAATCATTTGATTTGATTATTTGGAACTTTCTCTCTCGTTCGTGTTCGTACTTGTTCTTCAATCATACGTAATCCTTGGATGCATCTAAACAGCTGATAAAAAAGGCTCCAAAACTCTCGCATAGGCCAGTGGCACTGGAGGAATCCGTGTCCATAGATTTTGAATAAATAAGTAAATACCATAAAAAGAAAAAATATATACACTCTTACAGAGGCATGTTATACTCGTACTAAGGATTTATACATTTAAAATGAGGACAAAAATATATTTCCAATTTCATTCATGGAAAAAAGTAGAAAATCGTTATCCCAAAAGGATAGATAATAATATTAACTATAAAACTCCTTTTTATTAGATTAGATTTTACTATTGAAATGGTGACAATACCACAAGGTAGGTATTTTAAACCAAGTATGAATGAGGGACGAGTGTAAGATTATTGTAGCGCTATCTTGTAGTCTTGTTATTTACTAAGGCTGACATGTTCCTTAGACAGACCTGTTAATTAAAAGCCCAACAGTCAGTGGCATATCTAAGAGACCTACAGTTTAACGTGGAGTCCGAACCACTGCCTCTTAATTACAATATGGTCTAATTATGAGGATAGTCTTTTGCGTAGTATTCAATACAAGTGCGGACGTTAATCCACACAAGAGAACGCTACCACCCACCGACCATCGCTCATAACTATCCAAAATTCGTGACCTCCAAGTACATGTATTACAGGACAACACCACCGTCCCAGGCTTAAAATCATTCAATTTAGTTAACACTTTGGCTTGTGGTGCCCTATATATAGGACATTCAGTATTTATTTTTTCCAGACACAGAAATAAAGACTAAGACTTAATAACCATATGGATGTATGCCTAAAGAACCAAAGATTATGTTGGTAATATAAAATCAATCAAATAATACAACAAATTTTTAAGTAAGTGCTGCCAACTATTATATATTAGAAAAAATTAACTAGCTAAACACAGGATTTAATTTTGTATACAGTCAGTATTTATTTTTATATTGATGATTCTTATTTTTTGTGTTGTGGGAGAGTTGTTATAACTATATAATTTATAACTATATAAGTATCTATATTCAATTGATTTTAGTGTGAGTCGGATTTATCATGTATTTAAGTATAATCCTATATAGGGGAGCAATGGTCTTGGTGTAGAGCATGGGGCTTTGGTGCCTAAGGTCCCATGTTGAAGTCCCGCCAATCACCAATGGATTTTCGCTAAATGATAATGTCATAACCCTCTAGGTCTAACCTGAAGTAATGTGCAAAATGGTTCCGGGCAATGGCCTAGTTCAAAAATTCCTAGGATGAAAAGGTGGGACAAAAAAAGTGTAGTCCTACATATAAGACCCTAATAACAGTAGCATATCTAAAAGACCTAGAGTTTAACATGGAGTCCGAACCACTGCCTCTTAATTACAACTGTAAAATGAGGTGAGATAAAAAATGTATTTAATTCTCTGTAGGAAATAGGTTAGATCATGAAAATGGCTAATAGGAATGTTTTCAGTTCATCTTAACAGCTGTTCTTATGTTAAGAATTGTGGTCATTAAAATTGCTAACAGTAACCCCCCCAACCCCCCAGAGCTAAGCTTTTTATGAGATTATACGCTTATACTCTAGAACCATTTAGTACCAGGTTATTGAAGTGTGTTTGTAACAAAAAATAAATCCAACTTGTTGTTTTTATTGTTTTATTCTAAATCTAAATGTTTATTGATTCCTTTTTCCTTTCATACAATAATAGATGGTGACTATAAGTGTCCTATATATGGGGCGATGAAAAATGACATAAAGTATATTTTTGTAAACAAATATCAGGCTTTCTAGCCAAATTAAAAATTCTATGGGGTAATTAAATAAATGATGAAATACCTTTAATTATATTATAATCATAATTATTTTAACTACATTGCCCATCTACATTAAGTTTTAATTCTTCTTTGAATACTAGGATAATACTTGAGCTTAAAATTAAAAGAAATAAATCTAAAATAAATGTTCTTTCTCAACAAAATTAAATACTCAAATCATTTTATCTTATTTTTAATTGATTCAACCAACTAGAGTCAAAATATAAACAAAAAACAAATCTATAACAAACAAAACAGCTGATTAAAAATAAATTTGAACTCAGTCTGTCATATTTTAACACCATGATTAAATAGTCAACAGGGATTAAACTAAGCATCTTGTAGATAAATTTATTGGACCCAAAAATTATTTTTTTACAAATTCTTTCAATACAAATTAAATTTAAGAAAAAAATTAATTCTATACTGAACAAAATAAACACTTTAATCTAAAAAAAGTAAATGTATTTTAATTTTTAAGATCAAAAGAATATTCTGTACTTCTGATGAGACCCACAGCATCTTCTGTCCTAGTTATAGATTTGCAACATGTGGTATAAAATTGTTTATACTAATAATGTTTCTTATATTTATTTACCAAACAAAATTTAATCCATATTGGATTTAAATAAATGGAATAATATGTTTTCAAACTAAAATTTGAACTTTGGTATGAAATTTATTATGTTTATTGACTTTGTGGAAAAACTAATATGAGTGAAAATCTAAATACAGCTTTTGGACGTACCGTCTTGGCGATCACTTCAGGTTTTGGGTTGATTGAGTGTTCTGACTTGAAGTATATAAGAGTAGCCTTTGGACTATATCTTGTTGATGGGATTATAGGTGTTGTGGCATATGGTATGTAATATTATAAATAATATTAGTTTCAATATTTATATTCTAAATCTTAGGTATGTTTTAATTTAGTTATTCTTTATTAACTGAACAACATACAAAACACTTTATAAAGAAATACAAATATTATTTATTTTCAAAATACATCAAGTATTGAAATGGCATCTGCTGGATGGTTAGTAAAAATGTTTATTGTCTTCTTTCCATGAACTCGGTTAATGTATAGAATGGATTGTTGATCAGCCATTCTGTTAGAGCAGTCTTCATTCTTCTCCCGGTGTGGCATCTCAGTTCTTCTGGCAGCAGGTTATGCAGCTTCATGCCCATGTAGGAGGGTTTTTCTTATTGGGTGAGATGGTGAGCTGGGACACAGTATCTTGTACCATGTAGAGTGTTGTATTCACGGAACTGTCTATTTTGTGTAAACGTTTTGGATGACTTCTTTTATATAGAGATTTACTAATGTCATAATCTTCAGAGTCTTGAAAGCTTCTCTACAACTTTCTCTGAAATTTAGCTCAGCTAAGGATCTTACAGCCCTTACAGTATAAAAACTCTCTGAAAATTTCTTGCCGAACTTACTCCCCAAAACTGAGGCCTTACCTGAGATATGTTTTAAACAGAATGATAGGCTACTTTTGTAGTAGAACTGTTTCTACATCAGGTATTGTTGGTATATGTTCACATCTTCTCCCATAAGCCAGTTGGCTTGTTTTCCCTGGATTTACCACCAAGTCGTTAGAGTGGCAATTTTCGTATGCCATGTTCAGTGCTGTGAAAGATTTTATATCTAGATCATCTTTGTTTCCGCTTAAAAACAAGGTGATGTCATCAGCATACATCGATATCATACAAAAGTTTCCCAGGTATTCTGATACGTCATTTGTGAAGAGTATAAAAACTATTGGTCTTAATATAGATCCCTGTGGTACTCCCCAATTCAGAGGCGTAAGTTTTGATCTGGTTATTTCTGTAACTCCATTTTTTGTTAGTCTGATTTCTACTATTTATTTTCGGTCTTCAAGATAGTTTTTGAACCACATCATAGCTGTGCCTTTAATGCCTAATTTTTCTAAACTTGTGTAATCTGAGTTCATGGCTCAAAAAGTCAAATGCATTGCTTAGGTCAAGGAAAAAGCTGGTTGTAAGTTTTCTCTCCTCGAGACTGTCAATTATGTAGTCCGCCAAGTCAATCAGAGCTGTCTTGGTAATGTTCCCTTTATAAGGCCATGTTGTCTGTCAGTTAACAGATTGAAATTTTCGTAATGTTCCACAATCCTTCTCAAAACAACATTTTCCAGAATGAACATGTCTGTTTAAATAGTGCAAAGTACTTACTGTGTAGAGATACACAACGCTTATTCTATCAAAATATGTAGTGTCCAATACAACCTAAACTAAACATGAAATATATTTTCAATCTGTAAACATCAGTAAAAGGTTTTAGGGAAAATATTATAGCAAAAATACTGAATAGTGTTTGTGTTTAGGGAGATAAAGCTTAGTGGAGAAATTAGCAAAACGCTCATACAAGGGGTATTTTATATTTAATTATTTCTTTAAAAAATACATGATAAATGTGGAATGTCTCTCATTGTTAAAAAATTATAATTAAACTAAAATTATGCTTAAATACTAAACAAATACTATTTTACAGTGCTGCCCAAAAGGAATAATCATGTAATAAAAGCACTAAACATTATGGATCGGATTTGCAGACCATGCTATACTCCTCTTGTCGCTGCAGAATGTTTCCTCTTTGCGGGAATGGACGAGAAGTTCTGCCTTTGCCATCTTATATTTCCTGTTACATATCTTGTACTAACAGAAGCACTCAAGAAAAATGTAAACAAAGATTTGGTAGATCTGAGCACAATTCTGCATACAGTATCGATCTGCTTCTCTGCGTACAAGAAGGAAGATTATCTTTACGGAGGAATGACTGGCCTAATGAACATTGTCTCCTTCCTGGGCTCACAGTTTAACACAATGGAGTATTTCCTATCCATTGCTGTCACTAACTTAGCAGCTGTGCAGTTCCTAAAACAATCACTCATAAAATGAAAGACATTTTTTATGGAATGAAAAATTTAAGTAAAACAGGTATCAATTATGATTCCTCTGTTTTATATTCATTTTTTAAAGTTGAATAAAAATATGTTTTTTAGTGAGTTTTGTGATTTTTAATAAACATTTTTTTAGTTAAAACATTAAAATTAAAATGTTGTGTAAACTTAAAAGGAAAGGTGCAAATAAGCTGATACAGTTTTTTTGCAATTCACTTTGGCTGTTCAGAGTGGCAATAACTAAATTTGAGAAATCAACTAAAAATTAGTTCTAGAGAATGCTAGAGCTCCAGGTTTCTATCATCGGCCAGGATGCTAAACAGACTTGGCCACTTGGTAATGAACATAAGTCATATATTTAAAGTTTACATTTATTTATAAGTCGTATATTTTTCAAATTTTAATTTTTTTTTATATTACAGTCACATTTTTAACACTGGACACCAAAAACACTTGATATTGTATGTTATCCAGCTTCAAGACCTTTGTATATATAAATTTTACATTTCCTCAGAGGTTAGTTTTCCATATAACATTTCCACTATAGTGAAAATATACCTTCAAGCAGTATATATACCTCTTGAAAGTACCTTCAAGGGGGTATATAATTGAAGATACCACACACCTTGGCGAAATGTATATCGGGTGCATCACCTACATCATGATCCACAGGCAAAAAAGTAAAAATTTCAAAAACACTTATTACCATAGAGAGAAATAACTATAGGTTGCTTTTGTATGGGAGTAGAGTATGCCTAAAACACCTTATAAAGTCATAATCTTTGTATCACATTTTTCAAAATTCAAAATTTATTACTATTATCTCAAAAAACACTAATTTCATATGTTTAGATTAGAATCCTTTAAGGTGGTGCAAGCAAAAAAATCGACTATCTTAAAAATTCAAAATTATATCGTTTATTTGTTGATTGTATCATAAACATTCTTTGGCATATTTTTTCAGGTTTTTATTAAAAACTTTTAGAATAGGTAATTAATTCGGAAATTTGGAGTTTTTCTTACAAGATGTGTGGGAAAGCTGCTAATGTTTTTAGCTAAAATTAACCAGGAACAAGTACAATCATATGACTACCGATCAAACATAATCGAGGCCTTGTAGCTGGTTTGTTGAGGTAAGATGGAGTGAAATATAGGAAACAAAACAAAAAATAACAATAAAAATTTTTAATATTTTCATTGTTAACTTAATTAAAGCATTACAAGTGTCCACATCCAATAGACACAGTTGAAAATTATAAAAGCAATTGGAAACACCAATCTACTCTTATGATCAATCCAATTAGAAATTTCTTGAGGTGTCATCGTGAACAGAGTTTTTGGGGGCTTTTTTTCATCGAGATTTGGCACTGGAAGTGTTACAGTGGATGACCCATCTTGCATGAACAATGACGAGGGATACTCGCGGCTGTCGCGCCTCAGAGAGTATCTACCGTTAGGTCTCTGGAAAACAAACCATTAAGTTAATTTGAAGAATCTAGTAAGTGATACACCTTTATAAAATAATCAAACTGTAATTATTTTTAAAATCTGTGCTTTTGAATTCTGATTTTCTACTTTAAATGAGTAGGGCATGGTAAGTGAAATACTTTGTCAATTTGAGTGGTGTCACTAATATTTTTGTTTTGGCTGTAATTAATATATTTTAGTTTGGTGTCAGTCATAGGCAGTAAGTAGAGTACTGGCCTACCACCCAACAGACACAGATTAGATTCCTGATCATGGTACAAACTAAATTTATAACTCAGACTGCCACTGTACTTCGGAAGGCACATTACACCGTTGGTTCCGGGTACATACATAGTTGTTAGGTCGCATCAGAGGCACATCTGTGACTTGAAAACTCTGACACTAGACCTTAGCTAGAGGCAGGTTACACAAACATTTATTTTTTATAAGCAGCTAATTACTGTGTTTATGTTTATTTTACCCGAAATGTTAGACTTTATATCTCAAGATTTTTAATATGAGCTTATTTTTCTTTTCTACTTTGACACTGAGTGTGACATCCCTTCTTATTGTCATTTAAGCTTTGGGCATCTTTTCCCTGTTCGGGCTTACAACCAGTACGGTATGTGTACAATCCCATTTATAGTACAAGGTTATGAGACAATACTAAGATGTTCCAAGTCTTTAATATTTTCATCTATAATATTATAAAGACAAGGTGGTATATCTGTATGTTTGTAGGTCTGTTGTGGAAACTAAACGCGAAAAACACTGAATCAAACGGTTTGAAATTTTACTCACCAGTAGATCTTTTAAACTCATGCAACTCATAGGTATATTCATTTCTTTAAAATCCCCTCGGGCTACGCCCCGTGAACGTCTTATGTTGAAATGTTTACATTTTCAAAGGATGTCAACATAAAATTAAATTAAAATAAAATAATATAAAATAAATTGAATTTCAACAGCTGTGGACACTAAAATTTGACAGTTCGGGAAGAAGAAGAAAGAGCAGCCGTGAACGTATGTGCTACTTGCTACAGTAAGAAAAGAGAAAAAATTGCAGTTACAGTTGTATCTTCTGGTACAGCAGCTACCCTATTGACTGGAGGACGAACAGTCCACTCTATGTTTAAACTGTCTCTAAATTTCACCGATGTCGAAGTACCAACTTGCAACATTTCCAAAGATTCAGAGAGGCCTTCTGTTGCAACAGTGCCATATATTAATCTGTGATTAGTGCACCGTGTCGTACAAAAGAGCAATATAAGCTCTAGATAGATCATTCTGTTATATTTTACCTTCAGAAGAAGTAAAATATTTGTCAATTGACAGCCTACCAGTTTTTACCCGTGCAAATAACAGGTACCTTTAGCTATTTTACAATAAAAATTGATATTATGAGTCAATAAGCAAAAAATTGTTTGCAAAATAAATAATTTTGTACCACTTTTTTTATATTAGTTTCATTCATGTATCTTACTGGGTCTGAGGTGGTGTACTCCTCTGGAACCGGACACATGGAGGGCAGAGACTTGGAGGAGTTTAGCCCAAGTTCTTTGCGGTACAGCTGAGGAGTCAATGTCGACTGCAAGATGTGCTTCCCTGTTACTTTCTTCAAATTCACATTTTTTCTGAAACATTTAACTTGTTTGGTTAAAATAGATCTTTACAAGAGCATGCTCTATCTGTTAGCTCATTTCCAAGGGTAACATAAATCTAGACACTATATGTGATGAGCCTTGTACAATGTTTTTCACAATAGAATTTTAAATGGCTGGTTGCTATAGCAGCTGCACTATCCTTCAGAAACCCACTGGCTATCCTGAAGCTTGCCAGTTTTATCCTGAGAAAATTTTTGACACAATTATGAGATAATTTATTGAACCTATTTGCATTTGTTAATTTTTTAGGGGATTATTATACCATCATTTTACTATTATTATACCATCAGGGAGGGAAAATGCCACACTCACTGGTGTGTGGGACTTGCAGCTGAAACCACCTCAGGCTGGTTTCCACCTTGTAGGAACCTATTAAGGTGTTCTGTCAGGGTGAAGCCTTGTATCACTAGCCTTTTTTGTAGCTAAAAAGGCTTCAGATATTCACTTTCTTCTGAGGAAAGATCGTCATGACTTTTTACTTTCTTTCTCTAGAGAACTTCTTGGCAAAAGCAGAGATACTCTGCCATTTTCAAAAAATATCATCATGAGAGGGACCAGATTCTCAGGCGAAATGACTGAGCCCTACCCATGGCTCCAAATCTCTTCTCTGGCCTGTACTAAAAGCGAATTTGGTATGGAATACCAGTTTCCTTTCCTGGGCCAGGAGTTTGATGGGAACAGCTCTTTCAACCACCAATGCCATGTCATGTACCATCTCTGATATAGTCTAATATCCCTTTGCTCATTTAGCTACTAATTAATCATCATAATTATTGATTAAAGATGTTCCCTGGAGCCATCCTTCACCGGCCCGCACCCTGTCATTGCATGGGACGACAAGACTATAACGATCCTCATCAACGGCACTGAATGACACGTCAGTCTTGATCGGGTGAAGCCTGCTTTCATCGCCACGGATCCAATGCCCTCCTCCTACATCTGCAGTGCTGCAAAACGGGTGAAGTTTCACCTCCTGGACCTCCAGTCTCCGCGGGGGGCTATGCGGCGACCAGCTGACACGTTGCTAGGCAATGTCAAACTTTTTTTAGGTTTCAACTCAACCTATTTATGAGTTCTTATTACGCCTCATCTTGGTGATCCCGATGTGATAAGAACTCATGAATAGGTTGAGTCAATGTATTTCAATGACCCTAACCTCTCGTCAAAAACAAAACAAAACATTTCTAAATAACAGTTTTAGACGTTGCCTAGCAACGTGTCAGCTGGTCGCCGCAGATGTATACATGTTATATTACCAGGTTTATGACATCATGTGAATTATAATATTTTTCCAAATACCTTCGCCTCCAGATAACGTTAACAAAAGCAAACTCTGCCAGAGAGCTGAATAGGAAGCCGATGCAACCAAGGTACCATACTTCTGAGGACTTGACGTAAGACACTTTAGGCAGTGAGCTTCCAATGTTCCTTGACAGAGTGATAAAGGTCAACAAAGTGCTTGTCCCTGTTAACATACATACACTGTTACATCTTCTGTCAAACTAAACACAGTTCATACAAGTAATATGTCAATTTTAATCATCATAATACATAATACAATTCAATCATATAAAAGAATGTCAGGGTATACCTATAAGAAGTAAGGAAAAATATCTTCCAACATTCTCATAAAATATTAAAGTTCTGGCTAAATTACTTGAATAAATTACAATTTGGAAGAGAAACAAGTAATTTAATTACCTAAAATTGTTCGTCCAGGAGTGGAGTTAGCATCCAGCCAAAAAGACACCCAAGAAACCATAACAATCAAAGTACTCGGAACATAGTAGTCCATGATGTAGAATCCGTACAAACGTTTCAGAGTAAAATACACTGTCAGAGTACTGAAGTTACCAGCTAGAAATTAACAACATCTTTAATTTGGTGGTACAAGAAATTCATTTGTAAATTCAGCTACTGTATAAGTCTTAAAAAATCATATTTATTATGGTAGTGTAATAAGATAGTTATATTTTAAATTTAATAAGCTTCTAAAAGCTCAAGAATGCAGGTGAATCAGTAGACTGACACATACCTCTTACCTTAAGTCAATTTAAAAACAAGAATCTTTAATAAAACTATCATATTTTTTAACATTTATCTAAATATCATTCAGTAATTTATTTTTCAAACATTATCATCCAATTTTGAAAAATAACAAGAGAAACAAAATTAAATTAATTGTTATAATTACACGGGGGCAACCCTCCCGGCTTAATAGGAAACTTTTTGGGGGTTTTGTTGGGTGATATAACCTTAAACTGCATACAGTAGAACCTCGATTAACCATCACCCTCGGGACCGGGACCATGACGGATAACCGAATAGACGGATAACAGAAATAATAATAGCGCCGATACAACTTCGCACCTAGACAGTGTTTGGCGTGGCAACATCGCAATTCCACTGCCTTGCATGTTATAACGACTCCATTGTAAGTCCTATTTAATTTTCATGGTTTGACTTAATGTGAATTTATTTTAAATGAGAAAAAACAAAACTACACCATTCAGTGAAAAATTCATAAAAATAAATAATAATATAATAAATATCACTGTACAACTCTCAACTTACGTTACCGGTATTTAGTTAAATAACTGCAATTGTTTCTTTTGTAATTATTACAACTTACAGTTTTAATTTCGTATTGGATTACAAATATTTTAATAATAGAGAATACAAAAAATAGTCACTTTAATTTTTTATTATATAAATTAATATTAAGTGAAAATTAAAAAATATCAACTGAAACTAAAAAACTTTAATAAATCATTATTTAGTTTTTAAAATAAGTACCGTATTTTAATAATCTTTTTCTTTCCCCGTCGAGCTTTCCAGGCAGTCATATTTCTAATTTTTCTAAGAAGAAACACCAGCGTTTAATAGTTTATTATTAATTGTCGAGTCCCAAAACTACACGTTTTCGTTTCTCAGCCATAACAGAAGAGGATTTACACACTACGTAAACACAGAACTGTCAACAATAAACGGTAAAGTACTTAAAAAACTAGTAGGCATCGCATTTGAAATTGGCAATAACTTCAGTTCACTGTAGCCACGTACCATACTGAACTGGAATGAAAAAGTAGCAGTGGAATGCAGAAGACAGTGTAAGGGATTAACCAGCTGGGCCACTACCCTTGCCGCCAATGATTCATGCACATTGCAGGTGTGCAGTGCAGTCGTCACCACTCATCATAGAGCCTCAACAGACGATTCGGCTCAGTGCTGACGCGGAAACATAAATTTTTTTGCGCTAGTGGGGTGACGGTTAATAGAGACTGACGGTTAAAAGGGTGACGGTTAATCGAGGTTCTACTGTACTAAGTTTCATGGAAAACAGTTGAAAAATAAAGAAGAAATTTATTTTTTAATATTGTCCATATCAGCACTCTCAAACAATGTACTATAATTACAACGGACATTAAATTTAACTTTTCTCTCAAACCGTTAGTCGTTGACTAATGATTTGAGATACGAATTTGTTTAGATTTTTAAGCTAGTTTTAGCGGTGATAGTAAAATTATTTTATATAATTTACTGTTTCACAGGAATTTTTTTTAATTTTAAAAGCCCATAACTTTAAAACCCCAATGTTTTGAGAATGCAGGTGGTGTCTAGTGTGTTTTGTTTATCTCATAGAGAACTATTACTCATGTAAATTTCATCAAAATTGTGAGAGCTGTTTTTGAGAAATTTTCATTTTACATGATTTTAGGGTGTTTTAGAGGTAAAAGACTCTTAAAAACCAGAAATAAAAATATTAGAGATACTGTGAATTATGAAAATTGGGCCAATAGTCTCGTCTCTAGGCTTCTGCACATTCCCAGACAGACATCACTCTAAAAACTATGTTTTTCAATTCAGGGGGCACTAAAATGGATATATCCACCAGAAATTCAAATTCGAAAATGCTGAATAAAACCAAACTTTTTTCTTATACATTCGTATAGTTAGAGAAATTAAAAAAGCTGATATAAGTTACATACTGAATTATCATGCTTTGAAGACACATAAAACACTTTCTATGTTCATGAAAAGCATGTTTATAGCAAAACTACTTTTAAAGTACATATTACCAACACACCAGATTTTCCATACAGGACCTGATCATCACCACTGCCTTTGTTCCCTTGATTGTAACTTGCTGTAGAGCTGTTGGTGATGACATCTAGTAGCAGGTACTCTGGTAGGTGCAGCTGGCTGTCAACCGTGATGGGGGAATCTTCCTCCCACACCAACCGCAGCTGACTAGTGTTGTAGCTCCCTGGGAGAGGACAGAATGTGATATCACAAATAATTGCTGTTGGGAACTGTTGGTGATAACATCTAGTAGCAGTTACGAGTTGCTGATCTATAGCTATGAGTGGTCAGTGGATGTTATTCTGTGGTGTGAATTAATGTTCTTACTATTGACTACTGATATGACTGGGACGGTGGCGACGTCCTGCAATCCAGCTACTTGGAGGTCACGAATTGTGGATAACTTGAAATTACTTACAACTGTAAGCAATGGTTGGTGGGTGTAGTATTTTCTTGTGTGGATTGGATACTCTTGTGCACTATTGAATACTGCGTTAATTCACAAATGCCATGCTCATAATTAGACCAATTCTTAATTAAGAGGCAGTGGTTCGGATTCCTCGTTAAGCTGTAGGTCCCTTAGTTGCCATCGGCTGTTGGGCTATTAATTAACAGTCCTGTCTAAGGAACGTGTCAGCCTTAGTCAGTAACAAGACTACAAGATCGCTCCACAATCATCTTACACTCAAACCTCATTCATACTTGGCTTAAAATACCTACCTGGTTAGGTTGCCATTTCAATAATCTAATCTAATCTAATCTAATCTACTACGTTCATTCACAAAGACCATCCTCGTAATTCAGACCAGTTCGTAATTCAGAGTCAAGATTGTTGTTGTCACGTTACTCTGTATGTTCGTGAAGATGTCGTTGTTATTTGTGCTATTAATTAACAGTCCTGTCTAAGGAATATGTCAGCTTTAGTCAGTAACAAGACTACAAGATTTGTGCCTCAATCATCCTACTCTCATTTCTTATTCATACTTGGCTTTACCTGGATAGGTATTTCAAAAGGTAATAGTAATAATACTTAGGCTAATTGTAGTAGTCATCTTGAAAACTACAAAATATGTGGACAACAACTATCAGTGGACTGTAATAAGGTCAATCAAATCCAAAGTGTGATCAAAGTATGGTAATCAACTAATGTAAAATATCAACATGTACTAGTACTGATAGGAATTGAATGTATATGTTCAGTTTACTTACAACTTTCTACGATCAAGGGACAAAGCTGACTGTCAAATGGAAATTTTTGAAGATCCATTTCACATCGTAAAGTTATTTTTTTCCTGAAAATTAACAAACACATCTTTTACTGTCACATCCTTTTTGTGAAAATAATCAATAAAAAAAGCATCTGAACATCAGAAAATTCATTATCAAATAATCAATCACAATAATCATCAATCAATAATCATTAACAAATCTTTATTGTCAAAATCACAATCCAGTTCAAAAATATTAGATATCGTCAGATTTTAAGCTTTAACTAACAGACATTGTAATTAAAATAGTCGTCTAGAGAAAAAAAAACATTGACTGAGGGAGGTTACCAGTTATACAATTTAACAGAAGTATAATTAAAACCTTTCTGAGTCTTATAGTTAGGAAATAATATCCAATTTTTAATTTCTTGTAATTTATCCTTTTCTAACTGTATTATTATGTTTTCTAACTTTTGTAACTGTATGTATGAGTTCAGATAAAATTTATCAAGTTTAACCAGTGCAAGCTAAACCTGAACAGATGACTTGTCAGGAGTCTAACTTAATGGCAATAATTTATTTTAGTGTAACAATCAATTTTCTTATGTAACCAAAGAACAGCCCTCGTAGATTTAACAGATGGATAAATATCTCTAAAAGTATGTGAGCATACTCAATCGAGTCAGTAATGAAGCGCTACCTGTACAGACTGATGACAGTTCCATCAGGCCAGATAGAGTTCATGACGTCCCTCTGCGGAGAGCCCATGACGACGGAGGAGAGCTCGTTGGTGATGTAGAGGTGCGGATGCCAGACCATTTCCCGCAGCTCTCCCTCGTGTCTCAGCACACTCGCCTGTCGTAGTCTCGGATCGCTCCATCGATGCCGGATCAGAACTTGTGCTGTGTACTCCTGGTTATGTTAAAAAGGTTAAAACCATCAATGGTTAAACCAAAAATTGTTAATATCACTACTTCCAACAACAAAGTAATTTTGAAGTTAAAATTCACATTACACCTTATTGCACAACAATTAAACATATTGAGTAAAAAACATATTTGAGAACAGATATTATAAAATAACCTCATACAAAACATTTTGAAAAGTATTATATTGCATTAACCTGGTAGGTGATCCAGGTATAAAATAAAAATGTGTAAAAAATATGGGTATAAAATATATAACTACCATGGGTTTTGAGTCTCAAGTGTTCATTTTCAAGCACAAAGTTTTAGTTTTTAAGTGACTACTCATCACCTCTAAAGACCAAGTACTGGTAGTCTATAAGGCTCGACTAAAATTAGTATTTCAGACTCCAACATTGTAGTAAGGTAAGGTAAGCTGATTGAGGTAGTTGGTAAGTGGGGTAATTTCGGAAGTAGATTTCATGGGGTCCAATTATGCATTCATCTTTTAAGAAGGCTCTCATCTTTTGTGGATGCACACCTATGTTTAATTTTATCTAGGCAATTTTAAATAGTTCCAAACATAAGAGAAAGCGTGTTATGAACTACTCTTCAAATTTTAATCATAGATAAAACATTTTCTAAATCATGTTAAACAGAGTGATTGCAAAATTCTTTCTTTATTTACGATAATCATATATCACTCCCATTTAATTACCTACATCATAGTCTGTGGTCAAAACTACTGTGACGTTGAAAGGTTATGTATTAGTTCTGGGGGTATTCAATCCCTCAGAGCAAAATTTGTAATGGTGACGCCATAGGTTATAAGGACAGCTGTTTAAAGGAACTAAAAAACCTTCTGTTTAGACATCTCCATGATCTAACTTATTTCCCCCAGGGAAGCAAATATAATAATTTTTAATACTGTATATAATCCTGTATTAGTTGTATTGTAAAAATATCAAACTAAAATTAGCAATTTCATTCCCGTTTGTAATATGTACGTAAAACAGGGGTGCCCACAGGGGGGGTCTATGACGCAGACTGCGTCATTGAAATTCTTGGGGGGGTTCCAAACAATTTTTTTGAAGGGGGGTAAAACGGATTTTAACAGTGTTTAACGTGATGATATTCAAAAATATTTTACATCACTAGATAGAACGTAAATAATAATGAACGTAGTATTAATTTAAACATAGTTTATTTTTCTATCTGAAAATGTATAAATGGCAATGACAGTGCTCGAATATTGTCCGTGATTGTGGCGGCAGCGAAAGGTCCGGTGAGTTTCGGAAGTACTTGGTTATCATCGGGAGTCGTGAAGGTGGTTAGACGACACGACAGACACAAGTTGCGCGACTAGGTTATGTGATCGTTGCACTTGCGTATTTGTGTTTGTTACCCTTTCCTTCTCAAAACTAATATTACCACTGAGCTGTGATAATAAGTTTGTTAAATTTTGTATTGTTTTTACACAATTAAAATGCCCAAAAAGCAAAAACGTTTTAAGTATAAATGTTTAGAGTTGTTTTGCAATGCTACCATTAGGCATGACAAATGGAACGAACACTGTAAAAAGAAACATCCTTATAAGGTCAAACAACAGTTGGAAGTGAAATATAAAGTTATTGAGTTTAAATGCAGCGACGAAGCAAGATGGAACCCTATTTAAAAAGGTATTAAAAACCCTTAGGGTTTTTAATACCTTTATAAATCTTCTTTTAGTTTTAGATAAAATAAGGGGTGCTTACGAGTATTATTTACACCTTTGTTTATGGTATGGGGTGCCAACTTACATGGGGGGGTTGGTTCTAAGTTTGGGAGGGGGTTGGGGGGTGCTTCATGAAGCTTGGGGGGGTGGGCACCCCTGCGTAAAAGAATATTCTTTAAACATTCATAGATTGTATATACAAACCAAGTGCTGAGCGTCTATGTTTACGATGGAATAGACATGTATATGAGTGTAAACGATAGTTTCCTGCAGAGTTGGTCGACGCCATTTGTTGTAACGGCAAGGATCAGTTAGGAGTTCGAGCACCTCTAATGCAGTTGCAGACTCTAATGTACTAGGATCTAAGTCTGACTGGCAGATCTTTGATGATATGCTGGAAAACATGCATCATTGTATTCATAATATTCAAAATGAGATCGCACGCAGCACGCTGGCGTGAGTAGAGCGAATTTCATAGGACTTATATTATTCCCATTATAGTAATCAAATAGTACTGTGTATGCAGATTTGCTGCAATAAGGATTGTTTTACATGGTAATGTGCTTATATTAAGGCTATTCACTAAGTAAAATTACATACAACATTTTATCAAATTATGTCAATGAATAAACAAGTTATACCAAGTAATATATTCTCAATAAGAATTACATTGGCAATGAATACGTAGGTTTGCTGCCATAAGAAACATTAAATTTGGGGTTTAATGGCTGTATTGATAAAACTTAACTTGAAAACTTAACCAAATTTTAGAAAAATATCTAAGTAAATAAGTGAGTAATTGATATTTAGATATCCACCATAAGACAACATTAGACAACTTATATGACAGGATTGTAACGTATTCAAACATAATGCATCACATAGCTTAATTTCCAACAATCTATTGTACTTTATAGATAGTTTTTAGTGACGTATTTTGAACTAATTGAAAATTATATATTCCTGGAAAAAAAACAAAAACAACTTTGGTAAATCTTTAATGAGCGAATCAAATTCTGTGTTTCTAAAGTGTTATGGTAATAACAGAAAAGATAAGATTTGTTTGGATAAGAATTCTTCTGACTTAGCTGTCTTATAAATGTAATACATTTTCATACATCTGTAAATTAATTAGCTGTTATCAAAATTAAGATATTAAAAAAATTGTTTTTTAAAATAACTGTATTTCATAAAACACTTTCAATGACCTTTAAGTTTTAGATAATAATAATAATTTAAAAGGTTTTATTTGAAAGATAAGTTCATTTACTAAGAAAATGCTACATTAAAAAAGATACCCTAATGGTAAATTTAGTTAAAAAATATGATTATCTCTTTGGTCTTAACAACATATAAATATTAAAATGAGGTGTTAGTTAAACTGCCATGCAAAAAACTTTAATTTTTTGAGTTTACTTACGAGATGTCTTTAATTTTTTATCTTGAAAGAAAAATTCTGAAGTAAAAACCCTATTTTCCTTGATCTGACTCCCCTAATTCATAATACATAATATTTTTTTCAAAACAGGTAACTTAAAACACTAGTAATGTAATATGTACTACGTGATTTAAGTACCGTACTTAAAAAGAACAGTGAGAAATGTCACTAAATAGCAGAAAAAAAACGGATGATTAACATAAATACATATTGATTATTTAAAAATCTGATATCTCTGCAGTCAGAAGTGACAGAGATTATATTTTAATTTTTGATTTTTATAAGGATAAACTTACCATTGGAAACAAACAATAGATAAAACAGTGATTGAACACAGTGAGCAGGTTCGTAAACCCATGCCTTCGCCAAGTAGCACCAGATTGAGACTAGGTGCTAAATATTTGAGTAAGATAATGCTACTTAAAAAGACCTTGAGGACATTTGAGTTATAATTAGCATTGTTCTGGTTCCAATGACCTTTCACACCTTGCTCTAATAACAATATTTAGAATTACTTACCTTAGGATATTTTTGGCAAAAAGGAACAGGTTAGACAGCCTGCTTGCTTGAAAAAGGTGACAGGTGAAACACAGAGGAACATTAAAAAATTACAGACATAACTTATATTATACCCCTCTAGAGAATTTTTTGGAGAGGTCAAAGAGAATTTTTTACACACTGTAAAAAGTATCCAAAATAATGAAATATGAGTTGTCTTTATGTGTGTTATTTTTTGTTTACTCTTCGCTTCCCCTCTTCCATCTTCTCCTGCCTTTTCTTTTTACGAAAACTATACAGCCTTGATTTTTAGAATTAATCTTACCTCATTGGAGATAAACATCTATTACATGAGCTTATTAATTCAAATTTTAATGGATTGTAAATAAATACACTCTATACAGCTTTAATGGATATTGTTACAAGTGTGTTATCGTTATAAATATTGGATATTGTTATAGAAGTATTATTGTTATAGATTCATATCATAGGGTGCTAAGTGTGCTGAAGCACTCCAAGATGATTTTTATAAGTTAATGATATTAAAAACATAAATAGTTCTTACGTGTGATACATTTGTTGAAATGGAAAAAATGCCTCTTTGCACGCTTTTTCCATTCATTCATTCATTCGAAGGGGCGGATCTCTCCTGAGGTGCTTCAGTCGTGATGGCTTTTTGCACACACCTGGGTTTCTCTCTCCTAAGGAATTTAGGAATCTCCAAAGAGATATGGAAAACTGCAACAACCTATCGATAAGCTTGTCTGGAGGCAGGAAACTACCCCTTTCAATCAAAGAGTAGAAGATCAGCAGTTTCTACCTGCAGATAACATTTCCTATAAAGAGGGTCCACATCAAAGACCAGCATGCGTAGTTGATGTTTCCTCAGATCTACCATGTCCAGTGACGATACCTGTGACAAGTTTGGCATCCTTCCTACCAAGTTTCAGGAACCTCTTAGCGACCTGTCGAGATGGAGAACATGATTAAGCTTACTTACTCTATGCAGAGTGAGCTCCACCCATCTTTTCATATGGCAATCCCTATCCCGGGGAGATCGACTGTAATGCCACAGCGCGAGAGATACCACAAAAGGGCTGAGGCCCACAAAGGGAAGATGATGCAGCCCTAGTAGCCAGCCCATCTGCCACCTCATCACCATCCATCAGAGTGTCCTGGAACTCAACAAAGCGTGACTTCATTGTGTCTGCCCGTGCAGGAACAGCAGCTTAAAACAGACCTTACAAGTTTAGAGCTAGGGTTGTACGGTTTTTCCATTTGAATTTCCATGTTGCAGCAACATGTTGTAATAGAAACGGGGGTTTAGAGCAATATTAAATCCTGCACTATCTATTTTTTTAAAATTTCTACTTTCAATAGCATGAATTTTACTGAGCAATATTCTCTAAACACACTTTTGGTGATTTTAATTTAATTAAAATTATTCTGTGCTAGTATCCAAGCAGAACATTTTGGAAACCTGTTATCAATGTAGAATGCAGTCTTGCAACCTCATATACCAGGCCATGGTTCTGTTGCACCTTGTAGCGTTTGGGGAGGTGGCTCGGCGCATGACCCGGTAGGACGCCTCGCTCCAATTCTAAGGTGTGGGTTGAAGTGGGTAGAGGAGAGTTCTCCTCCAGTTAGGGCTAACTAAGCCTGGGATGTGTGTGTGTCCATGCATATGATAACTCTCGTAAAAATGGTCCATTTGAGACCAAATTTGGTAGAGATGTGTATTTCTGCATTTACTCGGACGAGTTAATAATTCAGATACGTCGCTCAGTTAGAACAAGTAGTTGATTTTTTTGTATTTGTTTGTGTAATTTTTAAATGTTTTATATTTTTCTTTTACCATTAGAATCAACTCAATAAACTACACAATTTAGTATTTTAACATTTCCTTCAACGTAACCTTCAAGTGGTTGAGATCAATCCATTTATGCTGAAAAATCATGGTTGATGTGTTTATCATGGGAGCTAACCAGTATGCTATTTTGCCATGTTAATCATATAGAGTATAGGCAAACTCCTTTATTTATGGACAAATATTGATAAAACTTGGTATATGGTCAAAATAAATTTTTTTATGGTAAAAAAACAAAAGATTTCCAGAGAGTTTGTGGCAACATTGTAGCCTGTAGCCTCTTTTCAAACCAGGGCTTCAGGAGCTCTCTGTGCATTTCTCTGAGAAATTTTTGCCAACTTAGGGGCTTACAATTGGCTCAGACACAATTTTCTACATATAATACATATGTATTAACTAAAGTAATTTTTATCATGTAATAAAACATGCATAGGGGCCACCTCCTTGTTTTACGACTACAGGATGTGTTACTGCACATTTGGTCCAATGCACATAAATATTTACACTACATAAAACATATATTTACAATATAATGTTACAATATATGTTACAATACTAACACCATAACATGTGAATAAAGCAAAAGTATACTATACTCTCCAATAAGACACCACGATCCGTACATGTTGCGAGTCTGCCGAGAACTGTGTGTTGTTACAAAGGCGTAGTCGACCTCACAACACGAACTTTAAAAAGTTGTTAAACAAAAAATACAAGCGAACACCAACCAGACCCTTTCAATAGCAGGCCAAGACTGACAGCTACACAGAGTTTTGTGAATTTTAGTGGAATGGGGCGGGGGGGGAAGGGGTAGAAATGACACCTGGCGCGTCGTCTCTCAGATGACGCCTTTGTGTTCCAGGATTAATCTTATGGAGAATAGGCAAACTCTCTAATTTATTGACAGATATCGATTGAAATTGTTGTATATTACTATTGTCATATTATTGATTAGGAAATTTGCTGAGTACGCAGGTCTGCTGCAATGGGGGTACAGTAGAACCTCGATTAACAGTCACCCTCGGGACTGAGACCATGACGGATAAACGAATAGACATATAACAGAAATAATAATAGCGCCGATACAACTTAGCACCTAGACAGTGTTTTGCGTGGCAACATTGCAATTCACTGCCTTGTATGTTATAATGGCGCCATTGTAAGTCCTAATTCATTTTCATGATTGCTGCACAGTACTTAATGTGAATTTATTTTAAATGAGAAAAAACAAAACTATGTCAGTTCAAGTGAAAAATACTTTATTAAGAAATCAATGAAATATCAACTGTACATGTACGTATTTTTACTATCAAAACTAACGGTATTTATTTTTTTAAATAATCCATCATTTTCTTTTGTTTCTTTCCCCGTCGAGCTTTTCAGGCGGTCATGTTTCTAATTTTTCTGAGAAGAAGCACCAGCTTTTAATAGTTTATTGTTTATTGTCGAGTCCACACTACGTATAACAGCACTGTCTACAATAAACGGTAAAGCACGTAAAACACACGGCAATAATTCAGTTCACTGTAGCCACGCACCATACTGAACTAAAATAAAACAGTAGCAGTGGAATGCAGAAGACAGTGTAAGGGATTAACCAGCTAGTCACCCTCGGGACTGAGACCATGACGGATAAACGAATAGACATATAACAGAAATAATAATAGCGCCGATACAACTTAGCACCTAGACAGTGTTTTGCGTGGCAACATTGCAATTCACTGCCTTGTATGTTATAATGGCGCCATTGTAAGTCCTAATTCATTTTCATGATTGCTGCACAGTACTTAATGTGAATTTATTTTAAATGAGAAAAAACAAAACTATGTCAGTTCAAGTGAAAAATACTTTATTAAGAAAACAATGAAATATCAACTGTACATGTACGTATTTTACTATCAAAACTAACGGTATTTATTTTTTTAAATAATCCATCATTTTCTTTTGTTTCTTTCCCCGTCGAGCTTTTCAGGCGGTCATGTTTCTAATTTTTCTGAGAAGAAGCACCAGCTTTTAATAGTTTATTGTTTATTGTCGAGTCCACACTACGTATAACAGCACTGTCTACAATAAACGGTAAAGCACGTAAAACACACGGCAATACTTCAGTTCACTGTAGCCACGCACCATACTGAACTAAAATAAAACAGTAGCAGTGGAGTGCAGAAGACAGTGTAAGGGATTAACCAGCTGGGTCACTACCCTTGCTGCCAATGATTTACGCACATTGCAGTTATGCGTACTGCATAACTGGAATGTGCGTAAACAAACATTCAAAAATATGAAAAAAACACCTGGAGATACTGTGTATATAATTTTTTCTCCACTCATCTGCATACACACGTCTGTTGCTGTGTGCGTTGGTCTTTAGGGTCAGAAAAAGTGGTATTAATTAAAAAGTTACACAGCTTTTTACATAGATAACAATGACATAGCTTTTATTTACACAAAGTTTATAATTATAAGTCTTATAATTTTATTCTTATATGCTGATTAATAAATGCCTATTTTAAATCTATCACATTCTAACAAAGTTTTTTCATAATATCAACTATATAATCTACAACATTCAAACACTTTGGTGGTAAAAGTTTGCTAAAACTAAAGCTTGGACTCTTGGACTAAAATACAGTCGACTCTCACTAACTCGAACCTCAATTACTTGAAATTTTTGTTATCCCGAATTATTTTCACACCCTCTGGAAAAATCTGTCTAAGTCGAAAAATAACAATACAAAACTCTAAGTAATTTATGGTTATATTTTACCTCTTTAAGTTGAAGAGACAAAAAATTACCTCTGTAACTTAAATTTCAGTAGTTAAGTCAAATTCAATTTGCACTTTACCTTCAAAGTCAAAGTGCACCTCTATATCTCGAAGTTTTGTCAATGATTCTGTGTAAATGGAAATGCCGGAAAAACCAACGTACAAATCGCAACGTGTCAATGTCTGGAACATCGTCTGACTGCTGTCACTGTACAGTACTCACATCGTACGGTGTTTGTGCGTGGAGTATTCGAGTGACAATAAGTGTGAAAAGACAAGTGGATACATTGACTGTTGGTGAGATGTTAGAGATACTGTAATTAAAATTGTGAATTAAGGGTCGTCAAAGAAGAAAGACATAGCTGCCAGGTTCAAAATTCCAGGTAGTACTCTGTCAACTATTTTGAAAGACTTATTTTGAGAATTTAGAGTTACTGTATTACGTTACATATACTGCATACTGTATTAGGTACAGTTATATATTAGTAAAGTACAGGAATACTGTAATCACTATAGTTTAAGCTTTTGTTTGTAGCTGCTGTTGGGAATAAAATAGTACTGTACACTGTTTTCTACCTCTGTAACTCGAATTTTCATTTGGTTTACTTCGATATCTCAAAACTTCTGTTAAGTGAAATTCAATCAAGAATTACCTTTATAACACGAACTAGACCTAAGTCAAACTATATGTAACTTAAGGAAAGATCGTATTTTCAGTAAATTTCGAGTTAACGAGAGTTGACTGTAGTTTTTAAGTTGAATACTAAAATTATTCCACAGAGATCCAGTAACTGATTTTGTTCAATTCAAATTAAAACAAATCAGTTAAAAATTGGTGGGTATTTTGTGATGAACATTGTTGAAAGTGAGTGTGATGAGTAATAAATTTGATGATTATGGTTTGGTTGCTGGTCCTGAAAAAGGCCAGCTAATACTCTGAAGGTCGCCAGTTCTGTCAACAAACTAAAGAAACCCTGACAGCATGGCTACAGGACAGGCCCTACTACACAGAAAAAGAATTTCTAATAAACCAATTATAACTCAACAGAATCTAACGCATTGTACTGTTCTCAAAGAATATGTCAATAAAGTATATTGTCTATTGTCTATTCTGATCTTGAACAGTATCTTTAACAAATTTTTGTGATGGTTACAAAACTGGGTACTAGACCCAGTTTGCTTTGTTTAATGTGCTATTGATTAATGATTCTGGCAACTGAATCAGCCGGTCTTTGTCAGCAACAAAGCTACACAACATCAAATCCATTACACTCATCACACTTCACCCCTAATTCATATTCACCTTAAAATACCCACTGATGTCTCATAAATGAATACTATTCATTTGCCAGGATTGCTTATTATCAGAAGACAATGCATAAACTAGGATATTCCAAAAGTAAGGCTATGTACACATGGTAGCAATGTAACGCATGGTTTGTGACGAGCGTCTGGCCGTGCGGTGCTAAAATATGATGGAGCTAATGACAGCGTACACATGCACCGCTCACTCTAATGTGAATTCGCCACCACGTTACATGCGCTACTCAGACTTTCTACCTGAACTGCAGCGGCAGCGCTGCCCCGAGTACACTGGAGTTAGTTGGCCTGTTCACATGAGGGTAGTCATTACTGTTTGTTCATACAATTAAAATGTTAATTCAATAAAAGTCGATGCCAAGTTGGCAAAATATTTGATTTTGGATTTTATTTTATTATCCGGAACCTAATTTTGGAATATCCCTCATATATAAGAAGTGCTCATATTAATTTACATCTCTTATACTTATATACACCTAATGTACAACATAGTCTCGTATTTTCTAATGAACAATATATTTTATTGTTATTTAACTGTTACATTTAAAGCTAAACATATTCTACAATACTCCTCGGATAGACTTAGAAAAGCCATTTTCATCCTTGATTTCTAAGGTACGTATGACTTATTAGTAGGCACAATATCCTAATCCATTAAAAATAATTGAAATTGATTTCCAAAAAAATCAATAGACCAGTCTATATCCGTTTGGTTTACAATTGCAGTATACCTTTAACATGTATCACAGAGAAGTAATTAAGATATTTTGCGAAGTGTAATGTATTTTGGGATCATAGCACCAACTGTCAAATCACTGTTTGTAATCTTATTACACTTTGATTACTGCAGTTCCATTGGTGGTAGTTCCAGCCATCTTCTTAATGACATTTACTGCCTGTAGACGACAAAAAACAGCTGTAAGCTATTGCAAGAACCACCAGGAAATATATTTTTTTCCTTGAATAGTTTATACCACCAACAACTGCGACAAAACTTTTTTCTCCTCATCCAAACTGAAAACAACTTCAGAAACATGAATGTAACGGCACTAAAACTATAATATTCTCCTATTATCACTAAAACATTTAACAACAAAGATGATTAATGTTTGATCATAAATTTCAGTATAAGAGTCGAATTCAGTTTACATTGTGACAAACACCCAATAGAAGCAGTTGAAAACCACAAAAGCGAGCGGGAACACAATCCGACTCCTGCGATCGATCCAGTTGGCGATTTCCTGTGGCGTCATAGTGAAGAAGCTCTTATGTGTCGCTTCCTGTGGCTGCTCCGGCTGAGGATCCTCAAAGTTGACTACGGGAATGGTCAGTGTCGAGGCGCTCTTTTCCTTCACCGGGTCTCGTACGATGGAGTCCAATGACATCACTGTCAACTGACTGTTGTTGGCTCCCTGTAAATTGGTTTGTATATAAATTTATATTAATGGGAAGGCCATCAACTTATATTTGTTTTTGACTATGTTATATATAAGTAGAAACTGAAAGTATTAAAAAATAAATTTAATAGTCCCAATGATAGTTTATGTCAGAAGGGTTTACTTCCTTTTCTATTGATTCTGCATAAGAAGTCTGGTCTGAACTAATGGAGGGAATCAAAACTATTTTAAACTTATTACGTGTAAACTTCCAGAATGTTGGACCTTTGTAGGATTGGTTTAAAGGTTAAGTCCTTTTCCTTCATGACGAAAACAATCTTCATATCCTCAACCATTTTCATCCCACTACATCTTAATGAAAGATTTACAATATTATAGATAGGGAATGTACGCCAAGTGGAATTTATGAACCATGTAAACATAAAATAAACTTAAAAGGAATTTTAAATTATAAGCAAGATCAACAGATATTATACAAAAATCAAATACAAATTGTTTGTTTCTTTAAAAATTTTACTATTTACAAAATTGCATTTATAGTACCTTTTATGTACATATTCGTTACATTTGTTATCAAGAGTTTGTGGGAGTATCAGAACTTACAGAGCTCATCACAGATTTGAAGTGAAACTGACTCTGTGATGTCATGGATCCCAAGGCGCCCAAGGACAAAAAACAACTTCAGAACCGTGAATGTAACGACACTGAAACTAATATTCCAATATTCTAATATTCTAGTTCCAAGGAATAAAATTAAATATATATTTACTTACGGAGTTCATTGCAGAGTCAAACTGAGATTCACTCAGCGATGTCATGGACTTGCTCTTGGGTCCCAGGCTGGAGCTATTGTGTCTCCGATGCAGTTGAGGAGTAAGAGTTGATTTCAATATATATTTACTCGTCACTTTTTTCAGCTCAACATTTTTTCTGAAACCACCAGAATTCTCAAAGATGGATTGTAAAATAATATTTAAAGTGATTAAGAATCTCTTAAAACCTAGTGATGATTAGGTGAATCTCCCAAATACAAAATACACATAACAAGGAAAAATAGTATACGAATTTAACAAAAATAGTTAACAGATCAATTTCATCTTGAAGTTTGTTCCATAAAAATGACCCTTTTTTGAAAAATTTCCAGAAAGTCCCAGTAAAACTGTTGATTGATTGTTCGGCCTTGAGGGAGAAACTGTTACTGGATGATTACAATGGATCATAAAAAAAGCAAATCAGCATGTATTTGTACTTTGACTTCGGTCTCCTTGCTTTTGTGTGCCTTAGAGAAGTTGAAGAGTGCCACTCGATATTCTGGCGCTTGGTTTCTGGGTTGCACTCGTGCAATCACCAAAGACTCGTAACCAGTAATGTCACATCCAAAAAAGAGGGTTATAATTATACAAATGAAAAAAACAAGGCATCTTGTCTTCCTGATGTCCTTGTGGTCTTGTGAAATGTTTTTTGGGACCATTTTTGCGTGGATTTTCCTCTTCCTTAATTCGTCGGTCAAAATCGAATAAATGGTGTTGTGAGTCAAATTTAATTTCCTCCTCGATCATTCTGACTCAACTGACAATCCAAACGCCCAAAACTCTGATGAAATTTACATCTTTTTCGCTTTGTGGTATATCTTAAATTGACTCCTTTTCTTCTGAAAACGCCTTAAACCACTAAAATTATGGGGCAAAACATCCTCTCTATAGGTCTGCTGAAGTTCAGCAAAGGTTTCCAATGTACTAGGCTCAATTTAGACAGACAGAAATTGGGATAAGACCCATTTCAGCTTTCCTGCAGGAAACGTTTTATACTTCATGAGGTATAAAACGTAAAAATTACCAAAAATATCATAATTCCAAGCAGTGTACAGACAAAACTATAATTTTATTTATACAGATAAAATAGTTTTATCAGCTCCTCGACCCAACTGTGTAATTATTTTAGTATATTCCCAGTTTTAATGTAAAGTCAGAGAGTAAGAATTACAAACTTAAAATAATTTTTAAACCCTGCATTCATTAAAATTTTTCATCTTGAAACACATTTTTTCCATACCCTCTGAGATTCACTTTAACACACTGTTTGATTATCTACAAAAATTTATTGCCGATTGCAAATTATAAATTCTTATCTCAATCCAACACAGAGGAAGCTGCAGTAGTAAAGATAAAGCAAGTACCAGTAGATAAGCCACAACTACCTTATCCTTATTCCACTATTATAATATTATTACTCTGATATTACATATACTGTTAAAATTGCGGAGAAAAAAAGTTAACCAAAATTTTGTAATAACGAGTAAATAGTTTGGGAGACTATTAGTTGATTGTTAGAATTTGATCATGGATGACAATAATTTTGACTTGGATATTTATGTCTTGCTCTGGGGAGGGGGGTTTGGCAATCCGTCTGACCAAAATTTGAAACAGAGACGTCACATATGGTTATAAGGACAGCTGTTTAGAGATTCTGTAACATCCCCTTTAGACATATCCATGATCTCACTTATTGCCCACAGGCAAGTAAATACAATCATTTTTGGGGGGGATTTTTGAGTCATGGGGGGGCACCCCCTGGTCAATACAGAACAATCAAGATAGAATACATCAAATACTTATGAATAGATTGAACATGACAATATGTCCTGGTAAAAAATCAAGTGGGATAAGAGGGGAAGTTTTTAACATTATAGAAGGTGTTTAAAAAAAAAATTGGCTAGTTTTTTTGGATTTCTTGAAATCAGGTTTGTTTTTTATGAGAGAAGGGAATTATTAAATATCTTGGAGCAGGCATATGAAGGAGATTTTTCAGAGAAAGAGGTTTTACATATTTTAGATTAAGAATAAAATATGTAAATGTATTTATTTGATAAATGGTAAGCATTCAATAGTGCCTACCTCCTCCTCCAAATGATGTTGACAAAAGCAAACTCCACCAATGATCCGAAGATGAATCCAGTGCAGACAATAAACCAAATTTCTGTTGCCTTAATATAAGACACCTTTGGTAATGAACTGCCAATGTTTCTTGACAATGTTATAAAAGTCAACATCGTACTTGTACCTGTAAATTATTTAAATAGTTTTTTATACAAATTAAACAATATGTATATAAATAATACTCCTAAATTTATCTATAATTTTTTATTTATTTTTTTAACACAGCATTCCAAATATGTAAATGGGCGGTAATGTAAGAATCTTCATGTTTTTAAATAATTTCTGGCAGGATGTCCGTCTGTTTACACTGGCCATGAACATAATGTTCATGTTTTTCTCCTTTTGAACTAGCCAAAGTGCACATCAACATACACATACACACCTCCCTTAGTCATATTGGCTGTGCATGCATCGTATGCATCGTGCATGCGGATTTTCACATAATCGAATAGTGATTACGTGAAAATCCCACATCTTAAAATAAGCAAAAATGTCTATATAAAATGTGAATCTGATCCTTCCTAAATACCATACTCATACCAGACATACCAGGTCATATTTGTATTTGTACAGTAATGCAGTAGAGAGCCATTTAACCGAGTCTTGGTTTACTGAGGTTTCATGTTAACCGAGCCTACCCTGGGTGCATATTACATCAAATATTCACACAAAGAATCAGAAGTAGCATCACATTTAAAGTTTTTCAAAACTACTGTAGGCTTACTATAAATTCAATAATCATGATGTTGACTTGTAATGTAATTTTATTCATTGTCCATTATCGTATTTTGCTTTAAACCACAAAATAATTTATTTGATACTTTTTTCTTATTGGTAGTTCCATTTTAACCAAACTACCAATAATTTGGCTAACTGAGGTTGTTACTGTCCACATTATCTCGGTTAACATGTTTGTTGCAGCTCAAAATTTATAGTGTTATGGACAATGCGGAAATTATTTTGTCGTAATTTTAACTCAAATAAATATTTATATTTTATAATATATCGTATATTTATATAATATAAATATTATAACTAATAAGGCGTGTGCACGCCAAATGGCATGTGCAGATGGCGCCAGTCTCATAACCAAACGGCATCATCCGTAGCGAATGTGTTAAACGGGACTCTACTGTAGTTTGATTCAAGAAGCAGTTTAGTTGTCAATAGACAATTATAACAATAGGTCAATGTACCTAGACCAAAGTTTAGCCAGTTGGCTATCAAGACAAAACAAAAGTCTCCGGTGTAAAAAAATATCGAAAAATATCTACACAGGTGTGACAACGTACCGAGAGTGGTACGTCCCGGGACAGCGTTGGCGTCCAGCCAGAATGTGACCCAAGAGACCACAACAAGAAGGATGCTTGGGACATAGTAGTCCATCAGGTAGTGCCCAACCTCTCTCTTCAGGGCAAAGTTGACTGTTAGCGTGCTATAATTACCAGCTGAAAATATCAGAAAATGAAGGGTGGGTTTTCGATTACATAAAAAGAATAAAAAACCATTTTTAGCTTCAAAGTAAATAGCTTGAAAGGTCGTTTACTAATATGATTTATGGTACTATTTTTCCTTAACGAGAGCAAAGACAATTTTATTCTAATAAAATATTGATATATAATATTGAAATATATATTGTCTTTGACGAGAGATTCAATGGCAGGATTGAAAGACATTTCAGTCTCAAGTCATTTTCCACTGTATGTTTATTTCTGGTTTTTTTCAAAAACACCAATGTTGAAATGATTGCTCATGTAAGTATGTGGTATTAAACACCAACAAAAATTCATTGCAACATTAGCAGGATCAGGATAGTACAGGATAATACAGAAAGGCGCTAGTACTTTCTGTATTATCCTGTATTACCGGCACAGCGTAGCGGCAAAGTGACTAGGCAGTCACTTCGCCGCTACGGCATGCCGGTTCGATGCAACTTTATCTTACTTTCCATTTAATATTCTCTTTATTTAAAAATTATATTTTAAATTAAACCCATGTGTCCACAGATTAACTTTAAGATACAGTAATTGTATTTTAGTTTTTGTAAATTATTTGAGTTCGTGTGTTCAGTAAATTAAGCATTTGTTTCTAAATTTACTTTTGGGCCCATCTCACGACCCACAATTTGGGAACCACTGGAATAGAGAGTTGACAAATTACCAAATTTCCCATAGAAGTTCAGCAAACCCTGTGAGGCGTCGGAAGCATTGATGTTGTACTGCGCCTCAGTCTTGTTGGGTGTGACCCGCAGCAGGGCGTACTCTGTCAGCTGCAGCGCCTTGTTGACCATTACTGGACTGTCCTCCTCCCAGTGGAGCTCCAGCTGGCTGGTGTTGTATGTCCCTATCAACCATCAACTGTCAACTAGATACTAAACCCCAGGCACATCTCCCAATGGCACTGGTAGTTGCCTCAACCGAAAAAAAATCGTCATCATTATTTGAACTATTCAAACTAATCGCAACAGTTATGGGATAAAACACTTTTGCTTGGTTTCAGATAGAAAACTCTTAGTTGCAATAATTCTTATATAAGTTTGAGGTTAAAATGTTTTAACTTAGAATTTTATAGACTTAGAATCAATAGTGATATATTTTTGTGAAATCTATGTTATGACATCGTGAGCGGTTCATAACAGTGTTGTATGCTAGCCAAGAATATTATGAGGTAAGTTTTAGTGGTTGTGTCTTGTTTATCAGGAACTGCCAATATCTATTAGCTATCAACAATTTTCAGCACATTTGTGCAGCGAAACAATTTATTTATAAACAGACACTTAACAAACATCAACAAACAACGACATAAACATAAACTAATATTATGAGTGGTCACTTCTGGCTAGCCATGTGACTACAGTACCTCGCTGTTTTTAAATATTCGCACAGGCCATTGGACTATGGTGATAGAAAATTAAGTGAAAACAAAATTAAACTTCAAATGACCAAGGTAAGGTGCATGTTTAAACCATTAATAAGATTTTTGAACATAGGTACTTGAGTCAAAAATTATTAAATCTCATACTAAGTACAGTATTGTGTTGATCTTGATTATTGTTGTTCTAATAAAATTAGAGTACCTACAGCTCTCGAGGATCAGCGGACAGCTCTGGCTATCGAAGGGAAACTTTTGAAGATTCATCAAGCACAGAAGAGTGATCTTCATTCTGCAACAAAAGGAAATGTTATTAAAGGTAAAGTTATTTTTGTAAAGTGCATATAAAATGCATGATAATCTTTATGAAATAAGTGTCAAAGAAGACAGGGAGTATGCCCATAGTGCATATGGTATATCTGGTGTATACCTAGAGTGGAACTGGTGTATACCTAGTGTATAACTGATAGAGTAAAGTGTATAACCTGGTGTATACTTAGGATATATCTGATGTATCTAGGACATATCTGGTGTATACCTTGTATATATCTATCTAGTGTATAACTATAGTTAGTGTATAAATGGCTTTTACTTTGTATAATGTATGCCTGATATATATCTATAGTGTATACCTGGTGTATTCCTTGTAAATACATGATTGTGTATACATGATTTTTACTTAGTGTATACCTAGGGTCTATCTAGAGTATACCTAATATATACTTGGTGCATACTTATTATACACTAAGTATACTAAGATAGATAACTAATATACATTAGTTACACCATTACATTAGAATACACCTTGTGCATTCCTTGTGCATACCTAGTCTATACCTGATGTTTACCTCGGGTATATCTGGTGTATATATTGTATACCTGGTGGAGTGGAGCACAGTGCCGTCTCGCTGTATAGAGATGAGCATGTCCGGCCGCCCCGAGCCCATCACCTTGCTCTCCTGCTCGTTGACCAAGTACAAGTGTGGCGTCCAGATGCGATTCATCAGTGCGTCGTCTCCGGTGATGAGCGAACTGTTACACTTGAGCCGAGGGTCTCGCCACCGGTAGCGGATCAGGAGGTGGGTTGTGAATTGCTGTAACCATTCAAACCATACTATAGATTCAAGAACATTAATAATGTATCAGCTGTTTTATAAGAGCAAGATTTAAGATACTTTATCATTATTCTTATTCGTGTGACATTGATACAATATACACATCCGGGACATTTATTCCCTTCCTGCCTACCTTATTATTACTTCTCTGTGATTGCAATACATGTCAATTCTTAAGTCATTTTTAAACTTTTCACTAATGGTAAGGCTTTGAAAATATTTAGGTAACCTATGGGTTAACCACCACAAGGAAGACACAGACTCAGACGGAACGACTAAGTGAGTCAAGACCTCTGGAGTTCGAGAGGATGTTTGGAAGTAGTAGGGTACAGACAGCAGTGGAGGCGGATCGTTGGCGAGGCGACAAAACACTTGGGATTTGGGTGGCCCAGGAGTAAGTAAGTGTGTTATCTCCCTATAAAAGTCCAGTTGTTACACTGGCTGAGGACATACCAGGTTCTGAGCCTCGATGGAGCCCAGGAAGTAGACGTAGATGCGGGTGTGGACATGGGTCTTGCCATCGTCCCCGTAGTGGGGGCGGGCCCACCGGTCGTAGCGACAGGGCTCAGTCAGCTGCATCAGGTGCTCAGAGTGCGACCCCGTCGAGTTGATGGGGGCGGAGCATGAGTCCGCCCTCGCCCTGTGGCATACAAAGTTTGATTGAATGAATAACAAGTTTATTCCAGAAATATTAGAGCCACAAATAAAATAGATGATGAATTAAAATAAATAACGAACTAAAACAAAAAAAACTATAACAAAACTAAGTATCCCTTGGCTGCTGTTAAGAAAGAAACGGTGTTGGAGTCAGTAGACATAGACAATGCCTGTAGGTCTGTTCAGTTGCTCTTTAAAACATGTAATTGACCTGATAATCTTTATGGCTTGTTTTAAATAAAAAATGTAGATTAAACAAATTCAAAGGAGAGGTGTGAACTATTGTGGATTTATAATGAATCTACTGAATTACAAGTACTAAATTTTTAATTAATTGGGTTTTGGCAATGGTTAGTATCTTAAAAAGTGGGAGAATAAATTATGCAGTGTTAATTGGACCGAATGAGCTCAGAGGAGGAACCGGAGGGAATTGTCGGAAGTCAACGTCTATGTCCACTCACAGTCAGGGGCCAAGAGTCAGGTGAGTGCGTCAAGGGTCAAGGGGTCAATATTAAAATGACACAAACAGTTTAATTTTAATGTAAGGGATGAAAGACTGCAAATAATTGGTAATGGTTTTTATAAAAGACTATTATAAAAATATAGGAAATATAATGATGAATCATATATACTGTATTAGATCAAATTCCCCCATGTAGATATGTGAATGTCAAAGGACTATTATGAAGTGTACTTGTCACTAGAATAACAGAAATACTCTGACATCGACATAATGATCGTTTAAATCGCTTAAGGTATTACCTAGTGGTTCTGAAAAATATATTCCCATTTTGTAAAATTTTATAGTATTCATAAAATGTTTCAAAATAACAGTGTAAAACAAAATATACACAGTGACAGTGTAAATTAAAATGTAAATTGAGTGGTTTTTTATTCATTGTCCATGTAAACATGTTTGTATTTACTTCCCTGTGGGAAATAGGTTAGATCATGGATATGACGAAAGGGAATATTTTAAGTTCATCGAAACAGCTGTTCTTATTCTTTTATATTTAAAACTCAATACAATAGTTCTGGTAGTTTCTATGGAAACCTGTTACATGTTTTCCATCTTAAAAATCACAACACCCCCCCAGAGCTAAGACATATCCATGTCAAAATGACCACCCACTCTGTCCTTTCAACAACACTGGCAACATTTAACAATGGCTCTGACATTTCTGACTGGATGTAATTAAAGATAGTACCCTACAGTATTATTTTAATTAATTACTGTAAACACATCATTGATTCAATACCTAAGATTTTAAATTTTCTTTACAATTCTGCATTGCAGAAAGTTTATGGATGGATTCTTACTGCCTAAAAATAAGTATGGCTTTGAGCATATATTTAGTTATGCATATTTACTTATTGATCCAATTACTACAGGACTGACATAATTAATTTTCTCAGAGTAGCAAATAAATTTTAGACATGGCAATGTATGTTTATGCTGAACACAAAAGTGTTATGGAAGTGGTCATATGGTTATGAGAACAGCTGTTTAGAGGAATTGAAAACATTCCCTTCAGATAAGCTATTTGTCACAGGGTGATAAAATTATTTTTTATATGTGAGTTACTTTAATTTTTAAAACTTTACATTTATAGAAATATAAGAACAAAAATGTATTTTACGTTTTACGAAAATGAATTGTTATACTGATTTATATAAAATATGGATGGCTTTACAAAGGAAAGTACTATACACCTTGTTTTCAAATTTTTCAAAATTTCAAAAATGAAACTACAAATATACATAGTCTATTATTCACTAGACAAAATCTAATTCATTTTCTATTCATTTTGGATTGACCAAAGTCGAAGTAAGAACTAACAGCATAGGCTATTATGGATTCTCCATTCGTTTTTTTCGACCATTAAAATATTTTTGCAAAGATCGTCTAAGTTTTGTGTGAATATATCTGATAGAAAACCAAGGAAGTGTTTTCGCTCCCTGCCGAGCTATTGAAGATAACTTTCAATGCCATCCAGACTTCACAGCTGCAAGTCAGAAGATAATCGGTGTTTACACTCCATAAAACCAAACAATTGACGATTATAGTCTAGAAATTGCCGAAGCGAATGTGGAAGTCTGGGGTTGGTGTCGCAACGTTTATACACCTGATGTCTTGGTGCGTCCATCTACAGCTGCTCCAGTTGTGACAACCCGACGTGCACAATCCATCTCTGGACAGTTGGCAATCCTGACTTGGTGTTATTGTACATATTAGGAGTTTCCCTGAGAGGTCTATTACCTACTGCCTACAGTTTCTAGTAGACACACGGAATGGGTCATAAACGAAAACAAAATGACATCAGTGAATCGAATATAGCCTAATCCATCTTCCAACATATGATTCTAAATTAACTAGTGTCAAATATTTTTTTACAAAATTTACTGACGTCACTTATTATTACCTCTGCCGAGTGTCTTCTTAAAAAAATTGAGCCTCTTTGAAAAGCTTACCCAGGTGGGTATTGATGAATAAGTGTAAAATGAACGTGGCGCGATCTTGTAGTCTTGTTACAGACAAAAGCAGAAATGTTTCTTGAACATTCAAGAAGATATATGTAATTAATTTTATGTTACAGTTTAAAGTAAAAAGCTTGTCACCTCTAGGCTTAAGGAACATTTTCTAAAACAATAAGAGATAGCTTATTTTTGTTTTCTTTGTTTTTATTTAATTGTGTATACTTTCCTACACAATTTAACACATTAATTTTAATGTTTTTTGTCATTTGGCAATATTTTATAGTACATGCTAAAAATTAAATTGAAATTCGTGTGTAGAACTGAAAAAAATTATTTTTGATTGAAATTCATCAAAATATATGTGTTAAATTGTGCAGGTTTATGCTCTACAACTTAAAAAAGAACTGCTGGCCTATATAAATATTTTTGGAGATAATGTTCCTTCTGTACGAGAAAAAAAATTTTCCACAGTGAAGTAAGTACTGTATTAAATGTTTAGTCTAATTGCTATAAACTTTCACAGAAAATCGAGGTGTTATTGCTTAACAAAATATACTAAAAAAAATAACAACCTGACAGATTTTCATGAATTGCAGAAATGAAAAACAAAAAAAGGATTTTTTGCCCTTGGACCTCACTACACCCTTTAATCAACAGTCTAACAGGCAATGGCATCTAAGGGATCACAGTTAACGTTGGATACAAACCAAAATTTTGCTCTGAATTAAAAATTGGTCTAATTATAAGGATGGTCTTCATTGCTGAACTTAGATGTTAATGGTTGAATCTTCCACACCAGGGAAGATCACATGCACCGACCATCGCTCATAACTATCCACAATTTGTGACCCTCAAGTAGCTGGTTACGCTAACAGGACAGTCTGCGCGGTTCTGGCGTGGCAGATGTTCCTGAAGGCCTGTCCTAGGTCCTAGGTCCTAGGCCTTGCACGCTGTGATCCTGTTAACGGTCCGCTCTGCCCCAGTGGCTCAATCGAAACTCAACTTCTAGGCTACTACTACTTGAAGGTTAAAATAAAATTAAAATTCTTTATTTATACAGACAAAGTTAGGCTCACATGGCCCTTTCTTACACTTGTTATAAATAAAAATATTAGAAATAATTAATTAATTCACCCTACTTTTATTATTACCGGACATTATTTCAAAACATGTATATTACATTACCGTCCATTTACATATATTAAATGCTGTTTTTATAAATTTAAATTTGAATAATCATTTACCAGGTAACACAACGACCGCACAGTCTTCTTGTCTGTTCAGTCTTTTACTCATTTAGTGAGTTTTTGAACACATCGTTTCTTAAACATATAATTATTTAAGTTTGTATTGCCATTGTTTTGTTCGCTTTTTGAAAGAGTTTGTTATATTTAATGCAAATTCCATAATTATTGGATTATTGTAATCTAGTTTACACTGCTCAAGGTTAGTATTTTTGACGATTGTAATACAATTGAAAAACTGTCTCCTACAATAAAGAATTTGAATTTAAATGAACAAACAAATGCCAATTCCAAAAATAAAATTGTTTTAAAAAACAAAACAGGAAAAAATATTTAACATTATCAAAAAATAGTTATTAACGAACATAATCCTACTAAAATAAAAAATATTCAAAAATAACAAACAGTATTTTCTATTCATCACACGCACATTCAAGCATACATACATGTGCCAGCAATCGAGCAAACGCAGAAGCCCTCTACGGCAGAAGTTCTCAAACGTCATATGTTCAAGGACCCCCATAATTGATAATTGTGTATTTTATGGGGACCCCTAAAATTGTCCCTACCACCCCCATTAATCCTACTGCACACAATATTTCCCTGCTCAAAGGCGTGTGTACATATGCATTTTGTAATTATCCAAATCAGAACTGTTTTAAGAAATAATTATTTTCAGAAAACGACCCCTGTGACGTGAGTGACAAAAAAACTACTTATACTTGCAGACTCTAGGTCTAGGACATGCTAGCCGAGACCATCCGATCAAAATAGTTTTCAGTGCTGCCACAAAGTGAGGACGTTTTTCTTTCAATTCACCCCTGATCTGCAGCGGTAAGGTATCCCAGAGACGGGAAGCTGTGTATAGCGAAAAGCCCTGTCGTAAGCTGTGGTTGCAACTTAATTGAAGAGGACCGTGAAATTCACGAACTACCTCGAGACAGAAATTGAATCGCTTTAAAAACACCAAAACCAATAACTTTTAAACTAGGAAAATTTAAAAAACAGTTTTTCTAAAAAAGTGTAAATCATTTTAATATTGTATTTTTTTATTGTTAACTACCAAGGTTATCAAAGCCCTGGATGCTGTTTGTAATCATTCAGTTTAACACTTAATGTTTTTAAATCTTTTACTTATGGTGTTTCTGCAATAAACACAGTTAAAAAAATTACGAATTTTCTCACATATTTTACGGTTTGGGCTTATTGAAAACAACAATATAGATTAAACATTATATTCAAAGATATGTACTACCAAGGCAATAGCCAAAATGACTCTACACAAAAAATTAATTTACCCCGAGTTTGTTGCAGAAACCCCACAACTGCAGCTTACTTGAGGTATTTCTACACCAAACTAATTAATTATTCGAAGACCAGTTTAAAACCAAAGAGACTGTCGTAGTTGTGGGGTTTCTGCACCAAACGATGTTGTTCCAAGTTGTACATAAATAATATGTTAAAAAGTCAAAATCGAAAAAAATGTTGGTTATGGAGTTTCTGCAATAAAAGATTCAATTTAAAAATTCGTTGTAAATTAGATAAGATTAGGTTAGATCATTGAAATGGCAACCATACTAAAATGTAGGTATTTTAAGCCAAGTGTGAATGAGGATTGAGTGTATGGTGATTGTGGCGCGATCTTGTAGTCTTGTTACTGACTAAGGCCGACATGTTCCTTAGACAGGACTGTTAATTAATAGCCCAACAGCCGATGGCAGCTAATGGGCCTACAGTTTAACGTGGAATCCGAACCACGACCTCTGAATTACGAATTGGTCTAATTATGAGGAGAGTCTTTGCGGAGTAACGCAGTATTCAATAGTGCGGACGTTAATCCACACAGGAGAACACTACATCCACCGACCATCTCTCACAACTATCCACAATTCGTGACCTCCAAGTAGCTGGATTACAGGACGTCGCCACCGTCCCAGTCAAGTATTTTGGAATCCCTGTTTTTAACACTGAAAAACTCAATGAAAGAATTTTTATTGTTCTTTGATAGTTTAATTTCAAAATATTAGTCTCAAGGTAGTATGGAGACGCTGAAGCATTGACCGGCTGAGCCTGAGTCATGTCATTCATCATTGAGTAATAGTGACTGAAGGTTGTGTGCCAGACAGAGAGTACATACAACTTGGATGTCATGACGGTATGGAGGCCGTTTTCCGTTCATACCAATCGCTTCTGTCTCACTTTAAGAGTCTGCATCAGTGGTAGCCATCTTGGATTTTAGTCCCGTAAGAGCAATGTTAAATTCTGGCGCCTATATCTCCTTGACCTATTGTCATAAATTAACGGAAGAGGTGCCAAATTAAAGGTATTACAGTCCTCCAGGGCATCACCTTACAGAACTTCTTATTTTTGCTCTAAATAAAAAATAATAATGATTTATTTTGTAAAATATTCCTGGATTTTTGTTTTTTATATCAAGTTAAATTTTTGAACATATTAAATGGTCATGCCCTTATGCCACATCTCATCAATGTACTTCCAAATTTTTACATTGATACTTTGATAATTAACGCCACTACAGACTCCAAAGTGAAGGTATGTTCCGCCAGAATTTAACATTGCTCTTACGGGACTAAAATTCAAGATGGCTACCACTGATGCAGACTCTTAAGGCGATTCGCTACTCGTAAAACATTTTCTGATATAATCTTTGGCAGTTGTGTATCCCTAGAGACCCAAAAATTTGAACTTTTTTATGTTTTATTTTCATTTTTGACAACAAACATATGTATTTTTCTGGAAAAGATCGCGATTTTAAAATTGATATTTTGTAAAACTACTCACTCAAATTTGATCATTTTGGAATCAAATTATAGGTATAATTTGTAGCCAATAATAATAATGGTAACAGTAATAATGTTTATACATATTATGTTTATTATAATAATCAGCTGTTATATATCTTTCATATAAAAGCCATATTAAACTTTGGTTTGGTTTAGGTTGGGTTGGAAAATTGTGAATCAATCTACTTAGATTGATTTGTTTTGTAGGAATGTTATTAATATGTCTTATCATTTCAGTATTGTTATTCACTATGCCGCGACCCATAATTTAACCATTGATTTTATAACTGCGTAGTATGTAAATTCAATGATATAACCTTCCACAACGAAGCCGTAATGCTATTTTTTCCGAACATTGCTAATCTTAAAGTTAATTAACACGTATTTTACTGTTAGGCGTTACGAAGTTCGCCGGGTCAGCTAGTACTTTATTTTTTAGACGGCATTGGAGAGTAAAGCATATTGCTGATGAAAAGTAAACCAACAGCTGAAGCTTTAGAAGTGAAATGTTTTATTGTAAAAAATTTGTAAATAAACTCATTTCCCTCAAGTTTAACATTAGAAATTCAAAATGTCATAAAATGGAAACCTATGCAGTTTTCACAAATTTTATTTCACTTAATCCTCTCCGGGGACAAATAGAGCAACATCCAAAAATTTCAAGGCGATTGGCCGAATAGTTTTACAACGCAAAAAGGACACACAGACAGTAGATTTCAGTAGAGATTTTGTATCATAAAGGAAACAAAGCGTTTTCACAAATATTTAAAATACTATAGTTTTAAAAATTTACTATATGGTTAATTAATTGATTATAGAAACTAATTGATTAAATATATCTGGTAATACAGTTAAATATCAGAGGAACTCTGCTATCGGAGTTTGAGAGTACAGTATTGTTTATTTTAGTTTTACGACAAGTAACGTGCTTTCACTTCGGTTACACCAGCTTGTCAAGCGAATTATCTACGGTTTTAGTCCTTCTAAAACGTCATAACAAATACAGGTTGATTACAAATGAAATAGACAACTTCAATAGCCTCTTTAAAATTCAACTTGTGTATTTCAAAATAGCTTTGTGGGGAATTTCTTAAAATTTATGTTGGTACAACTGTTGATTGCTATTGTTGTTGGCTACAAAGTTTAAATGACACTGATACTATTGTACGTAAAAGGTTTTGTCAGGAGATGCAAAATTGTTTTGAAAATGACGACATACGAGTTTTAATCGCCTAATTTTCAGTGATGAGTGCACAGAAACCCCAAGAGATACTGTACAGCATGTACGTATTTCTCCTTACGTAAACGTGTTTTGCGCTTTATTTTGTGAAAATCTTTACGGACCGTTCTTCTAAGAACTATCAGTAACCGAAATAGGTTAACTAGTCATATTAACCGAATGGTTAATGCCTCAACTCCTTGAAAATTTTTTAAGGCTGCGGTCTACCCCTGCCACGCGACCGAAATGCAAGGATTTACAAAAAACCGTTTTTCTCTTTTAATACTGAGGGTAGAATCAAAGTTAATATGTCATATGAAAGAGAATGAAATTTTGTAGTCTGGAAGGTGCATTTCATTTTTTTAAATGAGTATTAAAAGAGAAAAACGGCTTTTTGTAAACCCTTGCATTTCGGTCGCGCGGCAGGGGTAGACCGGAGCCTTAACAATTTTTATTGGACTTTTCCAACGCGTCTGTATTTTTAACTACACAACGTTTCTGGAGGTGGGGAAACTCCTCCCGTTTTCAAGTGATTACCTATTTTTTACATAGAAAAAAGAATGTATAATCATGTTGTACCATTAATGATAACATGATATAATTAATTTATATCTGCAAACTTAAACATTCAATTTGTTATGTAAATTATTAGATTATCACTTGAAAACGGAGGAGTTCTCCACCTCCAGAAACGTTGTGTAGTTAAATGCGCCCGACGCAGCAGACCTGCGTACTCAGCGAATTTCCAAACCAATAACAATAACAGGTTTGATCAATATCCATAATAAATAAGAGTGTCTTTTCTCCATAAGATAAACATGGGAAAGAGTATGCAGGTTTGCTGCTGTGAGGATTGCTGAAAGTAGGCATTTTTACAATAAACTATTTTTATTTTGACCATATACCATGTTTTATCAATATCTGTTCAATAAAGGAGTTGCCTATTCTATATATGATTTACATGGGAAAAGAGTATGCAGGTTAGCTGCCATGACAAACACATAAACTATGATTTTTAAGAATAAATGGATGGATCCGGACCACATGGAGCTAAACACAAAGTTCCATTCAAAAATATTGGTTAATACAGGAAATATTAATTTTTCCTTATCCTCCATAAGATTAGTATTGAACACGCAAGTTAAAAAATCGACATAAAAATAAAGATAAGATCCAACCAAACTATGTTCATTTTAAGTATTAATTTCACCAAGTCTCATGTTGAAGGCAATAATTTCACTAACCGGAAGTCAAATATCCTTACACTCCCCAGTAATCTGTGGTTAAATTATTTCACCGTTACAGTTTGAGAATAACTAATCTATGCATTCTTTCCCAGGAATAAACTATGGTTAAAATTTCGTGTTTTCTGAGGTATAAAATGTAAAAATAGCCAAAAGTATCATAATTTCATTTTATTTAATTTTTAACCCTAATTTTATTTGTATATATATTGAGTAATGTACATTTTGAATTGTTTTAGTACAATGAATATAATATTAGTCGAGAGGAAATCAGAACGGGTTATCTCTCAGCTGTTTACTTTATTACAGACGCCTTATGTCAGGGTAGTCTGATAGCGCGATCATAAGAAATCAATTCGTTCCACGTCAATTACTTTTAAGACAAAGTTTTGACGTGGATATGTCTTAGGTCTGGCGGGGTGTTGGCTATTTCGAGACCAAAATCTGAAACAGTAACGCCATTTGGTTAGTGACGTCATAATTTGAATATAAGAACAGCTGTTTAGATGAACTGTAAACATTCCCTTAAGAAATATCCATGATCTAACCTATTTGTCACAGCGAAGTAATACAAATATTTTCGGTTACTGTTCATATGCGGAAGTATAATGGTCCTGCCGGGGTTATGTTTTCCTTATAGTCTGAAAGGAATGTTCGTCTGGGTTACGGAGTTGCCGCCAATGTCAAGGCACAGCCGGTCTTTTCAGGGTCAAGTATCACTTGATGATACCTGTAGATTTTACCTTTCACTTCAAGAGTCACCATTTGTACTTTGACTGTTAATTGACCGCCTATCAAACGAAAGGTTGACGTTAGGTAATAACAGTACCGGAGATTGGACAGTTCCTGGTCAAAACGTTAAAAAAGCCGTTAGCGTTGAAAAAAAATTGACTGTGGAAGCAGAATAGGATCCAAAGAGAATCATTTCTGGAACATATACAATAATGACTCATATACACAGTGTCCTACAAAGAGGTTTAAACGTTCAATTTTATATTATGTGCTCATTCATGCAGCAAACGTTTTTAAACTTTACACAGTTTACAAAGTAGGTTCTAAAAATATTCTAGGAAAGTTCCATCTCCCTAACCTTTGTGGAAACAAAATGGCGGCATATTGAAATTTTTACCGATTTGCTTCCTATAAAAAGTACTTTCATGAGTTGTTATCTGATTTATTAGATTGGATTAGATTATTGAAATGGCAACATACCCAGGTAGGTATTTTAAGCCAAGTATGAATGAGAAATGAGTGTAGGATGATTGTGGCGCGATCTTGTAGTCTTGTTACTGACTAAGGCTGACATGTTCCTTAGACAGGACTGTTAATTAATAGCCCAACAGCCGATGACAACAACTAAGGGACCTTCAGTTTAACGTGGAATCCGAACCACGACCTCTGAATTACAAATTGGTCTAATTATGAGGATGGTCCTTGCAGATTAACGTCTTATTCAATAGTGCGGACGTTAATCCACACAAGAGAACACTACACCCACCAACCATCGCTTACAACTATCCACAATTCGTGACCTCCAAGTGGCTGGATTACAGGACTTCGCCACTCTCCCAGTAGATTTATTTACTACGTTGCGGTTCTAACGCTCATTGTTGAAGAACAGCTGTTTGATTGTAAAATTTCGCTTTAATTTTAAATCATACAATGGATCAAGCAATCTTTCAACAAGATGGTGTTCCACCAACACCTCATTTCGCAAAACATGTCAAGCAATTACTAAATAACAACCTTCATGACCGTTGGATTAGTCGTGGAAGTGGGTTTTTTTAGATTGCCCACCCCGATCATCAGATATAACTGTTTGCGACATCTTTTTATGGGGTTACTTGAAGGAAAATATTTATACCCATAGCTTCAATAATGATGAGGAACTAAAACGATCAATGGAAGAGGAACTTCTCCGGATACCGCGTAGTTTCTTTGTAAGGGCTTACGAATCATATCTTAAGATCTGTTCTCAGTGTGTTGCTGTGGCTGGGTTACAGTTTGAATAACTTTGGCCTTTAAGGGTTTTGATTAAGCTATGTTCTAATTTTTTAATTTAAAAGTCATATTACCCTAGAATGTAACAATAAAATGTTTTATAAAATCAAAAACACCTTTTTTAATGTTTTTAAAGTATTTTTTCAAACGCCGACATTTTGTTTCTATGAAGGTTAGGGAGCTGAAATTTTCCCAGCGTATTTTTAGAACCAACTTTGTAAACTGTTTGTAAACTGTGTAAATTTAAAAAAAGTTCGGTGCATTAATGGGCACGTAATATAAAATTAAATGTTTTAACCTGTTCGTGGGGACACTGTGTAGTCGGCCTATGTAAAGGTGTCCCATGAAGAGGTTACTAATTTTTTGTAAATTTTATTGAGATTTAATTTAATGTATTTTGATTGAGATTTGATTTGAACAATAGAAAATATCTATTGTTTTCCTATAATACGTACTATAATACACCAAGTTCATAATTAATCAATTAAAGATATATTAAAGGGGAAGGTGCGGCAAAAACATTTTTATCGATTTTTTGCACAGAATTATACCTTCCTTTTTCAACGCTATAAAAATCAACCCTGATTTAGCTCTAAATCTGGTAAAATAATTTTATAAAAATATGTCGGTGGTTTTTCAACTGAAACTCGAGACCAACATACTGCTAGAAATGCCTACTTTCAATGTTCCTCACAGCAGCGAACCTGCATACTCCCATTACTCTTATGGAGAATGGGCAAATAACTCTCATATCTATTTAGAAATATGGTAAAACTTGTTTATTATATTATTGATTTGGAAATTCGCTGAGTACTCAGGTCTGCTGTGACGGGGTATTTTAACTGTATCGAGCATAAAACTATAGATTGCGGAAACATACAAGAAGCGATTAAGAAAAATAATGTAGATTGACTAAACCCAATTTTTACACGAATAAACGCAAGTTCTAACGTATGACTCATGTGGAACAAGAGAGAGTGGAGTTGCAATGTTTACTCTGTTAGTTATTGCGCGTGAGCCGCTTCCGTATCCGGCGGAGAACTGGTACAATGATGCCGAGTGAGGAAAACCAATGAAGTTGAGGAAATTGGAACTATATCATGATGCATCATGCAAATTCGTCATTGCAAATCTTTCTGACAACTCATCCAACTTGATAATTTATAAAATACCCCCGTCGCAGCAGACCTGTGTACTCAGCGAATTTCCAAATCAATAATATAATAATAATATTATATATCAAGTTTTATCAATATCTGTCGATAAATATATGAGTTAGTTATTTGCTTATTCTCCATAAGATTAACATGGAAAAGAGTATGCAGGTTTGTTGCTGTGAGGAACGCTGAAAGTAGGGGTCTCTAGCGTAAACAATTTATATTTTAACCATTTATATCAAGTTTCATCAACATCTGTCCACAAATAAAGGAGTTTACCTAATCTCTATATGATTAACATGGGAAAAGAGTTTGCAGGTTAGTTGCCATTATAAACGCATAAGCATAAATGGAAAGATTTCAACCACATGAAGTTAAATATAAAGTTTCATCCAAAAATATTGGATAATAACTAAAAATTAGTTTTTCCTTATCCTACAATTAACATTGGAACAACAAAATACAACGTACTGTGTTTAGATATTTTAATATCTCGGTAACCGTTGGAGATAGAGAAAAACATTAAGGAACTAAACTGTGTAGTTTTTTAAGGTGATTCTAATAGTGAAAGATAAAGTTTGAAATCTTTAAAAATTACATGGGAAAAACGCAAAAACTCCATTTTTGGGGTACAAACCCCCCCCCCAAACTACTCGTTCCCATTGACTAATATGTCTGGTTTACGAACTCATCCGAGCAAATGTAGGAGTACACGTCTCTACCAAATTTGGTCCCGATCAGACCATTTTTACGAGAGTTATCGTGTTCACAGACACACACACACACACACACACACACACACACACACACACATATATATATATATATATATTTATTTAATTATATATAATGATTTATATATAATATATATATATATTAATTATATTTATATAAATTTTAACGACTATTATTTTTGGTCTCTGGGCACCTAAAGACGAAAAATAGCATGGTCCCGGGCTTAAGTCTTACCATGGGACCTACGGTAATAGCTTCTTCCCTATAGGAAATTCGCTAAAAGGACAATCACTTTGCGATGGGAGACAGTATTACTATCTTATTTTTATTATCTAATCGCCATTCTGAAATGGCGACCTACCCAGGTAGGTATTTATAGCCAAGTGTATGAATGATAAAAGAGTGTAAGATGATTGTGGCGCGATCTTGTAGTCTTGTTACTGGACTAAGGTTCCATAACTATTAATTAATACCCTAACAACCAATATTTTACAGTTTTTGGACCTACTACAGTTTAACGTGAAATCCGAACCACAAGTGAAATATAGAAGACGAAAGTAAAATTAATGTTTAATAGTACTAAAAAAGAGAACCCATTATTCTTCATATTAACTTAAATTTAATCTGGTTTATCTTCAAGCTTTGTAAGTACTTTCGTCTATATTCTTGAGACTTTATAACTAATTTCAATATTTACAATTTTGAAATCCTACACAATAATTGTATGTTTGTCTGTATGTCCATTGAATAATTTAGTGTCTTAAATTTGTACTTAACTTACACAATAGATTTAAATATTAATTTGTATATGATATGTAAGTAAATATTGCGTAAAAGTGTAAAATAAATCTAAAAAATTCTCATAGAATTTTTTATTATTATTGAAAAAAATATTTTAGAGTAATATACAAAAATACAGTAAAATATATCTTTAGTGTTAATCGTAAAATATTTAATTCGTAATAATTTATAATGAAACGTATATAAACAGTACAACAAAATGAAAATTCCAAAAATGCATTTTAACATATTGTTCACAATATATCGTATTTTAAATTTCAAAATAATATAAAGAAATGCTATAATTTGTTTTTGACCTTAACGGTTTTAGAAAAAAAGAAGTAAAGCTTTGTAACCAAATTTATTAACAATAGTCATCGCATTGACTACATAAATTAAATTAGAATTTTGTTTGTTCAATGGATTTTAAAATATTTACAATTATTTTTAGGTTTTATACTCCAGAAAAGCCAAAAAGGGGTTATCTCGATTTCTGTCTGTCTACATGTATAACGCTAAACAATTAGATGTTTGTAAAAATCATGCGTGAAAACAAAAGCACATTTTATGAAACTTATTTTCATTATTCTATAATATAACTATTTTAAAATTAAATTATGTGGTCTCAAAATCCCAGTTCTGAGCAATTAAGACGAATATTTTTTCCTACGTTTGAGGTTTTTTGTAGTTTTAAGAATTACAGTGATTAACATTATGTCAAATTGGGATCAATTTGTTTGTTAACTTATCTTTGATTTTAGTCATACTCCAAAGTTTACTATATTAAAATTTTATCATAAATTTGTATTTACTTGAGTTAAATATTTAGCCATAATTTAAAAATATTACTAAATCTTTTGATTTTTATTGTTTTTTCGATTTTGTGTTAATATTTTGCCACATAACAAGAAGTATTACGCTTCCTAAATGTACTAAGGAAGGATTTCCTGCTAATCTATATAATTAAAATTAGGGTTTTGTCTGTACATTGATCAGTATTATTCATTTTTTAGTTATTTTTACTTTTCATGCGTTAGAGAAGCCGAAATAGGTATTTGTCTGTTTGTCTGTGACGCTCCAGGAGGCATTTTACGCCTTTATTTATTTTCTCCAAAAGAACGGGAGAACTGATTACAATGAAACTTATTTCATGTATTCTCTACATTCCAGAGAAGGTTTTTAATGCTTGAAATCGCCCGCCACCTCTTGAAAAATAAATAACGAGCACTTTAAAACCCACTTTTACGCGATATTACTCGCATTTTGATTCAGTTTTCAATGAATAATCTACTGATAATAATCAGCTGTCTTTGTAGTTTGAAGATTTAATAGAAATAAAATCAACAGCTGTCAAATAAATATTAGTTTATATTGGTCATTGATTTTAAACCCATTTCGAAATCATACTATATTAAAAAGTTATTTTAACGTAACTAATTATAATAATTATATAAATGTTCTCGTCATTAAACTGAATCCTACAACCCGTACAAACGACGGGCTCACTGCTAGTTTAAAATCTAAAGCTCGTTTAGCATAAATTTAAAAATAGGGGTGGGATGACTCACAGGTCCGGGGCGGAGGCGAGGAGGGCGAAGACCCAGCAGAGCGAGAGAGGCCGACCCATGGAGCGAGGGAGCACAACCACTAACTTCACTACTGTTGTCTACTTGGCCTACTTCCTCACGCGGATCGCTCCGACACTGAGCCACATTAACATTTCAGCGCAAGCCTAAGACCTCGCCCAGCCGACAACATCTCACCTACGCCTTCAAGGCCGTCCAGCCTCCTCTCTCAGCTACCTCATCGCCGGGTGACCGGTAAACTGTAGCTACCTAACCACGGACCATCAGTTACAGCTGCTCAGTCAGTTCTGGTCCCGTAGTCACAAGGTCTCGGCTTCGTTTGTTAGTTTCATGAAGTACTAGTGCTATGAACTCTTAATTTTACCTGACCGCTAATAATTTAAATACCAAAATTTCATTGTATTGTTTTCAATTTAATATTTGAGTGCCTGTTGTCGTATTGTTATTCATAGCTGCGAGTTGAAAACTTAATCAGCTGATATTATTTGCATACTGTCAATTGTGGAACCATAGCTACGACCTCTCGATTTGATCAGCTGGTATCATAGCAACTTGTCAATTGGAGTCTCATAGCTGCGAGTTGAAAACTTGATCAGCTGATATTATTTGCATACTGTTAATTATGGAACCATAGCTACGACCTCTCAATATGATTAGTTCGTATTATACCAACTTGTTAATTGGAGTCTCATAGCTGCGAGATGAGATCAGCTGATATTATTTGTGGACCGTCAATTGTAGAACAATAGTTGCAAGCTCTTGATTTGATCAGCTGGTATTATACCAACCTGTTTATTGAAGTCCCACTCAAAACATAAAATGATCAGCTTATGTTGTAGCAGACTTTTAATAATTAATTGTAATGCCTACGATATCTCAATTTGATCAACTGGTACGATACCAACTTGTTAATTAATTGAAGTCCCGTAGCCACGAGCTAAAAGTTTGCTCAGATGATTTTATTGCAGACCATTTGTTGTAGAACTGCGAGCTCTCAATTTGATCAGCTGATATAATACCAACCTATTAATTGAAGCCCCGTTCAGAACTTGATCAGCTGGTGTTATACACACTGTCAATTGACAGTACTACATTTGACTAAATTGACTACATTTGACAGTACTGAGAGCTCAATTTGATCAGATGGTGTTTTCATTTTATACTGTTAATTGAAGTCCCAAGCTACTAGCTCAAAATTTAATCAGCTGATGTTTTTGTAGACCATTAATAAATTGTTGACCCATAACTACGAGCTCTCAACTTTTTCAACTTTCTTAGTGCTTTAGTATCGGACCGTTAATTTTAACCTCTTTGAAACACATTTTACATTTTATAATTCAGACGTTCAGTAGATAGATAGTTGGATACTCTAATGATAAAATTATACCCGGCCAACGTTTTTGAACGAAGCTAGTTGTGCAACTAGAGCGCAAACGATGTCATATCGCACGAGAGGTTCATGTGGCAGCACGAAGCGTCAGCTGTGTTGCCAGAACTTGGAGGGCGGCTATGATAGTTAGCACTTGTATTACATATACAATAGGTATGTTATAGGTTATGTTTGATTTTCCCTTTGGTTCAAATAATGTAAACATAACTTTTAGGTTTCCGGTAACCTCAGTTTCATTGCGCAAAACCGGAAGTTAGTGTTGTAGGAATGACTACCGTCTATCAGCTGACTGAGCGCTTAACGCATGCTATGGGCCGGTTACTTATCCACCCTAGGGTGGATATGAGATTATGTCCACCCTAGTGCGGATCTTCACAGTGTGAAATGTGCCTGTAATCGCGCGGTTGTAGGAAAAACATTTTTATATGATCCTTTTGCTAGTTAATACCATTATGTAACAGTTTTACTTAAGTATGGAAGATCAAGTACATACAGTGAACCTCAGTGCAATAAGTTAGTGACATCTTTCACTGATGTGTTCTCAAGGAGTTTGTATACACAGATGCAAGTAGACAAATGTCTCCGTCAAAATGTTTGAACTCTGATATCAATCGGTGTTATTTCCAAAGAAAACTTAAAACACGTAGATTGATATGTTAAATTTTCTTTGTTATACCAATGAGTTTAAATTTAAATATTATGTATTGCATAAGTACATGTTTAAGTATTCTGCCCTATCATTTATGTGAATCGAAAGGTTTTTACGAGTGAATAATTAAGTATGAATCCGCACCTTTAAGATATTAAGTTTTTATAAAATTAAAATTCTAAGAATCTTATTGTTATTGGTAAAAAAGTATAAGTACATTAGTAGTTTTAGTGAAATGAAAATTAAAGAATCTTTTCATTGAAAGTAAGTTACTTTATTGCTGGTGTTTTTCGAGACTGGAAGGCTAAAAAAGAGTTATGACTTTACAGTTGTTTGCCACTGAATTAAATGATAAGACATTCAACTACTTTTGGAGATAAGGAATTATTGTTATGTTGACGTCAACATAATGAACGGGAAACCCTTTGACTCCGTGATTCGTTGAATGTAGTTCATTAAAACTGGTTTCACCAAACTTTGCACTTTCTAATAACTGAACACCGAATTATTATTGTTAATTTTTAAGGTTGGCACCTAATATTTCGTTGATAAAAGGGGAGTCAGATGCCCCCCCTTCTAGGTCAAAATTGTGGATTTTAATTTTTTGCATAAACTTGTTTCGTAAAATGATTATTCAAAACAAATGTCATAAAAAATCGGTCGAGTCTATCTCGTTTGATCTAACTTTATATGAAATAGTACACCACGATTTATGAGTAATTTAGGCACCCTCTATGGACCTATGGTTAATAAGATTTTCAACAGTGATTCACTGAAAGTTTACATTTTGATCGCTTATTTACTTTTCTCAGGAACCGTTTAGATATCTTCATAACTTTTGTTTTAATTGAAGAAAATACTCTGACCTGGGCGTTTGTCTGAATTCTGTATGTAAAATTGTTTATTCTATGTTAAAAATAAAACAAATGACTTTTAAAAGACGATTTAAAAAAATAAGATAATATACCAGTTACAAAAAAACCCCTGGATCAAAGTATTCAGGAGAGTGTATTTAAAAAGAGGAAAAAACTATGATTATCTCTTACAGTTTTTGAGAAAAAGTAGCCTAAAGTTAACAAAATTAACATGGGTAAGAAAGAGCCATCTAGATTCCCTTAAACTGTACATACACTAAAGGGATGTAGGATACCCACTTAACCTGCTTGAACATTTTATTGATATACAGAAATAAACTTACATTAAAATCATTTTTGTATGTTATTCAATTAACGCTACTCGTACTTGCGGGCTTTTTCGTTACTTTTAAAGAAAAAAATATGCTTCCGATGGCTTTAAAACACGTTTTTAGTATTTTCCAAAAACTTTAGCTGGGGACTCGAATCCCATTTTTATTGTGGGATATTCCATATCACCGGTTGCACCCTCCCTCAAAAAAGATCACCACGAATCTGACGTTACCTTGCCGGTCCTGGGGAAAATGTTATAAAAATCATTACTCTGAGAAATCATACTATTATTCCTCTAGAGGTTATATTGTATAAATTTATTAGTTTTGATTGAATTGTTATCTGACGTACGCAGCAAGCAGCATGCTGGCGTGAGTAAAGTGAATTTCATAAAACTTTATATTATTCCTTTCATATTAATCTAATAGTAATGAGTATGCAGGTTTGCTGCAATAAGGGTTGTTTTACATGGTAATGTGGTTATATTATTAAGGTAGTTCACTAAGTAAAAACACAAACAAAATGTTATCAAAGACAATGTTATGTCAATAAGGCACACAGAATGGGGCGAGACAGGACATTTTGCCCCGAGGCGTCTTGTGCGAAGCGAAATGCACGGGCGCTTATGGAACACCACATATAGGACGAAGCGAAGAACTAGGCGCGTCGTCTAGCTCCGACCTCAAGTCATAATGCGTCAATGCGAAGCTGTCTTGAAATTATGCCAGAGGCAAGTCGCTGCAGGGTGAAACGTTCTGCGCATGCGTGGTCACGTGACATTCCCTCCCCGGGCGCCCCTCACACACTGTGTGGCTCTTGATTTTGATTTTTCGCGTTTTTAAGGATTTTGAGGGGTGAAATTGTTTGAAAAAAAAAAAAAAAAAAAAAAAAAATAAAAAAAAAAAAACAAAAAAAAAATAAATAAAAAAAAAAAAAAAAAAAAAAAAATAATAAAAAAAAAAAAAAAAAAAAAAAAAAAAAAAAAAAAAAAAAAAAAAAAAAAAAAAAAAAAAATAAAAAAAAAAAAAAAAAAAAAAAAAAAAACCACCCTTAAAAATAAAAAATTTGAAAAAATTAAAAACATTTGGAGGTATAGCACATATACACATAGTACCGAATTTCATGTAGGCCTAAATTAGACCAACGGGGTTGGACTGGGACGGTGGCGACGTCCTGTAATCCAGCTACTTGGAGGTCACGAATTGTGGGTAATTGTGAGAGATAGTGTAGTTGTAGTGTTCTCTTGTGTGGATTAACGTCCGCACTATTGAATACTACGTTAATCCACAAAGACCATCGTCATAATTAGACCAATTCGTAATTCAGAGGCCGTGGTTCGGATTCCACGTTAAACTGTAGGTCCATTAGTTGCCATCGGCTGTTGGGCTATTAATTAACAGTCCTGTCTAAGGAACATGTCAGCCTTAGTCAGTAACAAGACTACAAGATCGCGCCACAATCATCCTACATTCATTCCTCATTCATACTTGGCTTAAAATACCTACCTGGGTAGGTTGCCATTTCAGTTAAAAGTATAAAGTAAAAGTAAAGTGTGTCTCTACACATCCAGACACACGCACGGATGACACACACACACACACACACACACATCACGTCGAAACCTACTTTTTTGGGTACAGTGGCCCCCAAAACGTATATATCTACTCTTAACTCAAATTCGGAAATTTTTACGAAAACAATTCTTTCTCTATTATGTACTATCGTATAAGTGTAAGAAAAAATAACGAATGGTCGTTGCCATGCAGTGATGTTCAAGTGTTGTCAATAGAGTTTTGGTTTCGGTTATAAACTCTTTAACCACGGCATTGTTTGATATTAAGTTATGTCGAGGCAATGCAGATAGGCTGATTATGCAACTTGGGTCGCGCACAACCTTGCTTTGTTTGTTGCAAGCCGCCACTTCTAGCTGCTAGGTAGCGCTGGCGTCGCTATAGGTCCGTTTATTTGATCATCGCCCACGAAAGTTCATCAAAGAAGTAGAAAACTCGTTTTATTTGTTTCTCACACAAAAATCAGGAGTTGGTGCGTCTGTTTGTACTTGAATTTGACTCGGTTTAAATAAAAACATCCTCTTATTTTCTTTCTAAAGAACCGGGAACTGTAAAGACAGTCTTTAATGATTCCACGAAGCACTCGTTCAGGGCGATTGTTGAAAAAGCCGTGAAATCGGGATATCTGGAAAATAATTTCACCTCAGTACCTTGATAGAACAGTAAATATTTTATAGTCTGGCAGTTATGTTCTCCAGGGATGATCATTATGTCGGACCAAGATAGAGAGGTAAGCCTAAGGGTCACATAAACAAAACCAGTGACGTCACGGCACAGACATGTTTATATTTACTCTCCAGCTGCCAGAAATGTCAAAATCCTTCAAATTTCATGATGATTGATCCTAACCTGATTATTAAATACATTTTACAATCTATATATATACAAACCTTGCTCGTATTATAGTATTGGATTACAATGTTTATATATATTACGTTTATTATAATAATCAGCTGTATTATAATAAAATCCGTATTACAGCTAGGTTTCGTTTGGGTTAAGGTTAGATTAGAAAATTGTGAATCAATCCACTCAGATTTATTTTTAGAATGTTAATATGTCTTATCGTTTCATTATTGTTATTCACTACGCCGCGGCACAGAATATCTCTACACAACGAAGCCGTAATGCTATTCGACTTCAGAACATGGCCAATCTTAAAGTTAACACATATTATTATTTACTGTTGGGCGTTACGAAGTTCGCCGGGTCAGCTAGTTAGTCATATTTTTAAACGATAAACGATAAAACGATAATGATCTATGTAGACAAACTACAATATCGATCTCATTATGACAGCTGATTGTTTTTCTTTCCATTAAACCACACCTTATAAATGTTCTGTAAACTGAAATTATAGGTATTTGTCTAATCTATATAAATAAAAAAAATTAGAGTCTTGTCAGAACATGTGACCTTTAAATAAAAGGTCTACAAAAAGTAATATCCACGAGTTTCTCTCGTGAATACCGTGTAATCAAATAAATAATAAAATGGTCAATACATAATGTTGACAGTCGGAAATCTATAGTCAAACCCGTAGTATTTCTTACCACTGAGAATTAAATATGGAAGTTTCAATTTTTCATTGTAATAATCGAACAAAATAACACGTGTTTCTCTTCACATTGTATTTGGGTGTTCTTCTAGTGCCAATATGTTGAAATCGGAATATATTTTTTTTATATAATTAATTATCAGATGAAAAACATTATGAAATGCTTTCTACAAAACTACACAACACGCTCTGGTGGCATTTACAGTAAGCTTCGTTCCAGCTGGTGCTGCCTCCTGGTGGACATTATAAAAACTACTTGACACTGACCAACCAATTGCCATTGTTTATTTACTTACTTTCTTAATTCAATATGTTGGTAAAATCAGCTGCTACCTGTATGACTAAAGCTTGGTTTATACTATAGTACCTGGTGACCAAGCTTTGCTCGGATAGAATAAGACATGTTTTTACAAGTTAATTAGCAAAATTAAAACAAATTTACTCCCCAATGAAAAAATTTATGTGGTTGAAATAAAACCGATTTAATACACCATAATTAATATAGCACTGAAGAAAAAGTATCACCCCTGGTGGGAATGGAACTCGCGGCCTATAGTTCTTGGGGCCGACACGCTACAACTCGGCTACGACGTTAGTCAATTGAGCGATGCCGTTTAACGTCTTTTAGCCAAAGCCGATCATTTACTGTCTAATTATCCATACCGTTATTATTAGCCTGTGATCAACTGATTTTGTCATAAACGGAATGAGGATTGAAAAGCAAAAGAGAAATTTAATTTACATAAATTAATTGGTTTGTTACAGTGGCTCCAAGCAATACAACGAATACGTTTTCTATCAAAACACTGAAGATTTTGGAAATACTTTTTTCTGCTTTTATTTCGCACAGTTATCCTTAAGTTCCTTAAACCCTTAAGTTTTTACAAATTGTTTAGTAACCTGATAATTTTGCATTTATTTAATTCATAAAATAAATATTAATGCATAACCTCTATATTGTTCCCCGCAGTCTTCAATCAAGAACTGTCAAACGGTTATAAACAGCTGTTTTGGTTTGTATTATTTACATTTTATTCTCCATAAGCGTAATGTTAAATTTTTAGATTTTAAACTTAATATTACAAGAAAACACGAAGTTTCCTGGACATTAGACCTATGTAGAACTTATTTTCTACTCAGAAATTAGTTATTTCCAAAATTTAAAGAAATTCCTCGGCGCCGTTTTCGAGATCCGTGTGCAAATATATATATATATATATATATATATATATATATATATATATATATATATATATATATATATCATTATTTTTAGTTTTACATTAAAATAACTTTTTAATATAGTATGATTTCGAAATGGATTTAAATCAATGACTAATATAAACTAACTAATATTGATTCAACAGCTGTTTGTTTTTTCTATAAAATATTTAAACTACGAGGACAGCTGATTATACCTGCAGATTATTCATTTAAAACTGAAGCAAATGCGACCAATATTGCGTGAAAAGTGGATTTTAAATGCTCGAAATTTACTTTTCAAAAGTCGGCGGACACTTTTAATCCTTTAAAACTGGAATGTAGAGAATGTATGAAATAAGTTTCATTGGTAACAATGAAACTTATCCAGTTCTCCAGTTTTTTCGGAGAAGACGGCGTAAAATGCCTCCTGGAGCGTCACAGACACAAATTGAGATAAGACTTGTTTCGGCTTCTCTAACTCATGGAACGTAAAAATAACTAAAAAATGTATAATTCTGAGCAACGTACAGACAACCCTCTAATTTTATTAATATAGATATAGCAAAAGTTATAGCATTTTCTAAAAGTTCAATAAATACTTATAGCAGAATGCGATACATCTAACATTTAGAAAAAGTTATATAAATTTTTCTACAAGTATAAAATTTCTTGTCTTATTTTCACCCAATAAACCACAACTTTAAGTTTGTTGACGGACTTATGTTTAATATATCTCAAAATTGGGGTTTCGAGAGCTCATTATTTTATTTTCATAATGAGTGAACTAGGTTAATGTAAATAGAAACATTCTTTAAATGGTATAAAATAAGAAACATAAGTTGCATAACTGTACTCTCGTTTACACGGAGAAGACTATCACAAAAGCCTTTTGTTTAGCTTTACAGAAATACGGAGAGACAATAATTATTGAGATAAGACCCATTTTGGCTTTTTGGGGGATATAAAACATAGAAATTACTAGAAAATATCATATTTCCAAGCAATGTACAGACAAAACTCTAATTTTATATAGATGTAACTTTAATCTAATTTTAAACTTCGTAAACTAATACCAGTTAACTAAACTTTGTCTTTTTGTTAATTTGTTTAATATCTTAGGTATAAAATTTGTCATTTTAATGAGTATCTTTTTCCTACAACCCGTACAAAGTTCGGGCATACTAGTTTGGCTTGTTGTCCAAAATTCGCTGCACACACCATACGCCCACATTGTGATGGGCAATTGATTCCAAGACAAATCAGATAGGCAAAGGTAGATCTAAGCACATTAGTTTAGTCTTCAATATACTGTACTGGTAGCAGCTGATTTTACCATTATATTGACATGGATATGTCTTAGCTCTGGGGGGTTTTGGTGATTTTTAAGATGGAAAACATGTAACATGTTTCCATAGTAACTACCAAAGTTATTGTATTCAATTTTTAATAAAAAAATAATAATACCAGCTGTTTAGATGAACAGAAACCATTCCCTTTAGACATATCCATGATCTAACCTATTTCCTACGGGGAAGTAAATACAAACATTTTTAAGGAAGCAAGTACAGTAAATAAACCCTTAGTCAATTGGTCAAGTAGTTTTTATGATGTCCACCAGGAATCAGCACCAGCTGGAACGAAATTTGCTGAAAATGCCACCAGAGCGTGTCGTTGTTTAGCTAGAAAGTATTACCTTTGGCTATATATTTTTAAGGGTCAATTGGTTACTGAGATATTTAAAATGGTAAATACAGTACATTGTCTAGTGTTAATCTTACGAAGAATAGCTAAAAATCAATAATCCATTTATTTACGTAAATATTCTTCCAAGGTTTGGTATGCAAGTTAATCTAGTTAAGTTTTATCAATCCAGCTATAAAATCCAAACTTTAATGTTTCTTCTGACAGAAAACTTACGTATTCATTGTAAGTCTTACCGAGAATGGATTAATTGGTATATCTCGCACAGTTGTTATAAGTTGTTGACATAGATTCTTCTTCTTCTTGAAGTTCCTATCCGTTACGGATGTTGGAAACTAGCTGGGCAAGCCCACTTTTGTCCACAGCCATGCGGAAGAGAGTTCAATGGACGTTTTCCAGGTCCACTTCCTGAGGTTATGCAGCCAAGATAATCTTCTCCTACCGGGACCTCTTCTTCCATCGATTTTTCCTTAGACGATTGTCTGGAGTAAAAGGTACCTGCAGTCATTCCTCATGATGTGGCCCAGATATTGTAGTTTTCGGACCTTGATGGTGCTCATAATTTCTGACATAATTGACATAGATTAGATTAGATTAATGAAATAGCGACGTATGAATGAGGATTGAGTGTAAGATGATTGTGGCGTGATATTGTAGTCTTGTTACTGACTAAGGCTGACATGTTCCTTTGACAGGACTGTTAATTAGGTAACCCAATAGCTGATGGCAACAACTAAAGGGACTTACAGTTTAACGTAGAATCCAAACCACGGCCTAAATTACGAACTGGTCTAATTATGGGGATGGTCTTCGCGGATTAACGTAGTACTCAATAGTGCGGACGTTAATCCACATAAGAGAACATTACACACACCGACCACCGCTCACAACTATCCACAATTCGTGACATCCAAGTAGCTGGATTACAGGACGTCGCCAGCGTCCTAGTAAAAGATGGTCCAGTAAGAGATACTCCTTACTCGATCATTCATCACCACAATATTGTCTCCTTATACGTACTCTCTAATATTTGACGATAGCATTAATCCAACACTTACGTTCAGTAGTAGAAATATCAAGACGAGGTACAGTCATGGCGTTGCATAACGGGATTGTTTATTAGCAGTTTATGTCATTCCCGCGCAATAGCAGCACCAAATAGATATAAAAACGCTGTATTCCATACTACTTTCCCACTATTCCATAATAACCACATCTTCTCTACACAGTCATATTTACAAATTTTTTAACTCCTCTATTTGTAAACATTTTTCAAAAAAAATTCAAAAAATTATTCATTAGTATTTTGGACACATCTGTGATTCATGATGAACTAATACGAAATCTTCTTAGATTAAAAAGAAATGTATTCCAGCAAGATGGAACAACGGCTCACACACAAAATTAAACGGTAAAGTGGAGTGGACTGACACATACTTTCTCCATGAAATGAATTCAAAAACGAAAACCTTAATAAACCTATAATATTCTTCAAAGTTTATCTAAATAGCCTATGGTTTAAAAATTATTGTTTAAAAAAATCCAATTTCTATAACTAACAACTAGAGAAAACAAATTGAATTAAATGTTAGACATTTTTGGAGGCAATACCCCCCCTTGTAATACCAACCTTTTTGACTGAATGTTGTTGGGTAATGTGGCCTAACCGAGTTTCGTGGAAAACGGTTGATTGAATAAATTGAATTGAATCGGTTGAAGGAACGGAAAGTAATAAATTGATTTTTTAGTATCCCCCTTAAGAATAAAATGGGGCGCTCTCATACAACGTACTATGTTTACTAAGGAAAGTTAATTGAATTATTCTGTGGTACCGTTACTCATAAACAAATAATTCAAAATACTAATTTGGCTATTTTTTTACGCTGGTTTGAATGCTATTAGTCAAATTACTCTATTTGTTTTCGCGGAAACTTAAAATATTATTTTTTTTACATTTAAAAGTCAATAACTTTTTGCTTAGCTTAAATTTTATGCTGCGTTTTGGGTGGAACCCGGGTAAGATGTGTTTATTTACTGGACAGATTTGGTTAGTTTTGCTTTGCGTTGTGTATAATTTGGAAGATTCAGATTAGCAACCTTGCAACAACCTCATCTGCATACTGTATGGGAGTCAAACTACAACGGAAACCCTAACGTATACCCGTATTTTGCTGATACTTTACCAGCTGATTTCATATCAAAGGCAAAATCAGATAAATTAAGGAACCATACTGCCTATTCAATATTTCTTTGATACCAACCCTAGTAGCATTGTTTTAATTTCACGAAGTATCCATTCCATTCGCACGTCCAAATGTACAAAATTATACTCGGGTAAGGTTAGGTTAGTTCCTTTGTATAAATATTTATAAAAGATACCATCAACCATTTTGGCAAACGATGAACCCTCTACTGTTCCTGGGTACCGGTACTAGTTTTTGTGTGACAGACGTGTGTGCGGTAGCCTCTGCCGTCAAATAATAAATAAATAATAAATAATAATAATATAAATAAATAATAATATAATAATAATAATAATATAATATAATAATAATAAATAAATAATAATATCAAAGAATATTTTTTAACATAAAAGTATTGAAATAGTTTTTGCCAATATAATAGCCCCGAGGAAACCTAGTACGTAGAAAACATCTATCACTGCTGTTTATAGAAATATCATCGGCTTATCAGTCTTTGTCGATGTGTTGAACTTATCCAAGGTTTAGTTTAAGACCATTTTAGTGAATTATAAAATGAGGTTGCTAACAATCCCAGTTAAATCCAAGCAATTTAGTTTGTGAAAAATTACACCAAACTTAGTCTATCCATGGTAATTATAACTTGGCATCAAATGTTTTAGTGATGACATTGTTTGTATAATAAATTATTATGAGCAGGGCGATATAATTATGAAACATCAAAGGTCACGAGCCACCACATTTCGTTAATTCTTAGGGCGTGGCATTCTGGCGGTTTCATATGATAAATAACAATACAGATCGCTGAAATATCTACAGTTATATATCTCGGCATCTACTAATGGTTTCCATTAGTTCAGGCTCGTCCCTCACTGCGTCCGTGCTCAGCTCCGCGTACCGGTCCTTTCCGTCCGCTCCGGTCCGTTAAGTCCGTTCAGCTCCGCACCGGTCCGTTCCGTCCGCTCAGCTCCACACCGGTCCGTTCCGTCCGCTCCGGTCCGTTCCGTCCGCTCAGCTCCGCAACGGTCCGTTCCGTCCGTTCAGCTCCGCACCGGTCCGTTTCGTCTGTTCAGATCCGGACCGGTCCGTTCCGTCCGCTCAGCTCCGCAACGGTCCGTTCCGTCCGCTCAGCTCCACACCGGTCCGTTCCGTCCGCTCCGGTCCGTTCCGTCCGTTAAGCTCCGCACCGGTCCGTTTCGTCTGTTCAGATCCGCACCGGTCCGTTCCGTCCGCTCAGCTCCGCAACGGTCCGTTCCGTCCGTTCAGCTCCACACCGGTCCGTTCTGTCCGCTCCGGTCCGTTCCGTCCGCTCAGCTCCGCAACGGTCCGTTCCGTCCGTTCAGCTCCACACACCGGTCCGTTCCGTCCGCTCAGCTCCGCAACGGTCCGTTCCGTCTGTTCAGCTCCACACACCGGTCCGTTCCGTCCGCTCAGCTCCGCTCCGGTCCGTTCCGTCCGCTCAGCTCCGCAACGGTCCGTTCCGTCCGTTCAGCTCCACACACCGGTCCGTTCCGTCCGCTCAGCTCCGGACCGGTCCGTTCAGCTCCATAAATTCTTCGTGGCTCTTACGAAAACAAATTTTTTAATCTTTGATATTAATCTTGGGTATAGAGTGTGGTAGTCTCCCTCACATCTTTGCAGCATGAATATTGTACACACAAAATCGTATTTTTTCCTCGATACCTGGTTATCTTTACCTGCAGCTAATACGTATACTATATACAATTAACACAACTATATATTACAACATACAACTAACATGTTAACAATGACAATGTCAATGATTATTTTCTTTTGTCATAACTGCACGGATAGCAAGAAATTTGAGATTGAAAAACAGCAGATGGTAAATCGCCCAGATTATAGTCACATTTATTCAAAGATTTTTTAAATTTCACCATTCTTCTTTACCATACCCCCTCTTAAATCGCAACTAGCTATTATTTATCTCTTATGAGTTTAGTTAAAAAGCTAACTTCACGTAATCTAGTCCCTCAATATTAAAAAATACTTTAGGATGGGTTATCTCCCTCTAACCGCCGATGGTGCAAGTGAAAATATACCTATTAGTGTTGAAATAAATTTGATAAATTATTATCAATTTGTTGTTCCATCAATACTTTAATAGCTGCGTTTTTGTTGACAGTACAACAAACAAGCTATAGAGGGCCTTGTGAAGTTCTGGGTATTCTTACAGAGCTGTGATAATAGTCTTTTACGTGTTTTGAGAGTGTTAATACGGTAAAGTTGAAAAAACAAACATCAAGTTTACTGTAGACTTTACCTTAAATTAGCAGTGTGTACTTTCCCCTTCATTACCAAGCTAGATTTTAAGATTGTATAACTCAAAATGTTCAGAAATTCACCTTTAAAATCCAAATTAATTTTTTTACTACCAAAGATTTTTTTAGTACATTGAGTCAATTCTACAGACACTAATTCATAGCAATCTAATTGTTTGTACAAATAATTAGGATTTAAGTTCATTTAACTTTAAATGTCCATAGTTTATAATATTTTTAAACTTTAGAAAAATAATAAAATAAAGTCCTTGTCTCTCTTTTCAAAACAAAATCAGCTGTTTTTACTCAGCCCTTTTTATTTATTACAACAGTACATGGGTATAATGGTTACCCAATAATCTAAATAGAGATTTACATTATGAATTTATGTCACCATCTCACATTCAATGTGTAGAGAATCCTGTTTACAGAATGTGTTTGGATACATGCAATAGATATCTATGGATGTGTTTGGATACATGAAATAGATATCTACGGATGTGTTTAGATACATGCATAGATATCTAAGGATGTGTTTGGATACATGCATAAATATCTATGGATGTGTTTAGATACATGCAATAGATATCTACGGATGTGTTCGGATACATGCAATAGATATCTATGAATGTGTTTGGATACATGCAATAGATATCTATGAATGTGTTGGGATACATGCAATAGATTTCTCCGGATATGTTTGGATACATACGATAGGTATCTACGGATATGTTTAGATACATCCAACAGATATCCAAAGATGTGTTTGAATATATGCAATAGATATCAACAGATGTGTTTGGTTGTAAGCAGGAAATACCTAGAAGTGTTTGGATTGTCTCCAAGTATAACCATTAAATGATTATTAACTAATATTAATGTTTTAATTTTATTTCTTTGGATGCCAAGAGGAGAGGCAGTTAATTTAATTATGTACTGGACTCAAATATTTATTCTGTTGTAATTTTTATTGTCTTGACAATAAATTTATTACTAAAAATTATAGTTAAATAAATTACGGATAAGTATAAATTTTCTACAAATCTGTTTTATGTTGGAATAAATCACTATCATAATGTACAGGAGGACCTTGACAATATTGCACAATCAAGGATTTGGCGATGCTCGATAATGAAGTGATCAATGATACAATGATCACCGGCGGGGATAAACCCTATAACTGCTAGTGTTTTGCTCTTAACTGAATTATGAAATCATTATACAGTTCTTTTTTAAATAATCAGTATAGACAAAAAACACAAAATGTGCCTCCCCTCTTGAACTTACAATGGTAAAAGAAGCAACACAGTGTTCTCTGCTATCCAAATTCATAGAACTATAAACATAACGCAGACTCAGCGCTGTGAAAATGAGCCGGCGGAAGCTTAGTCCTCCCCCTCCATCCACATGCAGCATATGGCGGCGCTATAGCCCTATCTCTCAGTATGGACGCGCCCTGTTTTCTTGTTGTTTTTGTAGTTTTTAGGGACTAACTCTTAACTAAACACACTAAAAATAATTTGTTATGATTGATAGATACTTGGGTAATGAAATAACATCAATAACCAATCAAAATTGTAGTTACTATAATTGATTTTTACATTACAATAAGAAAGTGCTTCATAATGTAACTGAATTTCACGCATTCAACTTAAGACTAATAATAATGTAGTGATATGAATATTAATTTAAAAACAATTTAACTTCTGTGATTAAAGAAAAACATTAGTTAAACTATAAAATTAACTGGAAAATTGTAATTACTTAATAATTTGTAAGTATAATTTATACGACATTTAATGAGTGAAATATGTTGGCTAAACATTTTGAAAACGGACGTTTTTATTTAATTTTTGTCTTATTTTTAATTTAGGTTTGTTTATTACAATGTTTCTCTGTTTGGCTTAAAACATAATATAAAAAAACCTTTCTGCCTGTCACGTGGGCACTGTCGCGTCGCATAGCGAAGCAGAGGCGCTGTTGCTGGTGTGAATTTCTTCACACGGTGGCTTTTAAGTATTAAACAAACCATATTTATTTAAGAAATCGCTGTAAATATTATTAAGGGCACAATTATGTTTTATCTTATTGTCTAGCAAATAGTATATCTCTGTCAAATAAATTACTTATTGAGTTTGAAACAGAAACAAAATATATCTTAAAATATAGAAACAATACATTTATGCATAAAATAAGTCGATTATGACTATAAATCATATCATATCAATCAATCATGATGAGTATGTATACACTTTTTTGGAACAAAGATGTTTTGAACTTGAATGACGTAGAAAAAGATTGTGTATTGGCGTGAGGTCGTCATGATAAAGACCACTTTACATTTTGATCTTAGCCAACAGGCCGAGAAGCGATGATAAAGACCACACAATATAGAACTGTAATCGGTACCTTGCTATTATGTATGCAAGACTATCAAGTGACAAATTATCAAAGTCTTACTGTACTTAAACGACTTTTATGTCAATAAAATGTGTGGAATCGGGAAATAATATAACTTCATAGAAAAAATGAAGAACTCATAAACTTTATTTAGCATTAATAATCAACGGATAACAGCTGATACATTTGCTTGCCTTTCTTTATAAGAAAGCCTTGAGTATTCAAGTTTGAAACAAAGTTAAAAAAGTCACCGATCTGGATTTTTGCAAGAGCAGCCACTTCTTTCATTTCTGTAATGGAGAAAACTGATTTTTCCTGAAGCTCGGCTCGCTTCTGCAAGGCACTAATGAATTTCTTTGCCTGGAAATAAAAAAAATATAGACCAAATAATGAAAGAAGTAATTTTTTAATCATGGTTAAATAACTCAAACAAGCATCAATTGAAAATACAGTGGAACTTGGATAATTCGAACTTCTGTAATTCGAAAACTTCTTTATTTCGAAGTTTTGTCTTGGTCCCTAGAATTTTATATAAAAACAATGTTAAAATATCTTGGTTAATTCGAATAATATTTTGGATAATTCGAAGTTTTTACAGCGGAAATCTATAGTGTGTGTATAAGTGAACAAGTCATTGTGTGCGATTTTCCAGGAAACGACGTTCGGGCTTCCTGTCCTCAGACTATTTTTAGCTAGATCAACGCGCCCACCCCACTCACTAGTCCACTACTGCTCATAAATCACAACATTGACATCTGTGTGTATCATCGGTGGTGGTGGTTTGTTCCGATATTCGTCGTCTGCTTTCATGTTAACACGTCGTGTGTATGATGGCTTCGTCAAAGCGAACCTACAAATCTCTGACGTTGCAAGAATAAATAGCGGCGATCAAGGAGGTAGAGAAGGGATTTGAAAAAGTTTGTAATAGCTAGTTTCGGGATCCCTCCAAACACATTATTGACATTTAACAAAAATTAGGATTTTTAATCAATAATATCTTCATTAACCTAACTTTTTTAATATACAATGTTAAAACATGATGTTTGATTGTTTATTTCAACCACTTGCATAAACTTTTCTAATTCGAATTTTTGGATAATTCGAATTTTTTTCTGGTCCCTTGAGGTTCGAATTATCCAAGTTCTACTGTATAAACAAATTCTCCTTTCACACCCACATTTATCCACTAAATTATAAAGGATCCTTTCACAAACATTCTTGGAAAATTTTGGCTTTCCTACAAAAGCCATAAAAGTACAGCCTTTAAAATGTGAGAAGCCCAACTGATTATAAAGCATACGGTACTCTGGTGGCGATTTAGCTCACTCCTGCGATAGTTGAAGTATTCACTCACAGGTGGCAGCATGTCCAACAAAGACGACAACTAAGAAGTTCACTGAATTGTTGACAGATACTACCACCTGAAGAAGGGGAGTGCGCTGGTCTAGGAGTAGAGCGTGGGACTTTGGTGACCAAGATCCATTAAATCGGTTTCATTTAAACCACATAAATGTTTTCATTGAGTAATAAATGTGTTTTAATTTTTCTAATTAATTTTTATAATACATGTCTCAATCTATACGAGCAAAGCTCGGACACCAGGTACTCGTATTGAATATGTAAATTTGCTGCGATCGCGACTTAACCAGTCCTAAGGTTAAAGCAACACTTCATGAGATTGTATCAAGTATCAATCAAGCGATTGAGGTTATTTCTCAGACTTTATTAGAAGTGTGTTCTATATCTGCGTTTCAAGACCGAATCCTCAAAAAGCCGCTTTAAAAAACTTGTTGACTCAAGTAGCAAGTTTTAAACACATTAAATTTAATTTTATCAATTAATTTAATCATTCAATGTTAATAGACTAGATAATGGAGCAAATGTCAGTAGAATAAAGACCTGATTCTTGGAACTGGACCCTGAGCCATGAACAGAACGATGAAAATCAAGAGCTCCAAACTCATCGATAAAGGTGTCCACCATGCTCCACCTCATCAGCTCGACGACATCTACAGCATCTTGCTCCGTGGCCTCCTCCCTCAGCTCGGCTTTGGCTCGGGCCTGCCGAAACAATTAAATAAAGTACAAGTTATACAAAACATTTCCACATGTGGAGTGTACAGGAATTAAATCCTACAAAGACTATTTGTGTGTGTAGGAATGAGTTCTTTTAAACAAGGAACTTGTTTAACAGCTAATTTGGGAAAAATAATAATTAAGACAAAATGAAACTAGATTGCTATCTCAGGCCGACCACAGGAGAAATGCTGCACACTGATGCAGCATTTCACCTGAAGCAAGTGTTGCGAGGCAAAATGTTTCGCTGGGTTCTAGCATCCAGTGTGTTTCAATGCGAGCCCCTTCGCAACGTTTGCTTGATGAGTGTGCACACAGGGTGCTAGTGCCTAGCGAAACATTTTGCCTTGCAACACTTGCTTCAGGTGAAATGCTACATCAGTGTGCGGCCGGTCTTAAACTAAACAGTGGTTTAAATAGAGTAAATTATAAAGAAAATAAAAGACAAAGCTTTATAAGGAAAATTATATATTGGATTAGCGGTTTAAATATGATTAATTGTAGTAGGAACTTGGAAGATCAGGAATTGAGAGATTTATAAAGATCCGGGTATCATTGCCTTAATTAAAAGCCAAAGACTTTGATGGGCAGGACATGTCTAAAAGAAACCCAAAGAATCAATCTTGAGAACAGCGCTGAATCAGTTCCTATAGGAAGAAGCAAAGAAGAGAAGGTCCAACCAAGGCTACAATGGTTGGACCGAGTCCGGAAATATATAAGAAGATTGTCCATAACAGGAAAATGATGGAGGATCGAGAAAGATGGTGAATAGCTGATAGTGAGGCCAAAAATCTTCTTAGCTTTGAGGAGCCATCTATGAAATCTACATTGCCAATAGTACCAATAAACCACTAGGTAGAAGGTTTAGTCTCTATCAAGAATTTCTTCAAGAAATAATTGATTTGACGACTGGGGAATATACCCATACAGAAAACAATAATTTACTCATGTGGGGCAAAAGGAAATTCCACCTAACATGGTTAATACAGGTAACTGATGCGTGGCTGAGTGGTTTTAGAACCTGCTTTGAAAACTGTAGGTCACTTGACCAAATCCCGCAAGGGTAAAATTCCTAATCTGGACCAAGTTGCCATTTAATTCAATGACACCTCCTAATAACAGGATGACATTAGGTAGTAATGAGACTGGTGTTTGGACTGTCTCTGCCAAGTGTTAAAAATGCCAAATGGTATATAAAAATGTTTGTGTTTACTTCCCTGTGGGAAGTAGGTAAGATCATGGATATGTCTAAAAAGAAAGTTTTCAGTTCATTTAAACAGCTGTTCTTATTCTTATATATTATACATTCAATACAATAGCTCTGGTAGTGTCTATGGAAACGGCTTCCATTCCACTGTTCCTACACAACAATGCTAATAACCTCCCTTAAACATATCTATGTCAAAAACAAGTGCTACTGCTTACTTTATTCTCTGTTACCAAATGGATGAAATTAAATGTCAAAAGTAAGTAGAGACAAATGACATTGTCAGCTCTTCAACACTATCACTTGTGGCTATATTTAGTCTAGGCTATGTTGTCGTGTCACCTGCGTAAGTCTATAAAGTTGTCATTATTAGAGTCAGGTGTCTGATCTTTCTATTCCATAGAAGTGTTTCCATTCAGCTTCAGCGCTCACGCACATGGCAAATACCTCCCTTATGTACTTCTACACTGTGCAGCAGACCAGCTTACCATTCAGCTATTCACTGAAATCCAAATGGATTTTAAATAACATGTCCATTAAAACTGACTTCTTCAATTGTAGGCAACAAATGCTACATTGTCAGCATTACCAGTCAAGGCCAGTCAAGGTCATCAGAAGCTCTATCAATTAATTAATTAATTAATTTTGATCTGTCATCCTCCAAAACAGAGAGAAGTGTACACGAGTCAAATATGACTGGCTTGGTTTAACGTACATGACAGCCCATCACGTGCTGCTACCCTACAGTTTTAGCAATTTATTTCCAACACTTATTGAGAATGTTGTAGACAATATGAGGTATTATCTTAGCTGCATTTTCATGTTCTTATTGAGTGGGAGTCTTCATAGCTGTTCACATCAAATCAACTGCGTTCCTGTATGTTCTTGTTATGTTTCTTGATTTTCTAAGAATATTGTGGTAATTCTTAATTTTAAATAAATCCAGTTTGACTGATTAGTTAAAATATATATACAGGCCATTTTGTGATAAGTTTTAGCTTGGTTTACAATCACCAGTCCAAGGTGTCGTTTAAAGGTCTTAGCAGTTTTCATCAATTAAAAAAATTAAAAAATTCACCGTGTCATGAAAATATGAAGTCGCGATTTTCATAAACTTAATATGGAGGTAAACAGACGATGTGAAATCAGCTGTTTATGGATTTAAATTTCAAATCAAATCTGACAGTTACATGGTTCTTTCTTTTTTCGTTTATGTCATCTAGTGGCAATAAGTGTTTTTATTTTTTCTATTATGTTCTTGGTATTAGTTTCTAAATAATTAGTAAATAAATCCAGTTTGACTGATTAGTTATATTATATATTTAATACACTAGGCCTATTTTTGTGATAATTGTTTTGGAGCGGTGGTGCTACCAATCACCATGTCCAAGGTGTCGTTATAAAGGTCTTAGCACGTAGTTTTACCATCAATTAAAAAAATTTTGAAAATTCACCGTGGTCATGGAAAATAATGGGGTCAAAGTCGCGATTTTCCCCATAAACTCAATATGGAGGTAAACACAGACGATTGAGAAATCAGCTGTTTATTTAAGGAAGTGGTTAAATAAACAAATCAAATCTGACAGTTAAACATGGTTCTTTCTTTTTTCGTACAGCTGGCAATAAAACAACAGTTTTTATTTGCATAAAACCAAAACATAACCAAAATGAAAATCTGTTGGGAAAATCTAAACTTAGTTTCTAAACATAGTTATTGGTGGACAGATTGTCTCCTTGACAACGCACGATTTTGTGCGCCAGGTATGCTAGTTTGAAATTATTTCTTAGAAGTCTTGTTTTATTTTTGTGAACATTTAAGAGTAGGTACCGTAGTTTTTTTGGAACGAGGAGACGTATATAATATCTAATTACTTACAATTCAACTGAAAAAATGTGAATAGGATGTATAATAGTAAAGATACACGTTTTAGTAATTGTATGCAAATGCAGGTAAAGGTTACGAGAACCACAGGAAGTACAGAAATGGTTCTGTTAGGTAATTTTCATTTATATTAATCTTTTTCTTACTATTCCTTTTCTTTTGTTTGTAAATAATAACCTTCAAAAGTGTTATTGATTGTTTTGTTAATAATTACATATTTTTCCTCTTTCACTGTCGCTAAGATCCACATGATTTTAAACCTCCGTCAATCATTGTTGTCAACTTAGTTTACTTTTGGTAAATAAATTAATATTTGATGTAACTTCACAATGTGTGTTGTTATTTTAACATATTCCCGTGGTCCTTCGATAATTTATTAGTTGATTAATTTTATTCCCGCACAGGTTCTGTTAAGCATAGAATATGTCCCACGTTGATGAATTAAGAGCGAAAAACTTTATAAGGAATAGGAACATATCCAAATTCAGGACAGACCAGGAGGACTCTAACTCAACCAGGGAATTCTACTAGACAGTAAGATCTGAATCTTCTGTTTTATTTTGAGTTGAATATATCTCTCAGACTCTTTAGACTCGTGTCAACAACGGATTCATTTTAACACACACCCTCCTATTGTGTACACGGACACTTTTTCCGTTAAGATCTAAGACAATGCTGAAGAAGACATATGAATTGTCTGTGGATGGTACTTAAATTTAATTTTCACACATTAGTTTTCAAATCTTCAACTTTTCAAACAAATTAATCTAACCGCCATCTAGAATATTTCACCTGAGGGGAACGTCACACTCGGGCAGGTTGGACTGAGTTGAGCCGACGAAGGACGAGCTGTCCTGGACCTGCTTGACTCCCGAGTGCAGAGCCATTACGTGTTCCGACAACAGGCTATCTAGATGCTGCGGGAAACAGTCATCCCATAATAAATTATTGTTAAATTAGACTGAAAAAAACTCAGATGATAGAGTTTCATCTGAGTTACATCTGATACTACAAAAAAATATGAAATACAACTAGTTCATAATAGAATAGACAGAAAAAATGTGTATTTACTTCCTTGTGGGAAATGGTTAGATCACAAATATGTCTAAAGAGAATGTTTTCAGCTCATCTAAACAGGTGTTTTTATAACCAAACTACAACGTCACTAACCAAATGACGTTACTGTTTTTAATTTTGGTCTCGCAAATTGCCAACACTACCCCACTCCAGAGCTAAGACATATCCATGTCAAAAACAGGTCTATGTAAACAATAAAAAAAAAGGTAGTGAGATAATTTCATTTAGTGTAAAATAACTGAAAAATACATCAATGTTGGTGTGATTTGATCCTAATTAGCAGTCACCATTTCACTGAGCCCTTGTAGCAATTCTTGGTACTGAAAAAATAGTTTAAGCAAATTGAGGGAAGTCTGTATTTGACTCTGAATAAATAGCAAAATTTTCCCACCGAGGTGAACGAGGAAAGGGGCCATTGATGTACTGATGGAAATATTGTGACCTCTTTCTCCCTATGTTCAGTTTCCAACCCTTTGATTAAAGCGTAATCAGAACTTTCTCAGCTATATTACCTAATCAGACCAAATGTGGTTGGGATCTCTTATTACACTGTAGGTCCCTTCTTATATGCCATTGGCTGTTGGGCTATTAATTAACAGTCATGCCACGACCATCATTTCTCATGCATACTTGGCTTAAAATACCTACCTGGTTGGTCCTAATTTTTTCAAGGTAATAATAATAAATAATATAATTTAATAATTCTTCCAACTACTCAGATATCTCTTTCTTTAAGCTAATCTCTTTGTTGGTTCAGTAAAACCTCACTAACTCAACACCCGGTAACTTGGCAGTCAACAGCTGACAAAACACCTTTATCTAATACTAAAGCTTTTGACTTTTCAAGGTCACAAAATAGCTGAACCGAGCAGAGGTAAAACAAGACAGTCAATCTGTTGCATGCCTTTAAACCTTTTTTTCTTAAAACAAATATCTGGCCACAGTTAGGGGTTTGGGTAACTCACTATTGTTTACTTATTCACAGAAAAACAATCATTGAAAGAAAAACAATTAAAACTATCAACTAAGCATTTTTCGGAACATGTAGTTTTAATTATTGAATATTTTAAAATTTCTTCAAAGGCTGTTTACTTAACTTAGTACGTAACAATACTCATATAAGTATTGTAATGTAATAAATTTATATGTAAAACTCGAGTTTAACTCTGTTTAAAACCATAAAAAATTGCACACAAAATGTTCAGAATAACTCGACAACCTCATAACTGGACAACCTCTAGGTCCACAAAATGTAAAGTTAATGAGGTTTTACTGTATGAAGAAAGTTTTTTTTTGTTTTTGGTAGCTTACACTAAAACTAATATAGACAAACGTGAAATGTTGAATAATCTATAGGTTTCCAAACATCCCACACAAAACGTATATACAAATTCATCATCGGTGTATCAACAATGTTGTGAAAAATATTATAATCGAGTCGGACCTCATTGGGACGATCCAGCAGGATGAAGACGAGATCGAAGCGTGACAGTAGCGGCTGGCCCATGCGCAGGTTCTCAGCCACAGTCTTGGCTCGGTTGTAGTGTCCGCTGGCGGGGTTGGCTGCAGCCAGTATAGCGGTGCGGGCTGGCAGAGAGCACACCACGCCGGCCTTGGCGATGCTTATAACCTGCTGCTCCATGGCCTCCAGCAGAGCCTGCCGATGAAAACAACGTGCTCATTGTTTTGAGAACAATTTAATATTACAGCCCTTTGCTGATATTTCAACCCCATAACCATCTTAATTATCCAAAAAGTGTTTTTTTAAATTATTTTGTATGTGTTAAGAAAAGTAGATCAAAGAGAAAACAACAATTGTTAAACCTATTTGAAATGGTAAAATTAGAGTTAAATATAGATATTATCATCTCCTAAACCAAGAAACGTACAATAATAGCCTAATTTAAGGGTAGATTATAAAACCGGTTACTTTTCCCCTACCAAATTTTATCTGTATATGTTTTAAAATATAAATAAAAATATTTGTGGAACAATACTTGATTTTGACTTTGAATAAATAATTGGTATGCCAATTTTATGTTTCCTAACTTTGTAATCTTTCAATTGTTTTAGTTGTCTTATTTTTTTACTAATAAAATAGAGTGATTATCAGTTATAAGTTCACTTTAATTTCACATGGATATTAAATAAAAATAGTATTAATATCAATACAGTAAACCAGTCTGATTGGATCTCTTTGACCCTCCATATTTGTGTTTTACTTTGAATGCAAAAATTTAATTACTCTAGAATTAATATTTGTTAAACCAGTAGACACAAACGATGTTTACGGTTAGTAGCGCGCCGATCACCGCCTTAAGCCATGTGGACAGCTAATGTTCAAAAGCGGAATAACGATGAGTCTAGTCGAGTGCCTGAGTCTCCAGCGCTACTGTCTGATCTGTGCTATCTGGTGCAAGGTCACTTCTGCAATAAATCCCATTCTGCATTCCCCCAATAGCCAAGCCAACGCATCACGTGTACTGTAGTGACAACACCTGCCTGTGGTCAGTATCGCCTTTGTTTTCTTCAGTGACCTTGTCTTTCTTGTAACGGTTCGTTCGGGTAGGAATAAGTTATTATGGTCGGAAGATTGTCATTACGATAGGAAAAAATTGTATTACTCTAGTACTGTACCACTTTGTATTGTATTACGTGATTTTTTGAGTTTTAATATTATTAAAGTGTTTTTTTATTTAATATTCTCATATCCGGATTTTTTGCTATCCAGATCGGCCGTCGCCACATTAGTCCGGATATGAGAGGGTTTACTGTACTATGATTACAGTACTTAAAATATCTCCCTGCTAAATGCTAATCCTATTTTTAATCTTAAAAGTTCAAGCTAAAATAAGTACTTAATAATTCTGAAAAAAATTTGATGCTGGTGCAAAAATGATTTTCAAGACCATTTTTACACAAATTTGAAAATCTAATCCAGAACATTTGATATGTTATAAGTAAAAATAAATTTTCAGCTCTACCCATAGCCACTGGTAAACAAAATCCCAGTACTGGGTGACTTTTTTGTCATCCAGTTAACATGTTATTTTATGCCCTAGCCTTCATTGGTGACACAACACAGTTTGCTTCCCAGGCGGCAGTCGCAGGAGTTACTGTGCCTGTGAACCGGTTCGACCTCATTTGGCTCTCCCAACCCTCACTACCTACCCCTTTTATTCAACTAAAGTCAGAGAATTGCACAGCATGGACGCCATCACCGTATGTCACCGATCGCTCTACTACAGTTACGTTTTTTAGTTCCATGTTTTCTAATTCCATTAATTTAGTTTTTGATTGCTTGATATTAATTATACACCGTTTTTATACAACCTTTTTGAAACTACACTGTTTGTCTATTATTTCAATATCTGTAATAAATCTCTGCAAGTCATCATTTGGGTTTTAATTTAAAACCAAAGTAATTCGCTTAATTGTAAGATAGCGGTAAATGTTTTGTTTTTTTTATCTGAGTTAATGACATATCATCATAATTCACAGTATACATTGTTATGACATTAATACTTATTTACCTAAATTTAAAGTGACCACTCAATAGCTTTATACTGAAAAAATTTATCAAATTTTTTACAAATATTTCTCATTTTTCTTAAAAATATTTTTATCTTGTAACTGATGTTGTACTTTTGTCACTCATCGATGCCTAGCCCTGGTGGAAACTAGAGCGCCGCCTCCAGGGCAAAGTCTCACCCCTTCCCTTTAGTAACAGTCAGTCCTGACATGCTGGTGTTCCACACCGTACACTCGCACCAAATCAGAGATTGTTACATTATGTCAGTTTTCTACAAACATAATTTGGATTTTTTTTAATTAAACTAGTTTTTTCATTTTCCACATGGATAAGAAGTCTTAATTTTGTGTCAGTGAGTCTTGTATTAGCTTCCAATTCCATACATCAGTCATAAATGCATTTGCATAATGGTCACTTTTTATCTCTAAAAAACTCTTGACTTTTTTTTATTTTAACTTGAATAAATACTATGAGAATGATAAAATGAAAAATAAGTTCACATGATAAATTGTTTTACTAATAGTAGAAGATAGCCTTATGACTCCTTTTTCAGAGTGGCCGGCACAACAGACTCCCGCAATCGATCGGCGGATTCTCCTCGCTTAGACCATGCTAGTAAATTCACAGAGTCTTCACACTTTCAGTTGAAACCTTTCGTACGATGTCGATGTACAGTATCAGTTGTTACAGATATTTGCCCTACTGCAAAATTCTGAACTGTGTTTTAACTTTTTTATATTCACAGTAATACTTAGTGTGTAGTGGAACGTCTAGGCTACATGATGCACAACTGTCCTGCCAACGTACAGTATGTTATTGTAGTTTTAGCTTTTTCGTCACTACAGCATACTCTGTCAGTGCATAATGGATATTTTTAGTACGTTATCATTATTAATTAATTTATTTATTTAATGTTTTTAGGCTTCCTGTAGCGTTCATCAGTATACATTAGCTTTTTATGAAATCTTTATGCATAAAGTCTCTTTGTTGAAAATCATGAAGTTGTTTTTATAATATAAGTTATGATGATATGAGAATAAGTTCATGAATTGTTTTACTAATATAAAAAAACACAACATTGCATGATAAAAAAAATTAGTTTAAGTAACTGGATACAAAAAATCAAAGAGTATAAATGATACAGTTGAACTTAATAGAAAAGATATAGGTACTTGAATATCATAATTAGATAAAGGTGTACTTACAGCTAATAATTAATTTTTTTATTGTATGGCCTTAGATAGCACTTTTTTGGAAAAACGTGCCCATAGTAAAACTAAAATGGCTGTTCTAATCACAAAGCCAAAGCTTGATCATATTTCCTTTCCAGACAAAAAGGCTAAGTAAGCTATCTGCAAATGTATACCCGACAGTGAGCGCATGACATCTAACTTTACATCCTTGTTATTGAGCGCTTCGGTTGAAATGACCAATCTTTGTTACCGCTGTGGCAAGCAGTTTGGAACTAATTCCTCCCAACACCTCATTTAAAGGCTCACCCCCTACCCAAAGAGTATCTGAGAGAGGGAACCTCCCCTTGCTTTCTCCTTCCAGTATTCACCAGAATGGCATTTTCCACCGGCATGCATCCCCTAAGGGATAAATACAGCATTCACTAGCAACAGAGCAGAGTTACTCACCCCTTGGAGCGACAGAGGCGCACGCCTGCAGCATCTGAGACTTGCCGAGGCCTGGGTCGCCGACTACGAGGATGTGGGAGTCGGCCCGACCATGGTTGGATTGTGACCCCCCTAATAGCCCCAGCAGCAGACCTGCCTTCACCATCTCGTGACCGTAGATGGACGGACACAGCGAGTTTACCAGTAGTCTAAACAGTGATGGCTCACTGTGTATCTCCTGTACACGATATCACTTTATATGTTTTTATTTTAGCGAATTTCCCATAGGGAAGAAGCTATTACCGTAGGTCTCATGGCGAGACTTAAGCCCGGGACCATGTTATTTTTTCTTCTTTTGGTACAGAGTCCAAAAACAATAGTCGTTAAAATTATATATATATTTGTATTTTTTTTTTATATGTGTCTGTGAACACGATAACTCTCGTAAAAAATGTTCCAACAAGACCAAATTTGGTAGAGACGTGTATTCCTACAGTCTCAACGAGTTCGTAAACCAGACATATTGTCAATGGGAACGGGTAGTTTGTTTTGTACAAAATGGGTTTTTGCGTTTTTCACATGTATTTTTAAATTTCAAATTTTATATTTCACCATTGGAATCAGCTTAAAAAACTACACAATTAAGTTCCTTAAAGTTTTTCTCTATCTTCAACGGTTACCGAGATATAAAAAAATCTAAACACAGTACGTTGTATTTTTGGTGCTCCAATGTTAATCTTATGGAGGATAAAAAAAATTAATTTTTGAACTTATTATCTAATATTTTTGGATGAAAAACTGATATTTAGCTTCATGTGGTTACCCATTTGTGCTAAATCGATGTGTTATCGGCAGCAAACCTGCATACTCTTTTCCCATGTTAATCATATGGGAATAGGCAAACTCCTTTATTTATACAGATTGATGAAATTGGTATGTTGTTAAATACAAACTGCGTACTCAGCGAATTTCATAAAATAAATAATATATTATTATGACAAATTTGGTCAAAATCTGTCATTTGTGAATTATTTTATTCTCCATAAGATTAAAATTTTAGTGAGTAGGTTTTGCTGTGGGAACACTGAAGTAATTATACCATAAAAATTTTATTTTTAACATTTATACAACTAATCAACATTGTCATAAATAATTTTGCCTACTATATGATTAACATGGGAATAAGATATCTTTGCCCCATGATACACATTAACTATATTTTTAACAGTATATTTAAACCACGAACTAAATCAATTTCATCCAAAAATATTATATAAGTGAAAAATTAATTTTTTAAACTTAAGATTAAATTGGAGCCTCAAAATACAACGAATTTTTGATTTTTTTATATCTTGTTGAATTTAGAGAAACAGGTTATTGTTGGTTTTTTAAGCTGATAAGAAATAAAAATTAAAATTTTATTACATTAGAAAAAAAAAATTTTGATCAACAAAAATAAATTTTTGAGGTTTATTTTGATCTTATTTTAAATACACTTTCATTTGCTCATAATTTTTAGAATAGGAAAAAATATATTTTTTTTTATAAAACTATACATTTTTATTAATATTTAAATTTTTCATATTGTTTTGTTTATCCAGAAGACTCTTTTTATAATATAATATCGTAAAATGTAAAATAAAATTTTTTTTTATGGTAAAATGTACTTTCTTACCTCACGAACAAATAATCTTTCCCATGTTATGTATGGAGAATAGGCAAATGATTCTCATGTTTATGGATAGATTTTAATAAATCTTGTTATATATTATTATTATTATATTATTGATTTGGAAATTCGCTGAGTACGCAGGTCTGCTGCGACGGGGGTATTTTAATTCCTTCATACACTATTTGTCATATTGTGTTTTTTGTCACTAACACATCAAGAACATCAATAATCCAGATGAATTGGGATGGGACCCCATCCGGAATATCAAATTACCCGTATTACTAAAAAGACTTTAAATAAATGGTATCAGGGACTGACACATACTCAAACAAATTTAAACGACAATCTTTAATAAAACCAACATATTCCTTAACGTTTATCTAAATATCATTTAATGATCTTAATTTTATTATTTTTTCGTTTGAGAAACATTTTTATTAAATTTCTGAAAATAACAAGAGAAATAAAATTAAATTGATTGTTACCTTCATAGGGGACTAACCCCCACCCCCAAATACCAAGCTTTTTTGAGTGATTTTTTTGGGTCATGGAACCTTACGCTGCATACAAAGTTTCATCGAAAATGGTTGGGAAATAAGGAAGAAATTGATTTTTAAATATTCCCCTTAAGAATAACATTGGCATTGGACGCTCTCAGACAATGTACCATCCCAACATTGAACCAAGGACGGTCCACCACAGGGTACCACCACACTTAATTATCACCACAGGGTGACAATTAAATCTGACAATTCTCAATACAGATTGAGAATTTCATGGTCATTTATTTCAACATGACTAAACAATGAAGAAGAACTTGCCTGTATGGCGTAGTAGTCCTTGATATTGAACTCTATCCCGGACATGCGGCCGCTTCCTGAGCTCGCCTTGCTGCTGGCTACTGACACGCCCTGTATATACAGCACGAACATGCTAGCTGTCTTACTCTTCTTTCCCTCCTCTGACGATCTCACCTACAGTCACACTAAAATTACAAGTTACCCATACTGTATCAAAGTATAGAAAATGCTAATTGCAAACGTAATGTACATATATTGGGTGATGCACTAAATTTCAACAATTTACATCAAATTACCATGATACACCTGTTGTTGGGTACTACTATTTGACTATAGGGTGCACTACTTTCTAGTCCCTTAGAAACTTTGATTTTCCCTCTGAAAATTTTTATCTTTACTATTGAAGATGAGCTGACTATAGAGGGAGAATTCATGTTGAAGATTGATGATCTAATGAGTCCTCCACAAGAAGAAAGGGATAGGAAAGATCACCCCTGACACAATACACAACCCTTTCATTTTATTCTAGGTTCAAAATTTAAGTTTTCCGGAGAATCAAGAAGGGATTGAGGTGATAAGCACAAGAGATGATATTTTCTTCATGTGATTATTCTAAGACTAGTATTTAGTTTAAATGAAACATTTTTGGCAACCACTCTACCTTAACAATACCAGTGATGGTAACTTCATCTCCAGGAACGCAGGAGTCGACAAGATCTTCCGTCAGCTCCACCTCTACGGTGCGGGGAACCCTTCCTCCTTCCCTCTGGAACCAACCATTACAGTCTTACTGTTAAATTATATGACCAATACGTATACGTTGCCAATATGCATGTAATACGTGCCTCGGCACTGTCCATTATCACACTGTACCATAGCAACAAAACATCTGGGTTGTACAATCATATTAACAGAAATAAGTTATACAGTGGAACCCCTCAAATCCGAACCCCAGAAAACTGAAATTCCGACAAATCCGGAAAAACGTTCTGGAACGTAACATAACGTTCTCGGAAAAACAATAAAAATTAAAAAGCTGAAAATGAAAAAAAAATTTAATCTCAAATTTATTTTTCAAGGTTTAACACAAAAAATACAATACAAGATTGAAATTAAACATAAGTTTTTCACTTAAAGTCTGTTATCTTTAACTGTCAAAGAGAAGATAATCTTCACGCAGACACAATTCCAAGCCAGATCGCATGAATATGATGTCAATCTGCTATTAGCGATACACACTAATCAGCAGATAAACGCATAGTAGACAGGTGTGATACGTATCCCAGTAGGGGCGGGGGGTAGGAGGAGACTAATTTATTTTTTGCATGCGCTCGTCTAGCAACAATGACATCCAGGACTTACATCCACCCGCTCACTGCCCATTCAAACACTAATGCACCCAGCCCGTATAACCCCAATTGCTATGTCTCCTCACTTACCACGAATACACTGACGAAATAAGTGTGTAATATTATTTCCCGGGAAATCCGAACAGGCTTCAGACCCAATTAGTTCAGATTTGAGGGGTTCCACTGTATCAGTTAGTCTATGAAATTACATCTACAACATTAAAGTGGAAGTACAAGAAATCATATCACAATGTATATTTAAAATGGCAATGAGTCTTTATACGAAGTAACATTGTATTTTATTTTTAGTAAAACATAAACTAAACAGCGATGTTCAACAAGACTAAATTTTGTGCAATTCATAGTTCACTTAACAATTAACCTACAAATTTCACTTTTGTCTATCGTTTTCTATTTTAGAAATCATTTTCAGTGTTTGCGCAGTTGTCAACACAACCTACTTCTATGTTTAAGCAATTTTAAATTGGCAAAAACCCTAACTAGGTAACAAAAGCACTAAACACTAACACAAAAGACAAAACAAACATCGACCAATCAAGCAATCACCCTCTCTCAATAGCAACTTGATCGGTTGTGGAGAAAATAAAGCAGACCTGTCAGGTGTCATTGAGCATAAAATTGCTTGCTAGATTCCTACATAAATTCCAAGAAAGTATGCGGGCATTTTGTACTCTGGGCTGACAGAATGCCCTTATCAAGATAAACAGTCCAATTAAACAGTCCATCTTAATTTAGCATTTTTTTCTGAACATGTAGTTTTAATTCTTGAATATTTCTTCAAAGGCTGTCTACTCTGAATGTTTAACAATACTCATATAAATATTGTACTGTAACAAATTTATATGTAAAACACGAGTCTATTATGTGTTAAAGAATTAAACCTCATGAATAATTTCAATGTTTTGGATAACTCGACAACCTCTGTCGAGTTAGTGAGGTTTTTCTTGCTTTTCGTGGCATGCCTCGCAGATTGTTACTAGTTTACAGTACTTTTTCGTGTTTACTGTACTATCTTTCCCACCTGATCATCATCTACGAGCTCCTGCAGTCTGACCGTCTGCCAGTTGAGGGTCTGGGTAAGCGGTGAGTTGCATAGAGGAGTGAAGCTTCTTGCCCTACAGGTCGCACTTCCGCACACGTTGGGCTGGGTATACAAGCCCTCGGGCTGCTTTACAGTCTGCACAGAGCCGCAGCTGTTGCATCGGAACCCTAGCCAGGTGCATATCAGCTTCATGTTGCCCACGCGGATGATAGTACCACGGACACACACAAGTTTTCCTACAAAGTTTAGATTAGATCATTGAGATGGCAACCATACTACAATGTAGGTATTTTAAGCCGAGTATGAATGAAGATTGAGTGTAGGATGATTGTAGCGGGATCTTGTAGTCTTGTTACTGACTAAGGCTGACATGTTCCTTAGACAGGACTGTTAATTAATAGCTAAACAGCCGATGGCAACTAAGGAACCTACAGTTTAGCGTGGAATCCGAGCCACAGCCTCTGAATTACGAATTGATCTAATTATGAGGATAGGCTTTGCGGATTAACATAGTATTCAATAGTGTGGACGTTAATCCACACAAGAGAACACTACATCCACCGTCATTCAAAAATCCAGTTTAAAATTAAAAATGGAGTTTCATTTTCCAAACATTATTACAGTTAAGTCTGATTTATTAAGATCCGAATAATCCGGATCAAGTTTAAAAAAAATGTATACAAACAGTTAACTCTTCCCGGACTGCAGGCGGATATATCCGCTAAATTTTTGGGCCTAGGGGATCAGAATCAGAAACTTTACTGTCCAAAAATATGTTACAGGATTGAGTCCCTACAAATCTTGCAAGATTTGCAGATTTGGATTTATCAGCGGATCATAAAAAATATCTTTAGTCCTAAGCCAGCTTTAAACTGTTTTGATACCATTTTGTTTTTATGGAGTTTTTTTAAACACATTATTTATGGTATGTACAGTTTATTTCAATTATTTACAAATAACTAAGTGTTATAAACACAGAAACAAAACAAATTTTTTACTTCAACCCCATTTCTTATTTGAGGACTACGTCCTAATTGGGCGTAGTCTGGGAAGGGTTAAGATGTGACTTATCTCAAGCTTCTTCAACATTTCAGACGCAACCGCAGTACCTTACTGGACGCAGCAATTGTTACTAACAATGAGATGGATGCTTAACATGATGAACTACGAGGGTTGTCCGTAAAGTAAAGTTCCCATAGCGCTGCAGTCGACAATAGTGCTGCGACGGGGGTTCGCGCGGTTTGGTTGTGTACCTGAGTTCCCCCACTCCAAATCCCCACCGCAGCCAAGTGTCTGCGGCGCTCAGTCTTCGCCTGGCAGCCAAACAAGATGGAGCTTACTATTGCTTGGCCCGCCAGGTGTGAGCTGCGCTCAATGATTCGTTTTTTTGACTGCCAAAATCCTTCCGTCCAGGGAAATTCATTCCCAGCTGTGCAAAAAATATGGAGAAAAGTGTATGAGCGTACAACATGTGCGCAAATGGTACAGGGAGTTCAAGAACGGGCGTACCGTTGTCCATGACGAGGAGAGTTCCGCGAAAATTCAAGTAAGCGCAAAGTGCCGGCAAGGAAAGGCGTATCGTTGTGTGAATTCTTGCCCAACGATGAAACAGTCAACGCTGCCCGCTACTGCGAGACACTGCAAAAACTTCGCCGTGCCATTCAAAACAAGAGGAGGGGTATGCTGTCCAAGGGGGTGCATTTGCATCAGGTAACGCTTGACCGCACACTGTAACGTTACCAACGAACTCATCGCTAACTTTGGATGGGGTATCGTCAAACACCCACCCTACAGCCCGGACGTAGTCCCCAGCGACTACCACCTCTTCCCTGATATGGAACACCTGAGTGGAACGGATTTTGGCGGCTGAGAAGAGCTAGAAAAAGCGGTTCTCAGCTATCTGCGCGACTTGGCGGCAGACTTCTTTGACTTGGAAATTCAAAAGCCGGTACACCGCATGCAAAAATACATTGACCTCGGTGGCAACTACATAGAAAAATAGGAAAAAGTCTGAACTTTCTGAATATGTACGAGTTTATGCAAATAAACATGTTTTTCACTGAGTAAAATCACTGGGAACCTTACTTTACGGACAACCCTCGTATAATAAAATTGGATCTTTAATTTGGAAGTGTTATGGAAATTGGAATGAACTCCTCTGTAAATTGGAGGTGTTCCAAATGGAGCGCTACAAACACAGCGTATTTAGGAGCTGTTAGATATTTCAACTAGCAAAGCGTAGCTGTTAGATTTTGAGGTTGGATGTAGTACCACTTAGCACATGCGCGAGCGGTCACTATTTGACAATTTAATTATGAACTGTCAATGTGAAGGGCCTATGTGTTAGAGGTTAGTAGCACAGTGATTGTTTGTTTCAGAATTATTTTTACTGTCAAAGTGCATAGGCCTACTGAATCTGTGGTCATGAGTGGATGTAAAAGGAAGATGGTTGTTTTGACATAAGAAGTGTTTTATTTCCTACCTACAACTAAAAAGAATAACTTTTTTCACTTTTAATAAAATTAAAAAATAAACATGTTTAACACTTGCGATGTTTCGCGGCTATTTCATATTGATGTTGTATGCAGCACTAATATTGCCGGTGCTATTTACGATCATTGTCTATGGGACAAGGATGTTTATAATGGTATAATATATTCAGTATGGTTTCAGATCATCTGGTTTTTCGGGACCCCACCACATTAATCCAGATAAACTGGACTTTACTGTATACCAAAACTGTAAACTATGTATTAGCCTTAATTTTGTCATCGGTTATCATCGGTTAACATCGGTTACTAAAAGGCTTAAAAAGTTTAAATTTACTTCTATTTTTTTTAAACGCCCCAACTAACTTTTCTCCATTTTCAATATGTAGGGAATCAGTTTTGAAAAATAATAATATTGAAGAGCAATTACTGAATAAAATATTCAAAATGGGTCAAATATTCTTTATTTTTTTTAAATTGGCCAACTAGGATTACATTAGTTGAATGGTAGATTCATCTTAACGGGAATCCAATAACTTTATTAGAGTAAAAGTGTTTTTAATTTAATTAATAATTTTTAATAATCTTTTAAGAGGTTTACAACATATTCACCTTATTGTGACATAATAAAAAAAACAAATCAATCCAATTATAATCTTGACGGTACTACTATTAAAAATAAAATACTAGCACTGATTTAGAAGCCATAAATTCCCTTTGAGTAAAACAAAACTAATGATTTCCAGTTGAAATTAAACTGAAAACTTGAATTTCAATTTGTTAAATGCTACACAACATAATATCCTAAAGTAATAACCAAATCAACAATAAAAAAAGAGTTTTAAACTTAGAACCTATGTAGTTCTTGAAAAAGGCCTATTCTAAACCAAAACATACCATATAAATTTGCTTTCAAGTTTTTCAACTGTGTTATTGGTTCATAATTTAAAAGTCTAATTCTTATAGCTGGAAGGTCTACAGTATGGCCATCTTCTTCAATCAAGTCCTTCTCAAGCTCCTGCAGTGTAAACTGAAAGAGAATTATTAATATACGTAAACAAGTACTGGTACAATGAACAGGGTTAAAAACTTATAGCCCAGTACTACAATTTAACTTTTTATGTTTTAAAACTTAGCCTATTATGTTGCAACATTTATTTCATTTACAAACAAAAAAATTTTTTGCTGAGAATACATTTTTCAAAACAAGAAATAAAGTGTGATTCATTATCAAATAGGGCTGTTTTGAATAACATAACATCTAGTTTTTTTAACTATGCCATGTCTTTTACTTAGGCATAAAATAAACTTTTGAATAATACGAAATAAAGAATGCCCACCTGATGTATAGCTAAGCCTAAACAATCAATCGTGTGTTCGGGTTCCTCCAACAAATCCTGGTCAAAAGTCGTCCATTCCTCAATAAACCCTGAATCGCCCAGAACATGTTTGATGTCGAGAGTGCAACATCGACGTTCTTCAATATCGACTGTATTAAACAGCTGACTGTGTCTTTTTAGGTATCCCTCTACAGCTCTGGTTTTATTCACTGTTGGTGATCCTTCCATAAAACCTAAAAAAATTCAAATTGATGTTAATACAATACTATTTATTATTAATTTTTGTACAATCTAACACTGTAACCCAGAGGTTATTGGGCCAACGCATTGGCCCAGTAAATCAAAAGTTTGCTGGATCAAAACCAGTAGCCTGTCATTCCTGTCAGATCATAAGCAGACTTCTCTAGTTAGTCACACCCAAGTAACGCTTGCCGCTACAGTACCTCGTTGACTTTTTCCCCACTGTTGTCTTGTCTAAAGACAAGACTTGCATGCCTAAGCGGAAGTCCTTACCTCATTCTTTCCATGGCAGGGAAAATTAAAAACTTCAATATATCTGTGACTAACCATGTTATTTGCAAGTTTATCATACAGGTTTATACTATCGGTGACTGGCTATCAGAACACACTAAAACCTGACATTTTCAGTTTTAGTACTTACAGTACCTCATTTTTTCTGTGGACCCTTCAATTGTAACAATCAGAGAAAAATCTCCTGAGTAAGCCCACGGATGATTATATAATACATTTGTATATAATCATATATTTTACCCTATTGAAATATTATAGTCCAATTTAAATATACTTGTCTGATTTTTTTCTTACTGGAGTAGAGGTAAAAATAATTTACGGAGACATGCTGAAGAATGATTTTTGAACAACATACTTTCCTGAGGATGATACAGCTTCCATCCCTTATAATGACAAGGTGTTTGGGTTGTAGGAAATACAGCAGTTATCACTGGTTGCGAGCTAGGTATGGAACTGCACTCATTAGGCCTATTTGATTGGTGGTTGGCACTAAGAGACCTTCCTCGACCTGAAATAAATAAAGCTTAATGTACTAAATAGTAATATGAAAGTAATATTGGCATAAAATGGACGAGCCTAAATATTAAAATAGTGTATCATAATATTGCTACAAATAATACAAAACTTTTGTAAAAAATGGTTGTATCAATTGGCGAATAAAGATAAACTGTACTGTTACTATTCTTGATTGCTCTTTCTGTCAAATGGTTGTCACTCACATTTCATAGGCCTGTGTGAGATGTAATCGTTACTGTGTTAAAAATGCTTTATCTTATTTAGACAAGTATTTCTGAGTTCTTTTGCAATTTATAATTAGAAATCATGGATTTTGTTTAGAATAACTTTTACCTTTAACCTTCGTCATTACACCTAAGATTTTCAGTGAGTCATAATGTCGGCCTAACAGTAATAGGTAACTTTTGCCTAAGTGAAGATGGTGTAAGGTAACAGAGCCATAATACAACATAACAAACTAAGTAATGCCAACTACCCTTTCCATTCCATTTGGCAAAAATTCATTGGACGAAATGAAATTATTTGTTACGGTCTAAAAATTCCATTAAAATTTAAAAAAATCAAAAATAAATAAACTAGGCCTAAATTAATTGGTTAAATTTTACGATTCAATATTAATAAAAACCGTGATAAAAAAATAATTGGAGACATTGAGGATTGTGATGAATGTGGATCCAGTTTAAAAAAATATATATTTTCTCTTGAGCATTGAGTACCACCTTATCATGGAGTCAGAAAAAGAGATGTTGAATAAAGATGACATTAGTTTTTAGCGAATTTCCCATAGGGAAGTAGCTATTACCGTAGGTCTCATGGAAAGAGTTAAGCCCGGGACCATGTTATTTTTTCTTCTTTAGGTGCCCAGAGACCAAAAACAATAGTCGTTAAAATTTTTATATATATATATATATATATTTTACTATTTATTTCATCAAACAGGGCTACTAATATTATTATATTGAAATAATTCGACCAAGTACCCTTATAAAACATTTTTATTTTTTCTACATGTTTCGGGTAATAATCCCATTTTCAAGAAGTGTAAAATGTTATAACCTTATTTGGTAATATTAATCTGTAAAATTATTTATTTACAGATTAATATTACCAAATAAGGTTATAACATTTTACACTTCTTGAAAATGGGATTATTACCCGAAACATGTAGAAAAAATAAAAATGTTTTATAAGGGTACTTGGTCGAATTATTTCAATATAATATATACATATATATATATGTATATATATATATATATATATGTGTGTGTGTGTGTGTGTGTGTGTGTCAGTGAACACGATAACTTTCGTAAAAATGGTCCGATCGAGACCAAATTTGGTAGAGACGTGTATTCCTACAAATGCTCGGACGAGTTCGTTAACCAGATATATCGGTCAATGGGAACGGGTAGTTTGGGGGGGTTTTGTACCCCAAAATGGGGTTTTTTGCGTTTTTCACGTGTAATTTAAAAAAATTTCTAATTTAATATTTCACTAATGAAATCAGCTTAAAAAACTACACAATTAACTTCCTTTAAGTTTTTCTCTATCTCCAACGGTTACCGAGATATAAAAAAATCTAAACACAGTACGTTGTATTTTGAGGCTCCAATGTTAATCTTATGGAGGATAAGAAAAAATTAATATTCCACATATTAACCAATATTTTTGGATAAAACTTTATATTTAGCTTCATCTGGTTGAGATCTATCCATTTATGCTTAAAAATCATAGATTATGTGTTCATCATGGCAGCAAACCTGCATACTCTTTTCCCATGTTAATCATATGGAGAATAGCCAAACTCCTTTATTTATCGACAGAAGTTGATGAAAGTTGATATAAATGTTAAAAATAAAAATTTTGATGGTATAAATGCCTTCTCTCAGTGTTCCTCACAGCAGCAAACCTGCACACTCTTTCCCATGTTAATCTTATGGAGAATAGGAAAAAAATTCTCAGCTTATAGACAGATTTTGACCAAACTTGTCATATGTTATTATTATTATTACATTTTTGATTTGGAAATTCGCTGAGTACGCAGGTCTGCTGCGACGGGGGTATTTTTATTTCTTGTTTATCCAGGACAAGGGCTTGTACAATACTGGCTGGATTTCACTGGAAGTAGATCGAGTGGTGATAGGAGGGGGTGGGAGTGGATGTAACAATGGTATGATTGACCCTAACAGACCATCTACAGAAGAGAGGAACTGAAAATAGTTTTTTGTGTAGTTTTTTGCGTGCACATCTTTGCTACGGTTGAGTACCAAGACATTCTTATATCATCTATATGAAGACCAATGTTTGGACAAAACATTAATGGCATTGAGAATACAAAATAAAAATAGCCCATGATCACTAAATGTGACTTGAGGTATCAACTTTTAAAAGTTTAATTGGAGTTGTAAGTGAATATTTGCAATTGGCTTCTTTACTAAGTGGATATGAATATGTTTATATTTGGTACGGTATTCTAGGTTTACCTCTGTTAAGTGAATATTTGCAATTGGCTTCTTTACTAAGTGGATATGAATATGTTTATATTTGGTAAGGTATTCTAGGTTTACCTCTGTTAACCTTGTTGAATGTTCCGCCGCCGCCGCCGCCTCTACCCCGATACTTCCATCCTCCTCGGCCTCGGAAAAATCTTGACTTATTGTTGCTGCTCATGGATTTTCAAAAAAAATAAAGCTAAAGAAATGAGCCTAAATCTAGAAAATTACTAGCTAAATAATTCTACGTTGCTTTGATTTCTTGTCATGATAAGTAGGACCAACACAACTTGAAGAACTCGTACTTGTGAATACACAGAAACTAACAAAATTACACATAAGACTCAATTAAAATTCAATTAATCAGATACAACGTCATACTTGATATGGTATTTTTATTCTATGTTGGCTCCAACTCACTAATTTAAACTTAATTTAAGTTTAATCCAGCAATGTTTACAAGCCAAACTAAACCACATAATATTTTGTTCTGAAAATATTTCACATTCGAAACTTTGAGCGGAAATTTTACAATAGCGGCAGGCAAAATTATTTTGCCATAGCTATAAAAATTACTTGCTCTATGTTGACTCAATGCTGTCGTAACATTTGCATGAACCAATGAATAATATCAGAGAGGAACGGATTATTAAGAACTGATTATTTCTTTAGTATCCATTCATCTCTGATAATATTTAAAGAATTCATTCTGTTTCTATGATAATTTCTCAATGTTCTTAATAGTATGTCGCTTAATCCTGAAGGATAAATTCATCTAATAAAAATTACCAGCTTAATGTATACAATTTCAAAATTAATTTTTCGAATTGAAAAATGTATCTAATAAATAATTAATTACAATTAACGTCTAATAAAAAATAGTTTTTATACAAAATACTCATACCCTAATTAAACGACAATGAGATTTCGTATGCATAGACCACTGGTATATTTTCTGAATGTCAAAATTCTAAGTCAAAACATAGTAACCTCAAACTTATATAAGAATAATTATCGTAACTAAGGTTTTGCCATCTCAATTTAAGCAAACGTGACCCAATAAGTGTTGTGATGAGTTCGAATAGTTCAAATAATGATGAAGATTTTGAATTAACTTGGCTTCAAACCAGGAAAGACGTTGGGTTACCTGATTTAAACATCTTCAATGAAGAAACTACAACAGAAAAATTTGCAAGAAAATTTAAAGAAAATCCCTTGGTCCCTATCGGTATGCATTAAAGATAATTTCGGTTTTTCTCCTTGAAAACTTGGTCGTCACCTACTAAATCATTGAATTTCTAAATACATTATGGATTTCAAAGCAACCATTTACTATGTTAATACTTCCAGCTGGGTTGGTTTGAAACCCAGCTCTAATTATTGGTGATTAAGCTTTTAAATTTTCTCTCTTGAAAAAAGTAGGAAGAATCAAATCTTCACTTTGAAGGGGTGCCGCTGGTCTAGGGGTATGGTCCGGGATTTGGGGCCTAAGTTCCCGGTCCTGGGTTTAAATTCCGCCAATCACCAAATCCTTTTTGCTAAGTGATATCGTTATAACCCACTAGGTCTAGCCTGAGGTAATGTGTAAAATGGTTCTGAGTGATGACTTAGACATATTATTTGAACAGTACTAGATTTTGTCTGAATTTTCAACGAACAAGAAAAAAACATCGTTTTTACCATACAGTTTGCCTACAATACAATATTCCATAACAATTTTATTTCATTTCACAGTTAATAATGACAATTTTATAATGCCTAGCTATTGCTAATGAGGTTTTATCAAAGTTGTATTTTATAGGCCTAGAGAGGTATGTTAATAATAATATTATTAATTTTATTATTTGATAGCAAAAATGATATGAAATGATCTTGATGATACAGCCCTCATATAGACATGCACCTAAATATGTCGACTTTTTAAATAATCCTCTTGAGACTTGTCTTATTGATGTTCTACTTTAAAATTGCCCTGGTCAAGTCCCTAGGCCTACCTAACATTTTTTTAGATAGGCCCATAATTAATTACAAATGCTCAATATACTCAATAGGCTAACAATAAATTAGCTCAATTACAAATAGTGAATGGGTCTGAAATCGAACTGGTGACCCTCGGATTACCTGTAAAGATTACCTTGTGGATAGTAAGTCGGTTGTACTTTTAGGTTTTATCCTTTTCCACTCCTAGAATTATTTTTCTTTTATCATGATGTTTTACTAACTGAGTAAAAGATTATTTATCTTTTTGATAGGGAACAGCCCAAACCCTGGTCTTGTTACCTGATCGAGCTGTTGTTAGGAAGCATCATTAATTAATAGCCCAATGGCGAAATGGCAACTAAGTCCAAATTTGACCCTTGCGGGATTCGATCCGGTGACCTTCAGTTTTGAAGGCAGGCACTATAACAACTCAGTTACTTTTCAATTCATTGAGATCTGAAATATTCATGTGAATTAAATCCAATTAACTTCTGGTTGTAGTCTCACATCTTTTGAGTTGTTATCTGTTGAGATGTGTTTTGGTTTTGTTTTGTGTTACTGTCACCATTAGGTCATGTGGGGAATACAAAACAATTGGTGGTACGGTAACTAAAATATCAATAAAAATGTTTTAGTTTTGATGCAGGTAGGCCTACATAAATAAAATACATACTAAATAATTACATACATAAACAACTAAATAATATTTATGTAAATAAGGACTTGCCTCATAAAAGCATTAAAAATTAAATGAAAAGTCCAGTTGAAAATCATTAACCAAACATACGTGCTTAGCAACTGTATTTTATATATTAATTGTTTTTTTATATAGTATATATGTTTTGGAATGAAATTATGTAATATACAATAGATTGAAAAGTCTGATTTTAGATGTAAATAAATAAGTTATCAATTTGATATTGACCTTCCCATATCAAGGGATCTATAAGTGATTGGATGTTGATGTTTAAAACTATAACAAGGATAGAAGATTTTTTAGGTATTTTTTATCGATTTATGTGACTTAATACTGTAGTTTCATATGTTGATAAGTGTACTCATTGGTATTCATTATCAATCATTATCATTAGGACCTACTGGAATCCAAAGTTCAAGTCCAGAATTCAATATTTCAGTGAATTTGAACTCAAATAAAAGAAATTTTTGAATTATATGTTGAGATGTCCAGGTCCAAAGTAGCTCAAGCGCCAAATAATGCCAAATTGAGATTTTAATACAGTTGAAATAAGTGAGAGTTGATTTACAAGGCCATAGTTAGACTACTATGGCCGGACAGGAAAATTACGGGAAATTTTACGTTTTGAAAAATTTACTTTTGCACAACTGTATTTGCTTTCATTTCATTAGTGCCAGTCTGACTCAAGTGCTACAAACAAATATGAAATGCTATATATTTTTTTATTAATATTACCATCCAACAGGGCCGTTTCCACAGGTCGAAATCTGACAGCCATTATATGTGTTACTCTCTTTGACCGCCATTTTTCAACATTTTTTAGTTTGGCTGTTGAGCTACTTTAGACCTGGATGCCTCAATTAGCTCTGTTACTGACAAAGACTAGGCTACGTAGATCCTAATAGTTTCATCTGTCAGGAACATTAACCTTATGATATCAAAGACAAATGGACCTAGTCCAAGTTTTGAACCAGCAACCTTCTTATTATGAAGAAGGCTGTATAACCATTAGCATAGCTATTTTTGTCATCCTCAAAGGAGGTGCCAGCTCTTTGCTTTTGATGTGATTTTACAGCAGTGATAAAAATTTTAATTTGTGTTAAGAGAGATTTACTCACAAAAAACATTTGTTATAGGTTGTGTGTTAACTACAGCCTGCCTAACACTCGGACTATTTAGCATGAGGACAGGAAATCGCAAGATGTCCCAGTTAATGATGAGGGGTCGAATAGTGGCACAAGGATTCACTATTGCCGCAGTTATTACTGGACTGTGCATTAAGGCATCTGAGTAGCAAAGAAGGAATCAAAGCATCTTCATAGTGTAAAATTATTCATTGTAAATAGTAATCACACAAATCTAAAAAAAAATATCTTTTATTTATTAATAAAAAAACATCTACAACGTTCTTTTTAGATTTATTTTATCTTTCCAATTGTACTGCATGTGTATGCCAATATAAAATTAATTAAAGAAGTTTTTTACTAATTAAAAAAAGTTTTCTTAATGAAATAGTATGTTTTCTAAAACTAATATGAATGATCAAGTAAATTCTTCTATAATGGGTGACTATTTATAAACAGAGCAGAAAGGTTGTAGTGGGTAGAGGGTGTAAGGACAAATTACCTTAAAATTATACATATTATGATGTACTTTTACATCATTGCTTGTTTTCAATTTTATCGGACTAGTAGGAGTTCATATCAAACTCACATGATGAATTTAATTTGATTTAATTAATTAATTAATTTTTTTTAGTTGTGTAGACTTAAAAGTTAGTTTCCTTGTATGTTTTTAAACTGAAATAGAAAAGAACAAAATTTATTTGGAAAAAATTGGGTAATGAAGCTTCAAATAAAAAAATATGAATGACCAAAACACTATTGATAAACAAAATTGATTTCCTTTTAACTTTCATCAGTGATTTGTATACATACTACTAATAACTGAAGACGATTAACGTAAATAACAAAATATACAAAAATTCCCCTATAATGACAAAACTACATGTTTACTAACCCTTGCAAAAGAAGTACTATTTTTAAGAAAAAGCAACAATTAATTATATAGATTATACTGTATATGGTATATTGAAGAAAATTAGTTACTTTAATTATTTATAGCCAGATCTAGATAAAACCCAAACTCTGAGGGGTGTTAGTTTAGATTAGATAAACATTTAAAATGGCAATCTACTAAGGTAGACAGGTTGGTAGTAGGTATTTTATGCCAAGTATGAATGAGAAAAAAGTGTAAGATGATTGAGGCGCTATCTTGAAGTCTTGTTACTGACTAAGGCTGACACGTTCCTTAGAACTGTTAATTAATAGCACAAAAGTGGATGCATATCTAAGGGGCCCACAATTTGCGGGACAATTGACCAATTGACAATTAATTTTTGCAATGTGTAAAAATGTAATGGTAAAGTGATGTCATATGGTTATGTAAAAAGCTGCTTAGAGGAACTGAAAACATTTCCTTCAGACATACAGTATTCATGATCTTACATTCCACAGGGAAGTAAAATACTGTACATTTTACAAAAATTATTTTGCAATATTAGCATTCTTAATTAAAGAACTAAATAAAGTCTTGTTTCAAAGCTATATTTTTAATTGATGTTTTAAGTTTCAACGATGAAGCCATTTCCTAGTACACCAGAGTCCCGGTAATCCAAACATCCAGCTAATCTGAACAACCTTGATGGGGAAAAATGTTAATGAGTATAGGTTAAAAACAAAGCAATGTAATTATAACATTTTAATCTACAGCTCGGTTACACTTATTTTACATCACCACGTACACAATGCTAATAATATACAGTAACTTACTTTTTAGGATACATACATATTCAATTATCGTCTTTTGACGTAAAAAAGAAATTCTGGTAGCCAAGTTGCGCCATCGTCTCATAACATAAACAAGCATTTGGATGTAGCAGTACAATGTTGCTTGAAATAGCGCAGGGTGATGTCTAATTACACTCAGATTTGATTCTCAAGTTCTGACTCTATATCATGGCTTTTCGAAAATTTGACTTCATCTCCAGGAATGACCGTAATTATGTAAAAAATAGGCCTAGTCTGCACTGTTTTATCATTGTTCGTTTTTTTATGTGTCAATGTGTGTGTCGTGTTTTATATTTATAATTATGAGAACATAACGAATAGAACGTCTCTGCATGAACACTTGGTACTTATCAGGCAAATCTCGATGTGAGCAAACCTATATGTGAAGTGTGATTCTAAATACACCGTTCGGGCCTAAAATAGTGGACTTTAAATGAGCTTTACACTGCACTTCCTGATAGTCCGAACAAGGTTGGGTCCCAATTAGTTCAGGTTAATGGGACTCTGGTGTACTCTTATTCAAATTAATATTAGTGGGACTCTAAGCCAACCACTAACTGGATATTTTAAGATGACTGAATGAAGGCAAGTGTAATGGATTTTATGACCTTTCACTTTATTCGTGAATAAAAACAGCTAATTAATTTGCCAGATCATTGAATTAATTGCCAAATGATCAAAAGGAATTGGACTCTTTACCGTTTCACTGTATTTCTGAAAATCCCCATCCATGTCAAATTACTATTTTTGTCAGCAGCTGCTCTAAGCCTAAATTTCATTTTTATAAATAGAATATTTCAATTGTATGACCATTGTAACATGTTTAATTATTCTATACATTTTTTGAGGACAAGACAACTTTTAGTCAAAAATATCTCTTCTTTATCACTTGAGGCCTATGTAATGTTTAACCTTTCGATTACACTATACCATCAGTCCTGACTTAAGACTGCAGTTTCTACATGTTCAATCAAAACTGGTTGACAAGACATTTTCTCAAGTATACAAAGAAAAAAAATAGTCTCAGATATAATAGTAAATTATAAGTCATGAGAGAAAAGTGAAAGATATTATCCACATTAATTTAGCATCTTACCTGCTCTATTAAGTTGATATTTTTTTATAAATATTATTTATTAGTGCAATTAAAATCAAACTACAAAAAATTATCCTAGGTTCTTTAATAATATAATGCTACAGATTCAGTGATTCAGCATAATTCTCTTTTAATGAAAATTCTTTATTGAGGCGAACATTAGGACCACATGGTTGTCCTCTCTTACAGTTAACCTCTTATAATTAGACTATAATAAAAGTAAAATTAAACCTAATTTGTAAAAATAAATAAATTATAAAACATATCAAACTTGATTTACAAAAATTACACCATTCACTCACTCATCCGCCACCTGCTACCGCCAGGCCTAGCACACGCCATGGTCATCCTGAATAGGAAATATTCCATTTGTGCTACCATCAGCCAGGAAGGATTATCTTTGTGTTTGATTTCATATGGCAGGAAATTCCAGAGATGGCAAGCTGTGACTGTAAAGGATCGGTTAAAAATTTATATCAGTTGAAATTGAATGAAAATACCCCTCTCTCTAGTGTTGTAAAAGATAATTTCCAGGCGGACAAATTTAGCCTTAATCATGTTAAATAAAGATTAATTTTATCACCTGATAGAGCGTAACGATAAGTACAGTACATCAGGATTAATTGAAACAAAACATTGTAAAAATATTAATTTATTAGCCAAATCCAAAGTTTACAGTTTGTCAGCAGTCAAGTTGTCTACAGTTCAAAACTAAACTATGTGATACACACAAATTGTAATATTAAGGGACAAAAGCACCGGTAAGAATCACACTGGACAAGAACACATAAAATAAATAATATAGGAACAATCACAGTTACAGTGGAATGACTTTTCATCATAGGGAAAGTGAAATACTTAAAATTAACTTCGACAGAAGCATTCACAAATCACTATGGCCAAATTATTCATTATAACTAGATTTTAAAAATCCAACCTTGTTTTCCACTAAGGGTAAATAAATGTTACAAATTCATTTAAAATCATAATGGGTTAACCTATTATTCCCACAAAGGCAAATTTCCACAAATTAGTTATCTGACTAAATAAAAAATACTCATGATAGTGAGAGCTTACCTGGGATTACAATAAAAAAACTAATGCATCATTTTCACGATTGTGGAACAATTATAGATTTTATGCTAAATTACATATCAGTCTGTTGTGGTATTCCTGTATTAGTCACAAAAAGAAATCCCTCTAAATTTTCAGTCTTATTTATGCATCATTTTAAAATCAGTTAAAATTCCTTACAGTCTTGTTATACGGAAGTTGTTTTCATACAAAATTGGTAATTACTAATCTTTCCTAAAAGTTTAGATCTTCTAACATGGGATTATGAATAATTATGAGATAACATACTCAGTCTTCAAGAAGATTATAAAATTCAAACTCACTTACGACACAGCAGCTTATATTATGTTAAATAATACTTAAATTCAGTACATACCAAAGTTAAATTATTCAGTCTCCCTAATAATTATGATGAGTAATACGATAAAATAAGTTACACACAAACACAGTTTATTACCATGATGTTTGCAGGTTTAAAGCTTAAATTGAAACAATAAAATTGTTAATTTGCTGAAAATATCACATTGAAGTGAGCATTCGATAGGAAGACATCGAACTTAAATTATCACAAAACAAAACTAAAATAAAAAAGCACAACCTTTAGAAATGTGTAGGATTTGTCACTACTGAGTATTTATGAGATAACCTTATAACTAGTGATAAATAGGAATAGTCTAGTAATACTGGGTGGTTAGGCCTCCACAACAGCTGGGATCACAGTATTTTCGGGAACTTCACATTTCTTCACCTCACATATGGGCGTTTCATCCATGCCATTTTTCGATTCTTTATCAACTTCGCTATCAGCTGATTTCGAATCATCGTCCTTTCCATTCACGGATTTTGAATTTAGATCAGTTCCATTTACAGATTTTGAATTATCGTTGTTTCCATTTACTACAGATTTTGAATTATCGTCACTTCCATTTACAGACGCACCAGCAACTTGTTCTTTCACATTTGGAACATCGCTTGATTGTTCAACTATCTTCTCCTCAGTGTTTTTCTGACTACCTTCAATACTGTCTGACTCATTTGGCGTTTCAGCTACAGTTGTAGGTTCAACTTTTTTCTCTGGTTGGGCATCTGAATCAGGTTCTGATACAGTAACATTTACTTTGGACTCATCTGATTGACTCTTGCTATCTTCACTCACTTCCATTTTGTTTAGTTCCCCAATTTCAGTCTTATCTGTCTTTGATGAGGATTCTTCAGGTTTACTGCAAGTTTCCGCTGAAGGCATATTTGCGGTTTCATCATTGCATGGCTCTGAGCAAATCTTACTGTCGTCTGACTTTACAGAATCTACTTCAGATGGCTTGTTGGTTTCAGGGCTTATTTCCTCTTTTGTATTTGAATTAACAGATTCTGATACATCATTCTGTTTGACTTCATTTTCATTAGATGATATTCCTTTAACTTCATTTTTGTCAGAACTTTCTGTTGGGGTTTCTACAGAGGACTCTTTTACACTTTCAATAACATTATTTTCATCTGCCTTACCATTTACCTTATTGGAACCAGCATCAGATTCCGCTGGCAAAACATTTTCAGTTGATGTTACATTAGAATCATTATTATCAGAACTCGTATTTTCATCTACATTCTTTATAATATCTGTTGAGATTTTTTTCTCGTCATCTACTGGAGTGGATTTTTGACATGAAAGATCACTATTAGGCTTATTGGTTTCTTCAGCATTCACTTCGGCACTTAAATCGGGTACTTTATTTTTTTCTTCTGAATTTTTCTCCTTTACAATATCCTGGTCACACTTTTCAACAGATTTGTTGGCAAGAACTCCATTTTGTTGAACTTTTGAAGTACAATCCTCAGATGACAGAGCTTCTGTAATTTTATCCACATCTTGACTTGGTTTTGTCAATTCTGGATTTTCTTTCAAGTTATTGTCCTCTTCGCATTGTTGGCTTTCTTCAATATTAGATTTCCCATCTGCATCACATCCATTTACAACAGACTCCACCTTCTTTTCTTCAACAGAATTTTCAACAAGTTCACCTTCATTCAATTTTTTCTCATCAGTTCCAGACTCTTCCATTCCGGATTTATTCTCACCAGACACTGTGGATGAAACTTCTTCTTGTGATGAAGCTTCCTTTGATTCAGCTTCGATAACATTAGCATCTTTCTTGCTATCTTTAGTTTCTTTAGCCTCATTAGTCGATTCCATTTCAATATCCTCTTCGCTAGCACGGTTTTCATTACTTTTGTTCAAACTGCTTTCTTTTCCTTCAGTAGAAATATCGTCAACTTCCATAGCAGTGTCGGATTCTTGGGCTGTTGTGGAATTTGATGGTTCTTTTAGGGGGTTAAGAGAAACCTCACAAGATTCAACTAATTTATTATCATTCTTTTCATCATCAGTACAAACTTTCCTTCTTTTCAGGGTATTCTCAAACTGAGTTTCAGAAAATGACTTGACAACTTGAAACGATTGCCTATCCTCATCCGTCAGTGGAGCATTGCCTTCTCTGGAGAGGAGGATAGATTGCAACCCTGCTTCTTTTGCAGCTTTTGCCTCTGAAACAAAATACAGATCTTTTAGACAGATTTGTTGGTGGTTGCATTGGCTCCTACTTTGATTTATTTTTAACCGGTTTAACCAGACTGAAAAAGCGTGACATATATATTTAATCGCCTTGATATAAATCATTCATACCTACTGTTTATGAACAGTAGGATTGTAATGAGAATAAATATACAAGTGTTTCTATACATACACCAGAGACCAGGTAATTTGCGCCACATAGTCTCATTAACATCAAGTATGCGAATGTAGCAGTACACTGTGGCTCGATATAGTGTAGGACGATGTCTAGCTACACTCACAGTACAGTATACCTGATTCTAACAGTCTGACTCTTTATCATCACTTTTTCAGGGAACTACTTTACGAAGCATTTGAGCTCATCTCCAGCATTATAGCTGCAATCACGTAAAAAGTACGCCTACAGACTGTACTGTTTTATCATTGATAGTTTTCATGTGTCAGTGTGTGTCGTGTTTTATATTTCTAATGACCAGTTCATAACCGATAGAACGTCCCTGCATAGCACTTGATGACGTTCAGGAAAAACATGTATTTATAGCAGTTATAGAACTGAAATGTAGTTATAGGACAAACCTATAACTGTGATAAGTAAGTCAGGGGTGCCCACCCCCCCATGTAAGTTGGCACCCCATACCATAAACAAAGGTGTAAATAATACTCGTAAGCACCCCTTATTTGATCTAAAACTAAAAGAAGATTTATAAAGGTATTAAAACCCTTAGGGGTTTTAATACCAACTGTTGTTTAATGTCCAACTGTTGTTTGACCTTATAAGGATGTTTCTTTTTACAGTGTTCGTTCCATTTGTCATGCCTAACGGTAGCATTGCAAAACAACTCAAAACATTTATACTTAAAACGTTTTTGCTTTTTGGGCATTTTAATTGTGTAAAAACAATACAAAATTTAACAAACTTATTATCACAGCTCAGTGATAATATTAGTTTTGAGATGGAAAGGGTAACTAACACAAAGACGCAAGTGCAACGATCACATAACCTAGTCGCGCAGCTTGTGTCTGTCGTCTGACCACCATCACGACTCCCGAAGATAACAAAGTACTTCTGAAACTAGCCGGACCTTTCGCTGCCGCCACAATCACGGACAGTATTCAAGCACTGTCATTGCCATTTATACATTTTCAGATAGAAAAACAAACTATGTTTAAATTAATACTACGTTCATTATTATTTACAGTCCGTTCTATCTAGTGATATAAAATATTTTTGAATATCATCACGTTAAACACTGTTAAAATCCGTTTACCTCCCTTCAAAAAAATTGTTTGGAACCCCCCAAGAATTTCAATGACGCAGTCTGCGTCATAGACCCCCCCTGTGGGCACCCCTGAGTAAGTTAACACTTTGGTACCGGCGCCCAACTTGTTTGTCCTACTGGCCGACCCCCGACCCTGAATTGGGCTGCTCTATATAATTCCATAGCAAAACATTATCAGAGTACACTCGGGTTTCGGTAGTTAGTTTCGGTACTAGTCTTTTCTTTAGTCATTAATATTTTTACGTCTTTAGTTTCCTTTTAGTCTGCTGTGTATTTACCAAGAAAAAATATTTATATCGAACAATGTTTCACTTGCTCGCTCAGAGCAGATGAATGATACTAGTCGTGATGTTTACAAAACGTGTGAGCAAGTTTGTTTTATTGTTAAAGTTAGTTATATCGTTACTCCACTGTTATTTGATTTAGCTTTTTAGTAATTTATTTTAGTTTTTGGTTTTTCAATATGGGTGAAAAGGTCAAGGTGGTTTTTCCATTGAAAAGTGATATGATTAGACTTATTGTTTGATGAGAGTATCAGTAGTGATGACGAAAAAACTTATACAAACTTGTCTTAAGCTAGTTTATTGAATGAACTCACTGAAAATATACGTGAACTATTTGTAACAGTGATTCAGAAGGTGAAATGCGCGATTTACATAACCCACAGTGATATAAGCCTACTAGGCCTAGACTCTGAAGATCTACAAACTTCACCTATGGTATCTGTGGCTCAGCCTTCTACTAGTACAGGTACGCCTACTAACTGTAATTCAAATAGGTAATTATTGTAGGGCACTTGTTACTTTCGTGTAGGAGGCAGATATCCAATTGCTTTGAAATTAAATATTGATTTTTATTTAACGCGGCTACGACAACAAAATTGAAAGTACACGATTATTTTGAGTCGACAGGGCGACTATTAGTTTCCTAATCTGAGTTTCATGAAAACAATGATTACTGTTTCTTAAAACAACATTGTTGTCGGCGGAACAACGAACGCTTGGAATCGAAGAATCGGTATCAACTTTGAACGATCATCTTCAATTCCAACCCTGAGAATCGGTGGAATCAAGAATCCATGTTTGGAATCAACTCAACTCTACTCTGAACTCATTTGTCAGTAATGCATTTTTACCTTACTGGACACACCTTACTGGATTTTTTAGAACCATTTGGAGCTTCTAAATATTGGAGAACGCTATCTACCTTTCTAGCATAATTATTTATGCCATTCTACTGTCTTTGAAAGGAGAAAAACTAAAAAAATCTGAGCTGGAAGAGCAGACGATAACCACTTGGTTTGCAGTTTGCTTATTGTTATCTGGTGTAATGTGGGAATGCAGTGTTTTTGTGTGTTAATTTGACAGTGTTTTGAACTGGAATATAATTAGTTATTCTTCCTACAAGTGTTTTATGTTATGTTAGTGAAGTGTAGTGTCATAATAGTATATTTAAAATGGAAAATTTGTTTCATTTTATGGTATACTGGTAGTTGTAGTTTTGCTGGTAGTAGGCCGCCTAGGTGGTCCAAATCCCAAAATAATGCCGTCCGGACGTGTAGGAAGGGCTCTTAAAATTCCGGGCTTGAAGGGTTAATCAGAATATAAGGATCGATTTAAATTTTTTATAGAAATCTTGTAAATGCCAATAATATTCTCAAGAGGTTTAAAAAATGATTGAAATAATATAATAAACCCAGTACAATATACTAACCTCACCCTTGAGTAAACCTGTAAATATAAACCAAAGATGAATTGTCATATGTCATCCTCGTGTTGCGCTCCACGCATTCTTGATCATTTTGGGTTTACAGGTAAGTTTAATGTACATCCAATCAATCAAAGTTTCCTTTATCCAAATCTAACATGGTCCAATTAATTAGGATAATCAGAGTTCTATTGCACTGGTAAAATACCCCCGTCGCAGCAGACCTGCGTACTCAGCGAATTTCCAAATCAATAATTTAATATATGACACGTTTTATAAAAATCTGTCTATAAACATGAATTATTTGCCTGTTCTCCATAAGATTAACATAGGAAAGAGTGTGCAGGTTAGCTGCTGTGAGGAACACTGAAAGAAGTCATTTCTAACATGAATAATTTTTATCTTAACATTTATACCAACTTTCATCAACATCTGTCCATAAATAAAGGAGTTTGCCTATTCCCTATATGATTAATATGGGAAAAGAGTATGCAGGTTTGCTGCCATGATAAACACATAAAATATGATTTTTAAGCATAAATGGATAGATCTCAACCACATGAAGCTAAATATCAAGTTTTATCCAAAAATACTGATTAATATGGGAAATATTAATTTTTCCCTATCCTCCATAAGATTAACATTGGAGCCCCACAATACAACATACTGTGTTTAGATTTTTTAATATCTCGGTAACCGTTGGAGATAGAGAAAAACTTTAAGAAACTTAATTGTGTAGTTTTTTAAGCTGATTCCAATGGTGAAATATAAAATTAGAAATTTTTAAAAATTACATGTGAAAAACGCAAAAACCCCCATTTTGGGGTACAAAACCCCCCAAAACTACCCGTTCCCATTGACCGATATGTCTGGTTTACGAACTCGTCCGAGCATTTGTAGGAATACATGTTTCTTCCATATTTGGTCTCAATCGGACCATTTTTATGAGAGTTATCATGCTAACAGACACAACACACATATATATATATATAAAAATTAAAAAAAATTTTTTTTGGGCAATGAACCCAAAACTTATCAAGCAAAAATTTACTTAAAAAAAGAAGAATTTAATTGGTTTTCAAAATTTGGTCTGCTTACCTGCAGGAACATCGGTGAAAAATACAGTTTCCGATGGGGAGCCACCGATCTGGTCTATTATCTTCTTGTAGCTGTCTATTTCACCTTTCATTCCCACAGTAGTGTCAAAATGTCCTTTAATGAACTGAAAATCAATGCATTCTTTTAGAAAATTCTTTTCATGTAGGCCTACTATAATAATGCTATTTATCTCATGTTAAACCAGAGTATTATGCCTACTGTCAAACAAATAATTTTAAATTTTAAATTCTTTTATTTTCTTAGAATGTAATAGAATAAACATATCTCTGAATTATAATAGAAACAAAGAGATACAAAACAGAAAAGGTTATTTTAGGGACAAACTATCTCATGTAATTTTTTTCTGTACAGATTTGTTGTAAATGTTAACTTTAATAAATGCTCAATTTAATGAAATTAAAAATGCTTGAGCATTTTTTTAAGATTTTATTGCAGACTAGCTGACCCGGCGAACTTCGTAACGCCTAACAGTAAATATGTGTTAACTTTCAGATTGGCCATGTTCTGAAGTCGAATAGCATTAGGACTTCTTTGTGAAAAATTAGATATTCTGGGTCGCAGCATAGTTAATAACAATACTGGACCGATAAGACATTAGTAACATTCCCACAAAACAAATAAATCTGAGTGGATTGATTAACAAATTTTTAATCCAACCTAAAGCCAAACAAAACTTAACTGTAATACGGCTTTTATAGGAAAGATATACAACAGCTGATTATTATAACAAACGTAATATGTATAAACACCGTAATTATTTTTTACTTGGCCAACATAATTATAAACATGTGACTTTTAACCAGACAGAAAATAAAAAATATAAATACATAATCCCCAAAAACCGTTAACTATTAACATGGTGAATAAATCTATTCATTTTGTACAGTATACATTTACTTCATAGTTTTACATTAATGAATGATTCAGATGGCATTGGATAGTAAAGCAAATTTCTAATGGAAAGTAAAAGAACAGCTGTAGCTTAAGAATTCAAATGTTTTTATTGTAGAACATTTGTAAACAAACCTATTCCCCATAAGTTTAACAATAGAAATTTTAAAAAACTATAAAATGAAAACTAATTGAATTTATGGAAACTGAATATGCCTAAAGCATGACCGGAGCAGAGACGAATCTCGAGTTATAATGAGCATAACTAACACGAATTCTATATATTTAGATTTTTGTTTCTCCCTCATCATGAAGTCTGGGACAAAAGGGGATGAATCTAATGTGTGTTCATTAGGCTAATCATAGCATATCATAACAAAATATATTTAAAAAAAATCATATAAAAAATGTACCACCTCAATTTTTTTAACAATGTTCATTTACAATCTATTCAGATATATTGAACAATGAGTAAATATGATGATGGATAAGAAAAAAAGTTCTGACAACCTAGGATTATGAATTAACTAGATTAAAATTAATATTTTCTTAATTGTTGGATGAAAAGTATAAAATACAGTTTTTTAATAGTCTGTACATGTGTTGGCTGTTGTCTAAAAGATTCAAGGCGAGAATGTTTATGTCCTTTACACGTCAAGTCATGATACTTGATGCTAAATTTCAAAATTTCTTCTTCAACTTTGGGTAGTTTCGTATTGTTGCGTTATTGTGTTCGTGTCATTTGTGACATACCAATTACCAAAGTGCATGGAGTATTTTGTGTAACACCTTCAATTGAAAACGTTGCAAAATTTTGATCTTTAAGTTGGCAGCTGGATGCCATAGATCCACACTGGCTTCAGAATAGTTTCATTGAGTGCTAATTTATTGTTTGTTGTGAAGTGAGATATATGTGAAAAAAGCCAATAGCTCTTGTTGAATTTCAAATTCATGAGTTGTTGTTTGTTCCAATGTGCGTGTGCCAAATTAAACGTCTGGCAAGGTGCATGTCTATAAACTTGACCACTTCAGATTGGCATTATTTAGCTGGGTATTATTGAGCGAGACGGGTGGGAAATTTGCATTATTCAGAGTAGAAGTCACATGCGCAGATTGTGTTTCATCAAAGACAATTTATATTTCAATACAGACTCGCAGCGTGAAGTTTCAGTATTCGCCACGGGCCGCGCCAGTAGTACCAAAAGCGCTCCAATCGGTTTAAGCCTGGGTAAGACGGCCCGCGAGGTTGCCAATTCGAATAGGCTGGATGTATTATAAATAAATAAGAGCATTAAAGTTTCGTACATAATGTACAAAAATGAGACAATGATACTTAAGCTAGAGGAAGAAATTTTTATTCTTGAGTACTAAAACTGAAGCTTTAAAAGCAAAACATTTTAATTATTATTCTTAATAAAATGAGGTTCATTATATATAAAGAGGTTTGTTGTGTATGGCAAAAAATTCACTGAGATGCGTTGTGGTCGACCAATCGGCCTAGAATCTTCGCTGGTTATTTACCTAATATTAAAGATACTTCTCAAAACAAATTAATCTGTTGTATATATTCGTAGTGACTTTGTTAATGAAAGAGAAACAAAGCTGTGAAATGCACAACACTACCCCAGTTAATTAAAATGAGTAAATACAAAATGTAGTAGGTTTGAGTGAGATAAACATTCACTAACGTCTGCGCCGTCCGTCTGCTCGTCCGCGTGTTCAATTCGGCAACGTCTCTATGCCCAACAGCGCTAGTGCAGTTTGGTGTTCAGGCTAGTAACTAACAAAAGCGCAACTGTCACTGCGAGTCTGTATTAGAATAAAATTGTCTTTGGTTTCATTTACCTTTTTACCTTGTGTTTATTCAATCAAACAGCAAGCTCGTTGAGGTTTGTTTGGACCATATTAGATACACTCACTGGGTCTTTGTGTGTGGTTAGTAAAGCTGTGTGGTCTACAAAGGTGGCAATAGTCACTCCAGGACTAATAGGAAGGTCAGATGTAAAAATAAAGGCTAATAAGTCTGTGAGATGAAGTATTGTGTAGGTTTACCTGGTATAGGGTACTACAACGATTTGTGACAGCTTCCACTGGATTGAAAAGTACTGAAGACACAAGTATTAAATATTAGGGTTAAGAGTATGAACCCTTTTTTTGTTCTTTTAGCACTTTCCCAGCAATGAAATCATAACCTGGGGCTTCGGCTTTCAGTTGAAAAAATTCTGCAATTTCTGGACTTATATCATTTGAAGACCTCTTCAAAATGAGCAGAGGATTTTTCTTGTAGACTTTTGGCTCAGTCTCCGTTGGATTCCAAAAGAGGTGGAATATTCTAGTTTTGGTTGTTTCATACCTCTGGTCACCTTCCATAATGGGTAGTCAACAATCTTTATTTGGAGTGACATTAGATTTGTGAAATCTTAAAGCACTCATTTTCTGAGAGCACATAGCATTCTTTTTAGTTGCTGTGATGCGTGGTTAAGATGTTTTTTTGTCGGCCGGCAGTCGCGAGTTTTGCCGAATCCTCCTAAATCGCCTTATTTCAGCCATCTTTTGTTTAGTATATAGAGGATAATTTATATAGCTATCAACCATACCCAGGCAGATTTTTGAACTGAAGAATTTAAGTGTTCAACTAGTTCAACTGCATGTTCAATGTCGTCACTGGATTTTAATGGTAGTTTTAATTAATTGCTTGATCAAAGTTTTACTTAAAGATAGTCCAACCAATAAGTTTATTACTTAAGGTACATACATATATGTTCTTTAGTGATAACAGATGAACTTATTGTTAAAATTACAGGAGAGTGGTCAGAATTAAGATCGAGAGATGAATTTACTGACAAGTAATTGTTTGATATACCCATTCCTGGAAGAAGTCCAGGAAGTAAACACTTCAAATGATTAGAAAAAGTTGCTGTTTAGTAAGAAGCACACACTTTGTTGGATTAGAGAAAATTATGAATCGTTAGATAAACCAAAATAAAAAGGCAAATCTCCTATATTACATTAAAGTGTAATGAGTTGGAAACGTTAAAAAATACATTTTTTATTCTTAGCGTTCAATTCAGTAACTTGCCTACTCTTTCTCTTCCATTCACCCTTGAACAAAGTCCTTCATGAAAATTCCAACATTCATGAATATACAGTGCAACTTGGTTATTGCGGCCTCGGCCATAACGTCAACTCGGATATAACGTCATTTATTTTTAGGTAAAAAAATCGGGCCGAGATGAAGGCAGCGTATAGCTAAAGAGAGAAATTTCGGTCGGTGGTGCAACGTGAGAGCCGCGGCTATTGTTTAGTTAGCTAGATATCCCATTCTATTTTTAGAAACGGCATTTTATTGCTGTCTTACTGCTAACCACCCCAACCCCCTCCCCCTACTCTATATCCGCTGTCGCCGTTATCAAGGCCAGTGTCAGTGACTCACGTCACGTCAAAGAACTGTAATACCGTACGTATGTACCTACAGTTCGTACACCTATCATTGGTTCAGTGTACGTCTTTTACAGTTTGCTTTTCGTTATTTTAATTTTTGAATACAGTATCGAAAAATAATGGCAAGTGTTAAGAGAATGGTTTTGCCGATTAAGAACAAGTATGAGTTATAAGAGCGTGTGAGGAGGGACGTAAGATAGCAGACGTGTGTTCGGACTTGTTTTTTAATCGAACCAACAGTTGAATTCACCAAGCCGAACTTCATTGCGATATTTTTAAACTCGATTTTTTATACAGTATAGAGTAGTTCGGTCAGTCATAAACATAAACTTTTATGTGTATATCAAATTACCTTCATTAAAAGTATTAATTTCATGAAGAAAAATGTGTTTTTCTATTTTTCCTGGGTTTTGAATTAAAATTATGGAACCTCTTTTATAGTGTCACTCTGATATAGCGTCATTAATTGTGTGGTCCCTTCAATGACGTTATAACCAAGTTCCACTGTGCAAATAAAATAAATTTCGATTATAAAACAACATGTAAAGTTACACATAAAAAAGACATGGATGCAATTGATTACCGGAAGAAGATCTCCTTTCTCCGAGTGTCCAAATAGAAGTTTCTGTGCATGAACACTGCCTGAGGAGTATATGTAAACAGACTTTCCCAGTTCCACCCATAACTTCAGATTTGGTTCAAAATCTTCATACACGCTGAAAAACACATTTGAATAATCATTATTTATAAGGCATATAGTAGCCTAATTATTACCCAGAAGTAAAAGTAAGTTTTCACAAGCATTTTACATCATAAAAATGTTTGATAAAAATACCCTAAACCCGGAGATAGTTCATTTTGGTCAAATTTAGGGGATATCTAGTTGTTTTTTCTTAGGCCATATTCTAAGGGTGATGTAAAGGGGTTTATAGTTTTTAATGTGTTCTCCACAAGGAAAACATTTTTACTAAGTAGCCATAAATATTTTTGCCTTATATAAAATTGTTGTTTCTGAATGTATCCTACTAACACCACTAAGCAAGCGATTATACACAAAGTATCTGAGTGGAGATTTTCAAAACCTTGTTTTCCAACATTTTCAAATGCAATACTGAAACATGTCTATTTAGTTAGACTGCCATTAGAAATTTTCTAATTTTTAATAATCTGCTTTTAGTATTAGACCTGAATACCATACATACATAATACATTTGATCTTGAAAATAAAATCATAACTTAATGATACATAAATGGGAGAGTCCATATCAAGCATTGTTCACCAACACATTATTTATATATTACACCTACACGCTATTGTATAACATGTAAATATGTTACGAAAAACGTACATAATATTGTCTGCAGGAAATATATTTTTTTCATTCATTCATTTTTATAAATACCTGGATGTTTACCCCGAGTTATAAAATACAGTACCTAGGTAATTTACATAACTATGTCCATGATCAATGAAAGAATTAATCATGTGATTCCAAATATTTATTAACCCTTAAAGCGCTACTGGAAGGAAAATCACACTCCCTGCTCATTTAGGTTGAAAAAACCAAGATTACATTTTCCCAATGTTCTTTTTGTATTTAGGTAGCTTGATTAAAGTAGAAAACAGATATATACTTAATTTTTATTTATTGAACATTTTATTTTTCAGGTACCTATCTAAAAAAACTTTGTTTTTGCAAAAAATTCCGAGCGCTTGAAATAAAACTCGTAGGCTTACGTAAATGGTCAAATAAATGAAAAATTACTGATTGTAAACATGAAAACAGTGAGAAGAAACATGTAAATAAAGTAAAAAGATATTATGTACATTACCAATAAACATAGTTTTGCATCATATGATACGCCTTGAAACAGTTTTAACTCCATTCACGAACTCATCAAATTCCGGATCGTCTAGATGAGCCAGGTTTCACTTTTTTTTATTATTTAGATTCACAAACATTCACACTACATTATCTGTTTACTTCTCAAACATAACACAAATAAACACACGTCAATGGATGTCAACAAAAGACAATTGGAACAGTGAATACAGCTGGTGGTAGTGGCGCGTTAATTTTCTCATCAAAAGCAGTACGGGAGCGCTAGAATACAGGCCAAAGTCGCATAACATCTAATTTCAGTCACTAGAAAATCCAAAAAAGCCGCCAAATTGGTTTTGTCAGTTCATAGAGGTTAAAGCAACATTAACCATGGTTGTTGTTGTTGTTGGCTATTGGTTGTTTCGCGAACTACAGCGCAGTAAATGTGACAAAATGACTGAAAGTGAAAAAACTCGGTTTCCGCGCCATGTGACCCTTCTGTGCTGCGAGAAATCTCGTCAGCCGGCCGGTACGGGTTAAGGCAGTCATACTATCATTATTAACCTCCAGTATACTTACTGCCCCTTGATATCACCATTCTTGTAACCAGCTTCCATGATCAAACCTTGAAGATCTTTAAGACTTTTTGTTTTTCTATCGTTATCCATCTGCCAAAGGACGTTGTCAATTATAGCTTTGGCCAGGTTTTCTTTTTCACAATCATCGGGGATGTCAATAACTCCATCCAACTTATTTTCTTTATCTTCTTTTGCCTGCAAAATTAAAACAACTGATAATACAGGTTGAATCAAGTTTACCATCATAGGATAAGTTAGTACAGGTTGAATCAAGTTTACCATCATAAGATAAATTAATACAGGTTGAATCAAGTCTACCATCATAGGATAAGTATTAACCTGTTGCATACCATGAACGGCAGCCCCGCTGCCAGCCCACTAACACGTCCTCGTATTCGAGTGTAGATTAAATTTGCTGCGCTTAGTAAGCCACTTGAAGGAGAAGAAATATTGAGTTATTTGGTACTGTCATGTTGGAGATAACCTGCTCTTTTGTGGAATATTGTTTGTTTAACTCTAATCCAAATGACATCCCTACATTGAACGGCTAAAGCCAGGTGTGTTATTCTCTCCTGTTTCCCGTCTTGCGTTGCGTTGTAACGTTTGTATACAATATCGTATCAGGCTTTTATTTCGCTTTGAGATAATGAAATAGGTTAAATATTTAGGCACTGAAAAATTAAGTGATGAAAAGTTGGGAGTAAATTTTGGTGCTAATTGGCAAAATAAATCTGGGCTGGTTGCGTTTCTTTGATGAAAGCATTTGTACAGCATTTACATTTTTTTTTAACTTTTCTTTAATTATAATTTGTATTAAAATCAAATTGGTGTTTAAATATTTCAAAAAATTTAAGTGCAAACTAAAAAATAACCAGTCCGCATTTTAGGACTACCTTACAGTGAACGGTTGCCCGTAAATTATTATCAGTGTCGTGATGGATACAGACAGCACAACCAAAACTGCTGCTCTGTTCAGGCTGTCGCAAATCATGCTGCACTTTTCCAGCAACAATTTTTATATTTCTCTTGGAACCATTTTTAAAGAACCAAAATATTGTTATACATTGGAATATCAGAGCCGGTACTCGCTCTGATACAAACACTCGCTCTTTTCAACAAACACTAAATTTAACTACATAGTTAATTCCTAAATAAAATATAACATGCCTAACATAATATATTTTTGATGGAGTTTTAAGGGCTGGTTGAAAATAAAGGATCAAGTCATTGTTTCTTTATAAGAACTTCTAAGCATGCACTTATCAGGCCCTAACTATGGCAAATTTTAGCTGGCCAGAATAACACCTAGAGTGATCAAAAGTATGTAACTTATAACAATAGATACCTGAATCTTAAGAGCATTGACGATCGCTTGGAAGCCCTCAGAATCCAGATTTTCTTTGACATATGTTTCCAAGTGTTTTCTTACATAAGGGAATAGGACGTCCTGAAAAAAAATTATAATTTAACCATGAGTATTAGTTAAACTAAAACCAATAACATACACAACCTATTGCAATAATGGAAATGACAATATAATAATCTTAGGTACTAATGTCTACCATTATACTAATAAGCAGTCCTAGAACATTTCCCCCGGCTAAAAAACCAGGTCACAGACGTTATTAGCCAGGGCAATAACATGAAAAATTCTAAATAATTACCCTTTTGATACCATTAATTAATTGAATTATCATAAGTTGAACCCTTTCAACTCCCAAGTCGGCTGGCTGTTGACATAGATGATTTGCTGTTCCAATTGCAAGTAGGCCGGAAGTCAACTTTGAATTTTACGCTGTCATTAAATTAATCATTCATTTTTCATTAACTAATTAAACTATTCAGTTAATAGCTTTGGTGATTCTTGGGTTATGTTTAGAGGCTTTTAGAATTACACCAGAGTCCCGGTAATCCAAACTAATTGGCACCAAACTCTGTTCGGATTATCCAGAGGTGATGTGTAAAATTCATTAAAAGTACTAATAAAGACAATTATTTTAGATCAGAATGGGTTATTTAGAGCAATTAACTTATCACAGTTCACATATAGGTTTGCCTTCTACATGTTTTGCCTGAACAGCATCAAGTGTTCCTGCAGAGACGTTCTATCTGTTACTCATCATTAGAATATAAAACACGACACACACATTGACACGTAAAAACAAACAATGATAAAACAGTGCCGTCTGTAGGCCTATTTTTTACGTGATCCTTGCTGAAGAACTCAAATGATCAAAAAATATTTCTTCGAAAAGTGATGATAAACAGTTGGAGACCGTGAGAATCGAATCTATTGTGATACACTGTAGGTGTAACTATACATCGCCCTACGTTATCTCGAACAAGAGTGTACTGCTATCCGAATCCTTGATGTTATGAGACGATGGCACAATGTTGTAATGGCTAATAGGATATCTTTCTTATGTCAAAAAACGATAATTGAATTCTCATGTTCCAAAAAGTAAGTTGTTATATATTATTAACATCGTGTACGTGGCAATATCAAATTAGTGTTTTTTTATTGTACATCCCACCTTCTCATCCTAGGACTTTTAGAACCAGGTCATTGCCCGGAAACGGTTTTACACATTACTTCAGGCTAGACCTAGTGGGTTCCGGCATTATCAAATAGCGAAAAGCCATTGGTGACTGACGGGATTTGAACCCGGGACCAAAGCCCAGCGCTCTTCCCCTAGACCAGCATGCTCCCCAATATAAAATTAGTGTAACCGTGCTGTACGATTAAAATGTTACAATTGAGATTACATTTCTTCGGGTTTTAATTTAAACTCAGTAACATTTTTCTCCATCAGTTTAGCCAGACATTCATATTACCGGGACTCTGGTGTAGTTTTTGTGAAGCATTGCCAGAGGGGGTAGTTAACACATTCGCTGTGGAAGACGCCATTTGGCGTCAGGTTATGACAATGGCTTATGAGGCCAATCAGAACACGCTCATATTCATTTGTATAGGCCTAATATAAATAATATACCATATTAAAATAATTTTAATATTAATTTGATTAAAGATTACAACAAAATAATTTCAGCATTTGCCGTACTTTGACTAGCAGCAAACGTGTTAAAGGAAAGAGTGGTAGAAATAACAAGATAAAACATATTAGGGATGACCTAAAAACCAATATAGGAGTCCTGGGTGGAGCATTGGCCACTGACCGGGCATATTTTGTGGATGATATAGGCCTAAGTGACTTCTTACTTATATTATGTTTAAAAGTATATATATACAGGGTGTTCATTAAAGTTGGGGACAAACTTCAAGGGGTGATAGTACTCATCAAAATAAACAAAAAATAATGGTTTTTTTGTTATTTTAATTAAAATATTTTTAACCGCCGTAATTTTGAAAATATAAAAGCAAACTTAATGAAAATTTGAGAATATTTTTTTCTTTAGCCATTAAATATGTGTGCGAAGTTTGGTTTCTGTATCTTAAATAATTATTTATATATAACGTTTTTTGTATAAAATACAAAATGGCGGCTAGCTGCTAAACGAAGGATTTTTTGACATATGTTTATTTGAAATTTTTTGTTTATTTTGATGAGTACTATCACCCCTCGAAGTTTGTCCCCAACTTTAATGAACACCCTGTATATTATTTATATATATTATGTATAGGCACAACCCATCTTGAGGGAGTTAAATGAGTATATAGAAGCAGTAAAAAATACTATGCATAAACACGTTTAAGCATCTATTAAGGTTTATATTTCATTTCAGTTTATAACTTAATAAAATTAACCTATACCTAAAGAAGCTTGGTGCTTTGGACAGAACCAGTGCTTCTTTCAGTTGGATCTCCATAAACTTTTATAAGATTGGGGTTAGGCTATCACTATACTTAACAGAACATTTTCTCTAATTAGGCCTATTAAAAATTTATCTCACACTTATATATTACAGTATTAATAATTGTTATTAGATATAGCCTACAGAGACAAAGATAAAGATAGAGGGTTGCCTGAAACACGGGAGAATGGAGCTGCTCAACCGATGATAATGACATTAGTTATTACTTATAGGGGCTACTTAGAAGGCTATTTACTTAAAAAGTAAGTGTCTTAAGAAAAAAAAGATAATATACTGTAAACATAATTATTTTAAACCCTCCATCTGATTGAAAATGGCACTTTAAGTGTATGTAATTAGATATAAAGGTTTACGTTCAAGCATAGGCCCTAGCATCATGGTGGTTCTTTTGTCATGGATTAGACTTTATATGTAGGTATGGTTTATCACATAAATAAGTAACTATCAGGCGTATGATTGATTCAGTTACCGAAATGAAGCATTTAACTATTTAACACTGGATCACGCTCTACAATTGGAAAATTGTAGAGCCACAAAAACGCAATTATGGTCTGGGGATACAGCTGACTTCGGAAAATAAATTTTGTTTAATATAATGTTGTAAAAGGTCAAAATTAATTGCTGAACCTGTCACTGCCAACTTGCCTCCATTAATTGGGCAGTAAAATCTTCACTTGTTTATTAACATAGAGTACATTTCAGTTTTAGTATAATTGGATTCAATCAAGTAGATACAAATAATAAGGATAGTTACAGGCTGTGGATGAGATATTCCCTGGTGTGGATTAACATACACCCAATTTAATACAGTGGAACCTCTCAAATCTGTACCAATTGAGGCTGAAGCCTGTTAGGATTTCCCGGGAAATAATATTACACACTTATTTCAACACTGAATAACGAGGGGGACGTAGCAATACAGATTAGGTGAATTAGTTTTCAAAAGGGCAGTGACCTTGGGGAGGGGATGGGGTGACATGTCATTGTTGCCAGGCGAGCGTTTGCTAAAACTTTTTCTAACAACTAACAGCTTTTTCATTTTTTTCACCGAGAATGTGTTCAGATTTGCCGGGATTTCAGATTTCCAGGGGTTCCACTGTACTACATTAAATCGCAAATGCTGTACTTACAATTAGACCAGTTGTAAATTCAGAAGCTAAATTATGGTTCAGATCCTACATTAACACATTCGCTGCAGACCACTCGGATCCAAGTCGTGACATTTAGGTTAAAATCAAGTTGGTGGATCTGGCATGTAGATTGTGCTGCCACCTGTTGAGATCTGAGAGAACTACGACCAGCTTTGTTATAACGCAGTATCTATTTCTGTATGGGTCACTTGGAAGTTTTCCTATTAGTTGATTTTAAACTGAACAGGCCACTCTGCGCGAGGAGGGGTGTTTTCGGGCACCGCTGCGAATGTGTTAAAACTGCATGTCCCTTGATTACATTGGCTGTTGGGCCAAACATATATATATATATACAGCCCTGTCTGGAAAACCTGTCACCTTTCTTCAGTAATGACATCCAGATCACGCCACAATCACCTTACACTAATTTCTCATTCATACTACAGTAGGTCGCCAATTCGGTATTTAATAGGAGAATAACCTCAACTGCCCATCACCATGGGTTTAGGGTGAATTAAAGACAGGGAGGTTCTGTAGCAGCGTGAGTCATATAGGCTAGCCAAAGGTGACAAAAAAGATACCTCATGATATTACAGTAGTCGCTGTCACTGGTTTCGAATCAGTGGTTGATGGGCCAGTACATTGCCCCTAAGCTAACATGCTGGTTAAAAGTATTAATAGAAAAGTTATAATTTTCAAAGCAGGATCTAAGATGTTTTGAAGAATAATATTGCAAACTAGGATATGTAACTTACCCAACTTACCAAACATCGAACCTAAGAGGCCTAAATTGAAAAAGTTCACATCTTATCGGAATTTATGGTAACTTAGAAAATTGTAATAAATACAATCTTTTCCCAGATATTGATGATAGATGGAAGTTTTCTAAATAAATTGAGGGCCAAGAATGCAAATCTATACATACTGTCGCAACAACAGTGCCACTGTATGGATGTAAATTCATAATGTAGGCCTATACAATTGAATCACTGTCCTACAATGTCGACACATTTTAGGGATGAAATTTTTTTTCGATATTATACAAAGTATCAGCATTAGCATGTAGACTACACTCAAATACTGTTGAAATTATCAATAGGACAATATGGTGAGGCAACTTTGATGAATAAATAAGCTTATTAACATAATTCGAGATTTGAATCAATGAATATCATAAGATAGTCAGGTATTTCAAGAACTACATAAAAAAATACAATTTTAACTAATTTTGTTAAACTTCAATTAGCCTACTAAATAATTAAATCTCTTCTGCAGCTAATAAAATAACTGTAATCATTTGGCTTAGGGGTTTAAAATGAAGACTAGGTTGAAATACACAAAGTTTACTCTAATTTAATTAGGCTAATTTATCGTTATTCAGAAATTATAGTTAAGGTAGTGTACTTTACCTTCACAAAACTGATCGACGTTGTCGTACCCTCAATATCTAGAATAATATTGTTACTAGTTAGATCTATGTTATTGTTTTCTCTTTTTCCACTAGACATGATTTTAATTATAAAATAACTGACGAAATTTAGAACTTCGGAAACCTCAGATACCGAAAAGAATAATTTTGGGTGAAGATGCAGAAAAGTGGAAGTGTGTAATGGCCGGCCGGTAGTGAGTGAGTGAGATTGATTTTCCTCTTCTCTCTCTCATGTCCGGAGTCCGGTGTTCTCGTTTTTCTGTTTTCTGTTAAGTGATGTAAATACATATAAAAGAGAGAGATTAAGAGTCGATATATTAATCAGACTAGTAGTTACATCAATGAAAAAGAGATGTCAAATATTTAATTTAACAATAATAGCAAAAATTGCTTGTATCGTGATTTTTCTTAACTAGATAGTGTTTCTTACAGGTTACTTAGTGTTTAGTAACATATAATTACAGATCGTGTATTGTGCTTGCTATCCTTTTTTATCATAAATGCTCATAATATTATGGTTTGCAGTACAGTAGTTCAGGTATTGTTTCTCATTTAATAATCGTGCTAATTCCTAATTTTAATTGTTACATTGTTAATTTTTTTAATTAAAGGAATTAATAACTGTGTGGAGAATGACGTCCACAAACCATGTTCCCATGTGTGTGGGCCGCTTTAAACCCACTGTAAACGCAACTTATGAATCTTAATAAAAATGATTGTATTTATTTCCCTGTGGGAAATAGGTTAGATCATGAGTGTATTCTTTTATATTAAAAATTCAATATATTAGCTCAGATAGTTTCGGTGGAAACCTGTTGCGTAGTTTCCATCTTAAAAATCACCAACACTCCCCAACTTCAGAACTAAGACGGTATCCATGTCAAAAAGAGGAAGCTAATTGTATGTTTGTATGTTGTCTGTAGACTCAGGAACCGTTCGAAAGATTGTAATCAAACTATCAGGAATTATTAAGAATGATTCGAAGATGGTTTCTATAAAGTTTGGTGCAAACTCGTCCAAAGGGCTCCGCCCAAAAAGGGCTTAAAAGAGTGCAGTGCCAGGTTTTATAAACGTAGTATCAGAGAGGAACGGTTCATCTATGGTAGTATTAATTAACAGCTGTGAATAAATAATGGGAAAGTTTCTTCAATCTGTCATTTGTTCAAATGTAAACAACAAAATGTAAACGATTAGTCTAGCAATAAGCTTTACCCAAAAGCTGTATGAATCATTCATTAATGTAAAACAGTAAGGTAAATGATGTACTGCACACAATGAAAAGTTTTAATCGCCACGTTAATATTTTACAGTTTTGGGGAATTATGTATTATGATTAAAATTACTTGTTTATATGTTAGGTAAATAAAAAATTATTACAATGGTTATACATATTTTGTTTATTATATTATTTAGCTGTTGTATATTTATTATATTTTCCTTTCGCTATCTTAAATGTATAATAGGTTGATATTATGCATGTATTACTGAAAAATATTTAATTGTGTGTGTGGGGGGGAGGCGCATGTGCGAGTGTGTATTTACCAGGATGTAACAAGATCAAAGCTACCTGGTATAAAATTTTAATAGTCTGTCTCAATTTTTCATATGTACTAAGTCCACATGATAAAACTCATTTATTAATTATATATATTTTAGCCTGGACAGGTCACCATTTCAGAAAGGGAAGGCTGTTTTACACATCGCAACAACGTGAGACGGCTGACGCTAGTACATTTAGTGTATAATATTCTATATATAAGCAGTGGTGTAGTGCTAAAAAAAGCTGTGCCGGAGCGGTCTTACCCAGGAAAGCCATTACTCTTTGGGGGGGGGGTAATGGGTAGTCAAAGTCTGCAAGTTCCTCAGGAAGGCCATTGCGTGGTTAAACGCGTAGAATTGTGTACAATGAATTTATCTGTTTATAAAAAATACATAAACCAAAGTTTAATTTTGCTAAAGTGACTAGTGATGCTCCTGGGGTATCTGTTGTATTCATGCAAAGAATTGCAGTCGAAGGCAAACGGTCCCTTTTTAGTAAGGGGTCGCTTTCTTTTTCAACCCAAACTGGCGAGTGCAGGTCAAGGAAGAAGAACATATTTGTAGATGAGTTACCCACTACATAATACGAAGGAAAATCCTCAAATTTTATTTTATAGGCATTGAAATTAAAGGCTGTTCTGTAGAAATAGGGTGTGTTGAAATAAATATCTTAGATGGAGATTAAAATGAATAGGATTTAAATGGTTGAAGTCTGAAAATACAAATAATCTCACCAGTTCTTAATGAGCCTCAAGTTTGTTGTAAAAATAAATATACTGTATTTTCGAATTAAAAAACTAGATACCATAAAAAGATGTATATATGGTCTTAAAGTAAGACCTAGTGTCTGATTCTGGTGTTACGATGTCGTTAGGTTAGGGTTAATGTAAAACGACTAAAATTGCCTCGATATTGCGTGTTGATAACGGAATGATGCGAGCGACTCGCTTACCTACCACACTCTCTAAAAAGCAAAGTACAAGTATAAAAATCTGAGTTGCGGCTGTACGAACTGTGCCGGAGCGCCGCTCCGGCTCCAAAAGCTGTGCCGGAGCGGCGCTCCGGACCGCTCCGGCTCCACTACACCACTGTATATAAGGCAGTCGTGTTAATTTACGTTGATTAAGTTATTATCTGATTGTATGTGATTTACTCTGTGTTTCATCATGAAAAATTTGCATGATTATTTATTATTACTCAATTAATTATAATATTTAAATAGCAAAAATATATTGCACTATTTTACTCTTATTATGCTTCAATTTTTCAATATCGTACTGACTCTTCGTGGGACATGTCTCACCTGAGGTAAGTAATAGGTAATAAGCCAAAAAGGTAAACTTTTACGTCCCAATTAGTTAAAATACCTGCCAACCAGTATTTCAATTGTTATTGCTCGTAGGAACTACTTTCGGTGAAGATTACTCATCATCCTAAGAGTCTAGATTCAAACTTACGCCTGTGTGGTAGTGACACGTTTGTTCGCACTGTAACTGTATTAATGTTCGTTTGTTCATGTTTCGTTGTAATGTGGGTAGTGAAGAATTTCAATACAGAAATCATAACGATCTTCATGTGAAGTGAGAAGAAATACATCATTGAACCATCTGATGTGGCTTCTGGAGCGGAAACTAGTTGCTACAAAGAATAGTAAATGGATTATTGAACCATTTTATTTACTTTTACACAATAATCCAGAGGCTATCATATTAAAAATAAAATCATTATTAACCGTCTTAAACTTTATAACTTGTAATTCAGAGGCAGTGGGTTCAGACTCCATATTAAACTGTATTTGGGCTATTAATTAACAGTCCTGTCTAAGGAACATGACAGCCTTAGTCATTAACAAAACTACAAGATCACATCATCACAATCATCTTACACTTATTTCTCACTCATACTTGGCTTAAAATACCTACTTGGGTAGGTTTCCATTTCAAATGGCTCTAATCTAATCATTAAAAAACTGTAATAAATTAACTTTATTGAAAATCATTGACTTACTTTTAGTGAAATGAAATTCTTTATTGTCCAGGGCATATACAACAAGGAGGGACACAGTTAGTCTTGCACAATTTGATTGTCAATTAAAAATAGTCCTTCTTGGGCCAGTTTAAATTGCAGTAGTAAAAATGGGTTGGATAAAATTAAAACTGAAGCAAATAATTATACAGTTAGCTGGTGTGTCAAATCTACAATGTGAATGAGACTTTGGATCAATAACTGAATATGGGTTTGGGCAGACGTTAAAAAGTTTTGTGAATTATCAACAACAAAAGGCTATTTCTAATGCTTAGTCTTGGTACTAGACGTTGTCCTTATTCAAGAATGAAAGGCATTTGATTGATCAATCTCTTCCACCTTGAAATATATATGCACCATTGTGTTGGTAATTGATGAATAAAAAGAGAATCACGAAAAACAAGTTAAAAGTATATTTTTCATAATTATTTTTACAATTATATAATGTATTATTTAGACAGTAAAACATTTTTCAAGACTCTAAGGACCACTTTCCTCAAATTTGGTTTAACTTTCTACTGAGTTAAATTAGATTTGGAGAAAGTAAATCCTAAATATATAAGGATACACATCAAAACAATCAGATGCAAAATTTTAGGAATAAAACACATCAACACTTTACACAATCTCATAAAAAAAGTACAGAAACGGATATTTTACAGTTTTGTAATGTTCAAATTTAAGTTAAATGGACAAAATGGAACCATTATTTCCACATGTTATTAAGTAATGCAAGTACATGGATTCTAATTTTGTTTTGAACAAAATGGTTACTGCAAGTAAAAAACAATATTTGATCTAAAGAATTCAAGTAACAGGACGACTGGTATAAACCAATTGTTACACAGTCTAGTGTGAATGTAATGGTTCAATGTATAAAACTTGTCAAACTTTACAAATATGACACTGATTTATTCCAACTTATGCAAATGGATCGAAGAAGACTGAACATTCCTTAGTGAAATAATAATAATACGACATTATGTTTTCAATAACTATTACATAACATTCTAAAATTATTCCACAAATTTTCCGAAGAAAGGCACAACAGGGACGGAAAAGGCAAACTATTTTCAAACAACATTACACAACCACATTTTAAGAGGCAAACTTATTTTACGTTTGCACACGAGTTAACACACCTTAAGGAATTGCTTAGAAATGGTACTTAAGACATCTTGAGACATTTAATATAAGAAGGCAAAAAATTCAAATTTTGTTTTTGAACAAGTTTACACAAACAACTTTGAAATTATTATGATGTACAAAATGCTGTTAACGCTCTTGACTTGTGATCGTAATAAGAATAAGAAATTTGTTACTTAAGAGAATAATATCCAAACAAAATAAATGGCAAATTTGGTTTCCCAAGCTGGGCTAAATCACCACTAGCAGTGTTTTGTAAGCCTGGGCTGCACAGGCTATTATTAATATCAATATTTACAACAGAGTCAACAACTAAGAAAAAATAAAAATACAGTATGAATCAAACACTAGGATAATTTTACTGACATGAGTTAAAACTAAAGAGCATAACATATTAAATATTAAAATTGCATGCCAGTTATGTAAAAATTGACAAAACCAAAAAACAGTTCCATGAACAATTTTCTTTTTGAATTTTTAACCCCACTTTTAAGAGAATTTTTCTATATATACCCAACTAGTGATTTAGTTACTGACATTACAGATTTCGGATAGAGATTAACAGCTTTACTATATGAGTTATATAACAACCCACAGTCTACAAAAAATAACTAAAGTTAACTATACAATTCTAAAATATTTGATTATAACATATTTTGATATCAGAGATTCAACTAAAACCATACAAGCGTAACCTTGCTACATGTAACAGATCAGAAACAAAGACAATCTAATGAACTAACAATTTAAAAAAATTAAATTTGGTATAAAATCCAAGGCACATTAAGCGTAAACTAGCTGAGATATTAAAAAAGTGGAATGTTAGGATGTAAAAATTGCTTAGGTACCTGAGACAAGTACTAAGAAAGCATTAGGCTATAATAAAAGACATTACATGAATTACACATAAAAATCTAATACTTAAGTTTATTTCTAAAATTTTAACCCTTTCGGTGTTATGAATTTTTCATGTTGTTGAACAATTACTAAACACAAAACAAACACTTACATTTTTTAATTCCCCCCCTCATAGCCATAACCAAATCGTAAAAAAGCATAGCAGGTTTCCACTGAAATCCCAATTAAGCCCATAAATGCTATCAACTTCCACCCAACCCGGTCTTTTTACATGGACCCCAGTATAGGCCTACCATAAATTTACAAGCCTCATTGGGATTGCTCTTGGTCGTACGAACCCAAGTACATCCGAATGACTTCCAACGTTTCAGCAATGCTGTAACCACTTGTTAGAGTAAGCGATTGTTGTATATCGCTTTACTGGCGGGAAAGAATTGAAAATGACCAATTGCAGTCGACAACAACTAATAGCTTCACTAAATCATCGAAAGATGCCACTACTTGCCATTTAACTTTTCAGGATAGAAACAAACGATACAACAGTCCATAACATTGAAAGGGTTAAACAAATTAATAATAACCAATACAACATTTTGCTAGCTACTCTATTCTAAACTTGTATATCTCATGGACTAAAAGAGTTGTTCATATTTTAACACTTGACATGTAACATGGTTGAGCAACTGTTTACACCAAGGCTTGACAACTGGTTTGATTCAGGCACAGAAACATTACCAGGCACTGTACTGTCTCGGGGTAGGAACAAATGGTTACCAAAGTATACAGTACTGCCAACAAGAACTGGCTGCAGACTGCAAGTGGTTAAGGTAGGGCATGGGGATTTACTTATTTCTTTACTTATGAGAAAATATGTACTGAATGATAAAGATTTTGAGTACAAAACGCCCATGTGCTTTTTTAGAATTTACGCAATGGCATGGCGACCAATCTTATGCCAAATGACACCTAACACCTCTGCTTTATTTCCACTACTCATAACACCCGTTAAAGTTGTTAATTACAGCGATTGCTGTCCAGTCAATGTTTTTTTTGTCTCTTTTGTTAGCGTTTTGTACTTTTGCTACCTGTTTTGATTTCTTTTTAAAGGCAGAAAAGCGGAAAACAGTTATGTTGACAACCGGGCAAAGATGTAAATCACTTTGTTTCACATCGCTGTTAAGTTTATGTTCAATGGTAAATAAATTTATTTTTTACAGTCGAAATTGCTATTTTGTTCCAATTTCAGTACTTTTGCGGATCATCCATGACTGTCACTGTCCATGGTAGCCGCGTCACTCAATTTAGCGGATAATCGGTTTACCACTGTAATTAATCTGAGGTCAATAATGAGTCCGTTATAAAAGAACTTCGTTCTGACCTGACGCTCTTCAACTAGTCTACTAGGTGCTCCAGAGGTAGCCCAATTCTTGATATCTAGAGGAATTTCCGTCCTACAAGGGGAACCAGTAAGGAAAAAATCTACTGCCACAAAGGGTAGGACCCTTAGTCTTAGCTGGGAGCCTAAACTTATAAGGACTGTACTGGACTGATAATGTGACAACCCCTTTTAAAAAACTAAATTTAACCTCCTGAACTGATATCCATTTTGTGACCCCTTAACTTACCTGATTGTGCCTTATTAAACTTCTGAACTACAATTCTCTGACGAGAGTTTTGGGTCTAATTTGATTTACTGAAAATGTGAACAACTTGAAGATTATATAACAAAGAATTAATTTAGGTACTAATAAGGTATACAGAAATATGAACTGGAAGCTGTCTGAGTATTTCAACAAAATATTATAATAATAGGTGGGTTTTAAATTCAAGTAACTTACAAAATATTAATATTAAAGTGCTTTCAGTTTCATTACATGGATAAATAAATGCATTTTTAAAACACCAGAGAATGTACGATAGAAACATGATTAAAACACAAATAGATTTGAAGTTTTGGAATAACAATTCAAACTAAATGTTGCTCATAAAACATCCCCACAAAATCTTTGAGATTACTAAAATATTCTTTTGAATAAAAGATGACCTAACAAATTCTGACTCGTTTACTACTAAGCTTCAATCAGATCCATAGAATGCATTTTTCTACCCATTGACTAATTATTTAAACTTTACAACTAACTCTAGATAATAGGTTTTAACAATCTGGGCCTTGCTTGTGTTCTATAAATCTACACACTAATATAAAAGCTATTATATAGAGCTGTATTAGTTTGATTCAAAAGATAACTGAGTATTCCAGTAGTAACTGTTCTGATATCACTAACAATAATTGAATATCACAACAATAAATTTCTTAAAAGGCCTATAGGATTCAAAACTTGAGAAACTAACACAAAGCATAAATATTTTTCATAAAGCTTAAATTTACAAAAGAGATATTTAACTTTTACGTCTTATTGTATCAGGACATGAATGAAATACAGTGAAACTTGGATAGTCCAAACATCATTAATTAAAATATTTCCTGTGGTCCCAATCGTTTTGTATTCCAGCAATGCCAGACCAAGAGCGAGCTAGTGTCAGCATATAGACCCACTTCACTCTGAGCTGAGGCTTTAACTGACAAGGATATGGAAATGAGATTGCTAGATCACTTATAGAAGAAGAAATACTGCTGTCTAATACAGCGATGGTTTAACTCACGTATAAGAACATTCTTTGAAAGCAGAGTTTATGTAAGTGATTCACATAAAGCCGTTGGCTGTTACAGAATCTTTTATAGTGACCGAGAGACTTAATTCATGGAATTGGACAAAAATCTGCTCCTTTTTGGAAAATAACACATTGATTATTATGGTTAGAGCTAAATGCAGTTTGTAACTCTATATTTTTTATGTTTCTTGTTTCGTAATCTGCCCATGAATTCAGTATTTAATATGATCTTCCATTTTTTATAGGTTTCCATTTTAAAATTTCACCAAAAACCTTAAGTTTCTAAGTTAAGTTAAGTAAATTAGGTTTCTACTCATGCAGCCTATTGCAGTTCAGATATTGTTGATTGCATTTAAGTTTTGGTTATGAAGTGTTATTGCCAGAGAACAGAAGACTGGAGAGCCTTTGTTTGGCATTGCACGGCCCTCTGGGTCTGATTGTCTTAAGTAAAGTAAGCATGATATGATACTTTATTTTTTACTTTGTTTAATTTACTGTATTTTGTCACAATAACAGACATTAAACAATGAATTTATATTCAAATATAGTGACAAATATTAAATATAAAATGCATATTTATTGTTTTCAGCCTTGTTAATAAAAACTCCTTTATTTCAAATTTTTGGATGGTTAGAAGTTTTTAGCTGATCCTTGAGGTTTGAATGATCCAAGTTTAACTCTACAGCAAAGCATGAACTAAGTGTTAGTTCACATCACATTGACTGATTTATGTAGTTATTACAATATGTGAAAAGCTGATTTCAACCTTTATGTACACATAGAAACTATGATATATTATAGTAATCCAATAATGTTGCGGTAGAATTATGTGACTATAATTTAATGCAGCCTAAAATAACTTTCTTCTTTATACATTTACAGTGTAATGTAGTGCATTGTATAATCTGATACAACAATGTTATGTGCCTCAAACATTACAAGAACTTTCTGGATGGAATAATAAATGGGACATTTTGAAGTGGCAAACTATGCAGCACTCAGGTGTTCGGCTAACCTTTATCATCAAATTTAAACACAATTTTTGTCCCTAAATGCCTGAATGGATAATAGATATTCCAACACACACAATAATGTTGGTAAAAATATTTCTGTTATACACTTAGTACTGACTTTAACAATAAACACATAATATAAAGATAAAAATCTATGTATTCTAACATCAAAGTAAATATTTAGATACCGTAGGTCCTAAAAGAAAAATGTTGGACCACTGGGTGACATAAACTTGAAAGCATTGAAACATTGAATTTTTTATTACTAATAACATTGTGTTGACAGTGGAAGTCATAGCTGAGAGGGTAGAGTAATCAATAGAAAAAAAGTTAGATTTCCAGTCTTGAAACGAAATTTGTGTCTCAGACTATCATGGTGCTTTGGAAGGCAAATTACAACAAGTGGTAATTGTACCGGCTACAAAAGTTACGTTAGGTCGTGTAAGAGATATTTGTGCGGCCTGAAAACTCTGACACTAAACCATGGCCAGAAGGTTACTCATTTTTATCTTTTATACAATATCAGACCAGGTGCTGTTATGTTTTTAAGCATACCCAGATTTTTAACTGACTAGTACTAAGATCAAATATTTGTTTATATTGATTGAGACTTATATTTTGAAATTTTATTTACAAATTTAAATTGAAGTTTGTGTTTGTCCAAGGCAAAAACTAACTAGGCAATACTGAGCATCTGTGTAAAAGTTTAATGTTTGAAAATGAGTGTTCCGTACAATTATTCCAGGCCTGCTCAAGTTTGTACCAACAGGATTCCATGTTCAGTCGTAATCTTTAGGGCTTATTATAACATATACTGAAACATTCCCAAATATTACAGGCATATTTACAAAATATATACCAACCTATGATATATTATAGTAATCCAATAATGTTGCGGTAGAATTATGTGTCTATAATTTAATGCAGCCTAAAATAACTTTCTTCTTTATACATTTACAGTGTAATGTAGTGCATTGTATCTAATCTGATACAACAATGTTATGTGCCTCAAACATTACAAGAACTTTCTGGATGGAATAATAAATGGGACATTTTGAAGTGGCAAACTATGCAGCACTCAGGTGTTCGGCTAACCTTTATCATCAAATTTAAACACAATTTTTGTCCCTAAATGCCTGAATGGATAATAGATATTCCAACACACACAATAATGTTGGTAAAAATATTTCTGTTATACACTTAGTACTGACTTTAACAATAAACACATAATATAAAGATAAAAATCTATGTATTCTAACATCAAAGTAAATATTTAGATACCGTAGGTCCTAAAAGAAAAATGTTGGACCACTGGGTGACATAAACTTGAAAGCATTGAAACATTGAATTTTTTATTACTAATAACATTGTGTTGACAGTGGAAGTCATAGCTGAGAGGGTAGAGTAATCAATAGAAAAAAAGTTAGATTTCCAGTCTTGAAACGAAATTTGTGTCTCAGACTATCATGGTGCTTTGGAAGGCAAATTACAACAAGTGGTAATTGTACCGGCTACAAAAGTTACGTTAGGTCGTGTAAGAGATATTTGTGCGGCCTGAAAACTCTGACACTAAACCATGGCCAGAAGGTTACATATTTTTATCTTTTATACAATATCAGACCAGATGCTGTTATGTTTTTAAGCATACCCAGAGTTTTAACTGACTAGTACTAAGATCAAATATTTGTTTATATTGATTGAGACCTATATTTTGAAAAAAATTTTATAAATTTAAATTGAAGTTTGTGTTTGTCCAACTCAAAAACTAACTAGGCAATACTGAGCATCTGTGTAAAAGTTTAATGTTTGAAAATGAGTGTTCCGTACAATTATTCCAGGCCTGCTCAAGTTTGTACCAACAGGGTTCCATGTTCAGTCGTAATCTTTAGGGCTTATTATAACATATACTGAAACATTCCAAAAATTAGAGGCATATTTACAAAATATATACCAACGAGATGTGTGAATATTATGAAACAACACAAAATGTAACATAAGGCACTGTCATGGCATCAAACAATCATAGGGACCTTGGAATACTATAAAATAGTTTAATAATATTTATATTTGAAAAAACTATTTTGATACATCCAAATTGGTATCATAAATCATACATAGTAATTAGATAAAAATAATATTACTCTGAGAATTATTAAATAATTACAATAGACTACCGATAATCCATGAGCAAGTTAACCACAAAGTGACTGCTGAAAAAAAAGAAATTGCGGCAAGTGAAGTTTAGTGCATAAAAGTCTATCCTCGCGCCTGCATATTATAGCTGCTGCCCTCGAAATACTTGGCCTTGGACGAGATATTGCAAGCAACTGCCCACGCAAGGGGAACAAGACACTTCGCTGTGTGATCTCATGATCATAGTACTGAGACAAATTCGGTCAACCATTACATATTAAAAAGATATTAAATTTAATACAGTCCACTTGTCTTACTTATGGTCTCTTTTGATGGTACCAATGTGAAAATGTTTGCGAAATTGAATTTTTTTAGAAGATAAATTTGTATTTGAAGCCTTTCATTATCAAACCTAACATTTCGTCAAGCCTATTAAGGACTTATTTTGCTTTTACGGTAGTTTTTAGCTATTTCCAGTGTATTTTAGGTTAGGTTTGCTTTATCTGTGATTTTACATTTTTATTATACAGGATAGCGTATAATAAAATAAACGATTACCGTGGATAATCTACTGTATTTATATTCAACTGCTGATAAATTAACTATTCTATGAAGCTCTCTAGATCATCCAGAATCTTAAACATAAAGAAATGAACTCTTGTACACCTGATAGAGCAAAAACCGAATCATGACGTCTGATTTGTTCTCTTGAATCATATGAATGGGCAATGAGTGGGAGGGGTAATACAAGGAGGACAAAATATTTATATTTGAGATTAAATTAATGATTTAATATGAATTACTTAAAATAGTTTAACAGAACACTCAAAATGAAGGTTTAAAATTTATGGCAGCTGGAAATTTAGACTACATAAATAGACGCATAAAACATACACATTAGGCTTTAGCCTAGCTATACAAAGTAACTTAATTGCTTCAACCTTACTTTGAGCACAATGGTCTTGAGGATTATGTTAAATAAACACAGGATAACAGATCCTCAAGGAATGCAACATGAGAGGGAATGTGATGGGGTCTAGTGTGATTATTTTGTTTTACCAACTGTCGATGGCAACTGTTCTAAAATGTAATACCGTGAGAATTTTCAGCTGATTCTGCAAGTAGATGGTACTACCAGATGACGCAGGTGGCCGGTCAAAGATCGGTGACAGGTCCTGACATGGTGACCTGCGGGGAGGGAGAATGCGGGGGCATAGAACCGGAGCCCAGACTGCTGGTCAGAGACTCGGAAGTGTCCAGCGAGGCCGGTGCCTTATCCCTCTCCAACGATGGCCTAAACTTTTCCCTCTCATCAGATACCACACCATTCGGAAGGTTCTTCTTAACCATGTTGAACAGCCGTTCATACCTGCAATGAAACGGTTGAGTGAAAAATTATCAATTCTTGCATCATAATCGTTTGAAAAATTCTAATAACTTTGAACCTCGAGCTAGTAAATCAGTGAGATGTCACTAGATTGTGCTGACACTTAAATATACACACACTCTCTCTTACATTTATTCTCCGTTCCTCTATCCGTTGGATCAGTGGTTCCCAATCAGTGGTAAGTTTGAGACAAAATAATGATAACAATTAAAAATACTGGGTTCTGGAACAACAATGACAAGACACTATTTGGTACACAAATGTGAAAATGCAATAAATTGATCAAGTACAAACACCAGGCAGATAGGCCTATCAAAAATACATTTTACATATACAGTGGAGCCCTGCTAATCCGAAAATTTGCTCAATCCGAAATCAAAATCAGGAAAAAATAAAAATTTGTAAAATCTAATAAACACAATAAAGTTTATTTCCGAAAATTACAGTAAGTTTTTACGTTGGAAAATTTAATAAACAAAATAAAGCAGTGTCACCGAAAAAAACTATATTGGTTTTAAAAAGTCTGTGTACTTTTTTTTGTCGGAGAGAGAAGATCACCTCTCTTTTGAAGCTTAATTTCGCCAGCGCCTCAGGAGGAACATAGTGTCGGCTGGTGTCACGACGGACTGTTGTTCTACATAGCGTAGCGCTACATCAAAGGCAACCGCGGCGTCCAAATGGGAAACTGTACTCACTGTCGTCGTCTGCCTCACCTTCACAGTCCTGGTGCGTGTTATTGTGCTGATATCTCAAAATTAAATCTCCAACTTGCTGATCGGTAAAAATTTAGCCTTGCAGAGCATTGCCGTACATAATGAAGTTGGTTGTTTCTCATACAGTATGGACTAATTCGGCGTAGTTATGTATCTTAGTTGCACTTTGTACTTAATAATTTATCGTTAACTTAATAATAGTTTGCTTAATCTGAGGGTCAGGTCCCAATCATTTTGGATTAGCGGTACTCCACTGTGCTGTAATTTATGAAAAAATTATTTTTTAGAGCACCACTGGAATCAACTCAAAACACAATTCAGTACTTTTAATCTTCGAATGTTAATCACTTACTCAAATACAGAAATTGTTAAACACAGTATGATGTGTTTTGAGAACACAATGTTAATCTCAATGGAAAAAAGTTAAAGTTTTTTTACAAATTATTATTTGAAATATTGTGATTGTGATGAACAAGATCTGGCCAGCCTGAGGATTGGCCTCTCAGTTCCTTGAATCGCCACGGATAAGAGTAGCTCAAAAATTCTGTCACATATTTCTCCACACATACTTTCTACCTTTATTTGTGTATAAATACAAATACATTGTGTTTTTTCTGAGTGTTCTGCGTTTTTTGTTGTGTGGAGTAGGGAGGCTGTTCCCAGTCGTGGAAGTTCACAAGTCAAATGGAAAATTATATTAATTACAATAACATTTTTTTAAAACATTTAGGCCCACTAAAAGTAGATATGGTTAAACATTTTCATAACATTTTATTCGAATTTGTTTAAATTTAAAAATTTTTAAAAATATGATTAAGATAATAAAAACTAACTACTATAGACCGAAAAACAAAATATTGCTTAAATATTGTCTCTCCTTAACGTGTACAAATTTACTACTTTTGGAAAAAAATTCGGTAAAATTAGAGGTTGTTGTTTTTCTTTCCTAGTAAATAATGCCCTACTAGAGAGAGTCTATATAGTGGGAGTGGAGATGTCAGGGTGTCACCAAGACAATAAAAAAGACTTACGTCACATCTTACCAAATACCTTATGTGGTATACAAGGACAAAAAGTTGTGAATCACTATGTTGAGTCAAAATTTTGGGGCAAATGAAGAATATTGATGAGACAAAAATATTAAAATTGTAAATGACAAGATATTAAAATTATTTTATTCTTGTAACACCTTTCCCATTAAAATAATTAAAATATTTGTCTAAGAATAACCCCATTAACCCCGATAGAATTTCAAAATAGTAAGTTAAAACTATTAAATATGCTGGATATGTTGCATGGTGATAGCCTATATTCAGTTTCGACAACTAAAGATGAATAAATAAACTTGTTTCACAAGCATGAACTTATAAATTCAGTCATAGACTGTAGTGAATTAAAAACACACTGATTAATGTCAAAGGTCAGCTTAAATGAATACAAATAGACTTTACAAGGACACTGAATCTGAAATTGACATTTTCATCTTACTTAGTAGCATTGGCTTCGGCAATATCTTTGGCTTCAACTGCAGTCTTCAGTTCTTCTTTTAGCTGCAAGTTATCTTTTTGGCACTCTGTAAGTTCTTCTTTGATTTTGTCTTGCGTGCTATAGAAAAATGTATTAAAAGAACATAAAATGTAATATTTTCTGTATATATTGTAGAATAAATACTAACTACATTAATTTAACGCAAAGAAAATAAACTGAGGTGGAACATTTATAATTATGAATTGCTCTTAGTCATTTTTCTAAAAAGTATAATTATATTATCTTTATCATTACAATAACAAACGTTTATTCAACAATAACTTAATTTACCTCATAGGATGAATAGTGAATTGAAATTGAGTTGATAGGTCTCTTTCAAGTCCCTCGAAAAATTTAGGGATTTCAGTCCAGATACATCGAAATTCATGAATATCATAGTTAATTTTTTATCCTACATGAACAAGCATTATACAAAACAATATTTAACACATTCGGTGCGCATGGCAATTATTCCTGCCTCCCCTGTATCGTATTTTTATAGCCTCAATGTGCTTTCAGCAATTTAGTTTTACTGCCGCTTCTTGGGATGAAACTCAGTGTTGTGAAACATGTGTTTTTTCCCACCAATTTTAGTATATTTTAGCGCATTATCGTGAAATAGTGTTTTTCGGCAATGGATTTAAATCCAATTCCATATTATAATTAATGTAATTCCTGTCCAAACACTCCTCAAGAAGAGATTATTCTCTTATCTAACAAAGAGCCAGATGACGTGGGCGTGGCCTTTGATGACCTTACCTCGGACAGACAAGTCAACTCAGGCTGAACATGAGTAAAACACCAACCCTCCTCGTGGCAACACTTTATTCATTTTCATGTTGTGTGCTTTAGTTAAGTTATAACAGTTATATATAGCCGAAAACATGTATTAGCAAAATTATACAAGTGATTTGAAGGAGTGAATGCAGATGACTGTGTTCTTGGGTGCGGGGGGTAGGGATCCCTGCCACAGTTTCAAAATGTCCGCTGAGATATAATTGTGGCTTCATATTTGATCATTCTATATGTAAAGGTTAGCAGAAATAACAAATGGGTGTTTTTAGCAGCTGATGAGTTAAATTCCATGTAACTAATTTTCAAACATCTTTAATATTCATTTTCATTAAAGTAATCTTAACGTTTCCTGTGGTAAATTTACACAATAAACAATTTAAGAGCTTTTTGTCCACAAAAATCACTACTAACTTCAAGAATATTAATTCTATTCTATATTCTTCATTCAATCAATTGTTAAAAAATATATATGGTACAGGTAAAAATTTCCCTAGCAAATTTACATTGTAGCCAAGATATTTCAAAGCATAAAGCTGTTATATATTTATCCAAGTAAAGTTACCTGTTGTGTGCGAGTATCGTCCTCATTTGTTCTTCTAACCTAGACAGCCTCTCCGTCAAAGCATCGTGCTCTCTTTGTGACTCATTCTGAAAATTTTATATGATAAGTTATTCTTGTTTTTTAATGTAGACATTGTACTTGAGTACCTTTTCTTATATTTTTAGCCTATTGAACCAATATTTTTTAGATTCATTTACCTTCTTCCACTAATACAACTTCATTAAAAATAGAAATTATGAATCATGAAATTATTTGTTATTTTTGTCTACTTCGTATAAGAAGAAAGTATTTTTTTGACAAAACTTTTGAATTTGATTTTTTAGTGGCTCTTGTTGGGGTTCCCTGAACCCAAAAAAGTGGTTTTTGAAGTGATTTCTGCCTGTGTGTGTATGTGAATGTGTATGGATGTACAGAGCCACGACCTATTTTATTCATATTTGTTAATTGTGGTATATATGTTAATTAGTAGAAGTTAGAATATGTCTATGCCTGTATTTATGATAATGGTCAATGGCATTGAATATTCTTAATTAAATCTAATTTAAATCAAATTTTGTACATATGTATACACCCATTATACTCACAGTTCGAATTTTAGGTTTTTAAGGGAAGTTCATCCCTAAAATCTCTTAAAAAGTGAAAAATACAAATTCCTAAAAACAGCTCGAATGATTTCAATTAAAATTTCATTGAATATAGTGCATACAGATTCAAATAATATGAAACAACCCGCATGTCTGTAAAAATTACAGTTCAAAAGTTATTATGAGGTTTTAAATATCTAAAAACTTAGTTTTTTTATTTTATGGCAAAACAATAAATTGATTAAACAATTTGACTATCCCCATTAAAAACCGCTTAACATATTAGTATCTTGAATAATTAGACTACAACCAACAGATCAAGAGAAAAATTAGGAAAAATAAATTTAATTGAATAAAAACAGTATCAAAGGCCAACAACAATCGAAAAGATTTTTTTACTGAAGAGACACCACTAAAATAAAAGTTCTTTTTCGTAAATTAAATTTTGAAGTGTAACGGGTTTTTTTGGAGTGATTTTTGGAAGGGAGCGAGGGGTGAGGAGGGGAGACTGTTTGGTTTGGCCTGTCAATATTGGTCTATGTAAGTGGATGGGTTCATCACATCAGCGTTATGGCGAGTGTCGTGTTACGGGCCTCATCATCCATCTAACTCGCTCCGTCCATTAGCTCCCCCCCTCCCCGCCGACCCTGCCCCCGCCACCACACTCACTATGCACTACGCCTTTAATGGATAATGCAACTCTCCATCTATTCATTTGTTTCATCCATAATTCATTGAGCATAGAAGTTTTTATTTTCGATCTTTCAAAATATCTAAGTAAATGTACGTAATTACACAAAATCCTACTATATCCTTCTGTGCTATAATTTGAGTAAGATTTTTATGTAAATACAACCGCACAAATATCTCGAAAACGACGCTAAACAATTACATACATTTCAGAAAAAAATAAAAAATTTATTCTTGATAAGTGAATTTTTGGTGAAACTCATTCAAATGTTTTAGGCTTTTGGAGATTCAACTATAAAGAAAAGAATTTTCAAACAGAATTTTTTTAATAAACTAAATTGATTTTCCTTACCTCAGAGTGAAATTGCTTTTAATGTGTGCCTCTAAGATATGAATAAACGTTTTAGTTATACTGTATCTACAAATGAAGATTCTAAGTTAACACATATTAAAATATAAATCGGGTTTTAATTTCATAAACACTTAGTTTGTGTGATAAAGTTTCCACAGTAACACCTAAGCCTAAAATAATAATCCACGTGATATTAGACTAGCTTTCTAGGAAAACAGAAAGTCACAAAACTGAATACAAATAATGTCCCACCATTGCAAGCACTCTCTATCAGCCAGCAAGTACTTATGCGGTTTTAATATTAATCCACATTAATACTAATTATCATCGTTATGAATATTATTTAATAATATTAAAGATATTTTTAATTTTACTTTAATAATCATGCAAATAGGAATGTGAAACTAATTTCTGAAGTAACAGGGGCCATGTAAAGTGTTTTTTAGAACTATGAGCGTTCCAAGGGTTAATGTGCCAGTATAGGGCATACTTAACAAAGATTTACTGATAAAGTTTCTCTTTATTTCTCTTTTACACTTCCCATCTCATTATTCAAACTAACCAACATGATTACAGCAATTAAATGAACAATCAAAATATCCAAGTTTAGTGAAGAAAATTTGTTAAACAGGCTCTAATAGAGGTATCTTTGTGGCTTATAAGCGATAGGCCTAATGCAAATTTCTAAGAATTGATTAGTCTTGGTTTGAACCCCAGTGTGAGGAACAATATGTGAATAGAGGTTTTTCATAAATACTTATTTTATGTATGTAATAAATGAAAAATTATCAAATTACTAAACAATTTGTAAAAACTTTTAAACTGCGAAATAAAAGCAGAGAAAAGTACTTCCAAAATCTTTCGTGTTTTGAAAGAAAACATATTCATTCTATTGTTTGAAGCCACTGTAACAAACCAATTAACTGGTGTAAATTAAATTTATCTTTTTTCGCTTTTCAATCCTCATTCCTTTTCTAACAAAATCAGTTGATCACAGGTTAATAATAACTGTATGGATAGTTAAAGAGTAAAAGATCGGCTAAAACAATTGAGGTTGGCTAATAGACCTTAAACGACGTCGCTCAACTGGCAGACACCGTAGTCCAATGGTAGCGCGTTGGCCTCGTCAAACGAAGATCGCAAGTTCCATCCCCATCTGGGGCAATACTTTTTGTTCAGTGCCATATTAATTATGGTGTATTAAATCGGTTTTAACTACATAAATGTTTTCATTGAGTAATAAATGTGTTTTAATTTTTCTAATTAATTTTTATAATATATGTCTTATTCTGTACGAGCAAAGCTTGGTCACCAGGTACTTTAAAAAACAAATAATAATAATAAATATGGGTGTCTTGCTAGGGGTGATATGCGGGACCTCTAGGGCGAACCACACTTAGAGAAACTCTGACTGAAAGAAATAAAAGAAAATATTTAAAAAAAATTGTTTACTTAGCAAAACTTATCTTTTAGTGATGTGGGTCGGGTAAATACCCAGTGGGTAGGTAAATATAAATTGGGTATGTACCCCAGGCCCGGGTAAATACCCAAAAACTTGGTATTTATAATTTTTATTAAAGTTACAGAAGATTGAGATGTTATTTTGCAATTATTACCCTCTAAGGATAGTATAATGATGATAAAATGTCTTAAACAAAATTTTATATGGTCACTACTAGCATTTTACTTCTGGGATTAATCGCCATAAATACCCACGTCCTGGGTATTTATAATTTTTATTAAAGTTAGATAAGATTGAGATGTTATTTTGCAATTATTACCCTCTAAGTATGGTAAAATGATGATAAAATGTGTTAAACAAAATTTCATATGGTCACTACTAGCATTTTACTTCTGGGATTAATCGCCATAAATACCCACGTCCTGGGTATTTATAATTTTTATTTAATTTAAAGAAGATTGAGATTTTTTTGCAATTACTAAACTGTAGGGACAGTATGGATGATTAAATCTTAATAAAATGTGTTAACTTAATTTCATATAGTCCCTTTTAGCATTTTTCTTCTGAGCATAAAGCATAGTCGGCATAAATACCCTGGTCGCATGGTTGCACTGGTCCTGACTACTTATGATTTTTTAATTTCTATGATAGATATATGAATTTATTTTATTGAAAGTGAAGAAAAATAATTTGTAAAGTAATAATTATTATTTAGAAAGACAGGAAAATTTAACCTAGTAATGGCCTATGTGTAAAACTTAAGAAAATGATTAAAATTCAATCTGTGGGGGGGCAGGATTTAATTATTATTTTTGTTCTAGATATTTTGTTGGTATCAAAATAAAAAAAACTAATTTCATAAACTTGTGATACAAAACATTTGAATCTATAGCACAACTGGCTGGGTGGTGTAGTGGTTATAATACCCGCCTTCAAAACTAAAGGTCGCCGGATCGAATCCCGCAAGGGTCGAATCTGGACCCAGTCGCCATTTGTCATTGGGCTACTAATTAATGATGCTTCCTAACAACAGGTCGTTGTTAGGTAGTAGCAAGATCGGGGTTTGGACCGTTCCCCATCAAAACGTTAAAAATGCCACTGGCGTAGAAATACACAAAATAAAAAAATAAATCTTTCAAAATTATATTAGGTAAGACAAAAAAACAAGAGATACTTTTTTTTAGTAGGTTTATCACTTCCCATCTCATTCTTCAAAATAACAAACATGATCCAGAATGGTCTCCGGACTAAGATAACAGCAATTAAATGAACAATCTAAATATCCAAGTTTAGAGAAAATTGGTTAAACAGGCTCTAGAGGAAATATCTTTGTGGCTCATGGATTATATAGGCCTAATGCAAATTTCTAAGAATTGAGTAGTCTGGGTTTGAACCCCATTTAAGACATTATTTTTTAGAAGTGCTAATTATTGTATTTTTACAAAAAAAATATGGTTGTGTTGCAAGGGGTTTTGCGGGACCCCTAGTGGTCCGCGAACCACACTTTAAAAAGACCTGGACTGAAAGATATACGAGAAAATATTTAGAAAAAACTGTTTACTTAGCAAAACTTGAATCTAATAATGATGTTATTGCAAAATCAAATAGCACAACTAAATCTTCCTGGGAAGTAGTTAAAACCGGAATTGGGCCTAAAAAATCCTTCTGAAAAACCACGCGAAATACAAGTAAGACAGAGAAATAAAAACGTAATTGTGTTGTAGGTGGCTAATAAAAAAACACCAACGAATGAGTTCTTTGTAAACTCTACCTATACTGTATCAATCAATCAACTGTAATCAAGTGAACGATAAAGAAAAAGCAATAGGGTTTCTTATACAAATAATTGGCAAATAAATAAATTGTAATAATTAAACAATAAAATCATGTACACAATTCAAATTTAGAAAGGTTCTGTAACTGAAATGGGAAAAACTGTATATTGTCTTAGCAATTCAAAAGCATCTAGATGGGATGAAATTCCTATATTTTTAAATTTGTAATAAAAAAAATTACTCGTCTTGTTGAAATTCCTTGGTGCAGAATTGTAAATCAGTCCCTTCAGCAGGGGTATTTTCCTACAAAACTGAAATTTGCAAAAGTTAAACCTATTTTAAAGATAGGAAATGTAAATAACCCATCTGATTATTGGCCATTCACATTGTTACAGAGCTTTTCAAAAATTGTAGAAAAAATAGTGACTATTCAATTGACACTTTTCTGGAATATAATAGCCTGATAAGCTCATCACAATTTGGTTTTTAGCTGGTTTATGTATCCAAAAGGCCTCACCAGTGTGATCAATGGACATAGTGCGGAGATGGAGCACAGACGACTATGGGAGTTCTATGTGATCTCTCTAAGGCTTTTGACTATGTTAATCAAGACATACTAATCGAAAAAAATATTTAAAAAACTTGTAATCAATAACAATGAACTCAACTGGTTAACATAATAATTAAATAAACGGTATTAGTGGACTGACACATACATTCTCCCTACAGTAAATTGAAAAACGACAACCTTCAATAAACCTATCATACTATTTAAAGTTGATCTAAGTATAATTTAAAAATTGATTGCTTTATACTCATCCAATTTCTGAAACTAACACCAAGAGAAAACAAGTTAAATTAATTCTTTGGCATTTTTGGGGGGCATAACCCGCCCCCTCGTAAAACCTAACTTTTTTGGATGATGTGATCTTAGACTGCACACCAAGTTTCGTGGAAAACAGTTGGGAAATAAGGGAGAAATTGATTTTTTAATATTCTTTATATAAATAAAATCAAGCAGACAATGTATGTTTACTATCGACAGTAATTTGAACTTTTAACTGGAACCGTTAGTCATAGACAAATAATTCAAAATACTAATTTGTTTAGTTTTTAAGTTGGTTCTAATGGTAGTACTAAAGTCAAATTGTACTTTACCTTAATTATTTTTGTGGAAAACTTAAAAAATAGATTTTTTGACATTTAAAATCCCATAACTTTTGAACCACCATTTTTGCACTGTAAACTACCAAATTTTAATCAAAATCATTACAGCATATTTCTTAGAAATTTTGCTTATTCACATCTTTAACGGTTTTTAGGGTTGAACTTAAAAATAAATTCAAAAAAATGAAAAATGCCTGGGACACGGTAAATATCGGACCAACATGGTAGGCCGTGGGACTGTGGCTCTGAACACATCCAGACACACACATATACATACACATGGACATCACATCAAAACCCACTTTTTTAGATTCAGGGAACCCCAAAACGGATATATCCACTCTCAACTCAAATTCAAAAATTTTGACAAGAACAATACTTCCTCCATATACTATCGTATAAGGGGAGAAAGTAAAAATTAGATTAGCTACAACTCATCACAATTTAGATTGCAGGAATGCAGGACTGTTAATTAATAGCCCAACAGCCAATGTCATCTAAGGGACCTACAGAGGAATCTGAACCATTTATGTCTCTAAATTACGAACTTGACTATTTATGAGGATGCTATTTGCGAACTAAATACAGCATTCAATAGTGCGGACATTAATCCACACCAGAGAACACAATATCCACAAACCATCGCTCATAACTATCCACAATTTGTAACCTCCAAGTAGCTGGATTCATGCTACCGTCCCAGTCAATTATCTGACAATGATTCAATATCAATGTTTTAGTTCGTTGTTTTCTAACTACAATCACTGATTCACCAAGCAAAGCTGGATCCCCTGGGTCTTGTTTACGACTGTTACATATAAGTTAGGTTTCCTTGTTTGGATGTAAAAAAACTTTTCTTTAAAAAACTGATTATTTATCATTAAAAAAAAGGAAATGATTAATACACGTGTAAAGGTGAGGATCTTTGGTACAAAACAATAAAACTTGTAAGATCAAACTTATTCAATTTAATAAAACAAAATAGGCCTAATTATTAAAAAAGTTGTAAATTAAATTATGTGGTCGAAAACCATATGGCAGCCCAAATGGCGGAAGGGAGAGATGGAATGATGAGAAAACACAGGGTCATTACGAAATCAGATGGTGTAGTTAGTTATCGTGGGAATAACGCTGCTGCCAACCAGACAAAGTAAAATAGTACGAGGGTTGTCCGTATAGTCAGGTTCCCATAGCGCTGCAGTCGATAATAGTGCTACGACGGAGGTTCCTGCGGTTATGTTGTGTACCTGGGTTCCCCCACTACAACGAAGTGTCTGCGGCACTCAGTCTTGGCCTGGCAGCCATACAAGATGGAGCTTCCCATTGCTTCGCCCACCAGGTGTGAGCTGCGCTCAGTGATTCGTTTTTTGACTGCCAAAAACCTTCCGCCTGGGGAAATTCATTCCTAGCTGTGCAAAATATAAGGAGAAAAGTGTATGAGTGTACAACATGTACCCAAATAGTGCAGGGAGTTCAAGAACAAGCGTACCAACGCCCATGACGTTCTGTGAAAATTCAAGCAAATGCAAAGTGCCGGCAAAGTCATGGCAACCGTCTTTTGGGACAGGAAAGGCATATTGTTGTGCGAATTCTTGCCCACCTGTGAAACAATCAATGCTGCCTGCTACTGCGAGACACTGCAAAAACAAAACTTCGCCAAGCCATTCAAAACAGGAGGAGGGGTATGCTGTCCAAGGGGGTGCATCAGGATAACGCTCGACCGCACACCGCTAATGTTACCAACAAACTCATCGCTAAATTTGGATGGGGTATCGTCAAACACCCACCCTACAGCCCAGACGTAGCCCCCAGCTACTACCATCTCTTCCCTGATATGAAGAAACATCTGATTGGAATGCATTTCGGCGGCCGAGAAGAGCTCGAAGAAGCGTTTCTCAGCTATCTGCACGGCTTGGCGGCAGACTTCTTTGACTCGGACATTTGAAAGCTGGTACACCGCATGCCAAAATGCATTGACCTCACTGGCGATTACAAAGAAAAATAGGGGAAAGTCTGAACTTTCCGAATATGTACAAGTTTAAGTAAATAAACATGTTTTTCACTGTGAAAAATCACTGGGAACCTTACTTTACGGACAACACTCGTAAGAAATATTGCACACTTAAATGGGTCAGCAGCACTAATTTTTTATAGAAATATTTTCCTAATAATTTTCATTATTGACCCGATTTGTTTCAAATTTTTTCTTGCAATACATGGTATTTTCATTTAGAATCCTTGATTAACAAAGCTAAAGTACAAACAAATTTATATGATGACAGAAAAACAATGTACAAATATATTTGATAAGCCAGTAATCAGGCCTAAATAGGCATGACAGTTAACATGTTTAACACAATTGACTTTCGGAACTGGCACATCCCTAAAAAATACAGCACGGTACGATTACTACTTCTTTATTTCTACTAACTTCTTTAAATTACTTGGGCACTACCAAATTTAAAAGTATGTTTTTCTAATTTTCCAAATAGTCATCATTGCTCAACCAAACAAATGAACAAGTAATTATATTTGCTTTGCACATTCTCCATAAGTTACTCATAGAACCAACTCACCAATAAGGGTGATGCCTTGGCGGTCAATAGACTCTCGGCAAACATTTTCACCTTGGCCAATAAAGTGTCTTCTTTGAGCTTGGTTGCTTCGTGTACTTCCCGAACAAGTTCTGAAACACAAATAATCAATTATACACTAGAAAACGAGTTTATTACCTTACATGTTATAAATAGCCTCAACTGGTTTTTACTTTACATTGCCTTTCTGAAATGATGACTAATTACTATTACCTTTTGAAATGGCAACCTATATCAGGTAGTTAATTTAACCTAAGTATGAATGAGAAATGAGTGTAAGATTATTGTGGCGCGATGTTGTAGTCTTGTTACTGTCAAATGCTGACACATTCCTTAGACAGGACTGCTAATCGGGGGGAGGGGGGTATTTGAAGAACTACACTCGATTCCCAGTGATCATTAATAAATAAAAAGGAAATATTTACAACAAACACGAAACAACATTACATTAGTTGTTTGAGAGTTAAAACAATCGGCAAACAAACCAGAGGTAAACTGTAAAAAATTGAAATCAAACTGATAAACTCATAAGCGTTAACTTAACATGAATATCGAGAACAAACAAGCGAACCAATATATTGACGCATTGAACACGATAGACAGTGAAGATGGAAAATGTGATTCATTGGCAGAAATGCATTTTGATGAAGAACAACTTAATCCTGATGTAGACACAGCTGATCTCGTTGAAGATGATTGTTCAAGAAATACAAAACGTTGGCCTATGGTTATATTTTTTTATCTGATAAACAATCTGGCATCAATGCTTCTCATATTTTTTCCTTTGACGACAATCATTTCGTACGGTGAAGACTATAAATTGAGAACCTTGCATGGGACCTTAGTGTACCACAAATACCACAAAAGCAACGCTGCAATATTTTTAAAAATCTGAACACGATGTAGATATGGACATGGGACTGATCACCCCATTATTAGTATTCAGTTACGAAAAGCATGTTTGTAACCCAAGTGGAATGCGGGTTGCTATCGTCACATGATATATCATGGACATCAGAATATCGGTTGAGTTTCTATCTTGCTAAAGGTGTAATTAGTGTTTAAGTAAACTTTCTACTTTATTCAATGTTTTGGGAGCTGATATAATATTGTATGGTTTGAGTTCTTTTATGAGTAAGTAATATAGCCTATGGCCAAATTCAATTGGGGCATAATTTATCTGCGGAGTTTCGGAAATTAGATCAGTTGTTGGCCTATTAATATTGTTGTTCTTTAAATATTTCCTAATTAATTTATTGACCATATTAGTGTTGTAACCATTTCAGCGTGTAATATATTTTATAAGATTTACTTCTGTGTTAGTCATCTGGATCCAACGGAATTTTAATTAACCTGCTGTTCATGCTGTTACTTTGTGTCTGTGGGAGTGGTAAGATGAAGCGTGAATAACACCAATTTGGACTGATTAAGACAGGTAAATACAAAACCACTGTATTAAGTCATAACAGTCCAGGGGCAATATAAAATGTTAAAATCATATTTCAATCTTTGAACATGTCTACTGGCAATGACAATGTTGAAATATGTGTGGATCATAGACTGATGAACAAATCCGTGGTCTGTTAAAAAAATCTGATCATCGATTTTTGTTGATTCTGTTTTGAGAAACAATATCTCAATTATTCATTTAACTTTTAACCTTCAGAACGTTTTGCAATGAGAAGAAACCTCAGCCAATTGCCATGAAATGTGGTATTCACTGTTGGTACTCATTTACGGGAGGCTTATATCCAGTGTAAAAACCCCTTAGCCTGATTATAAGATACTGTACGGCCTACTAGATTATCGGTATTTTACTGCAACCTACTAACACAAATGGGTATTTAAAAACATCATATGTTTAATTCTGAGCAACCTAAAAACCATTGGAAAGAAAAATTTAATCAGAAATAAAGTTTGATGACTTCTGCAAAATAAAAGATTATCCATTGTTTTTCGTTTTCACTTAGATTTCAAGTTTATACAATAGGTTCTATGTAATTACAGTAGAACTCCAATTATCCGAATTAATGGGGACCGAGACCCATTCGGATAATCAAATATTCGGATAATCGGAATTTTTTTTTAAATTGCCATTAGAGAGAAAAAAACTACGTTTGATATTGCACTATTTTTTTATTGAATTAAATGTAAGAAACATGATATTTTCACATGTTTTAAATATAAATAAAATGTACTTACATTTTACATGCAAACACTGGCTTCGCGGGGGGAAGAATAATAGCGCTGACTTTTTTTGGACAAATTTTTTTCTGAAAGTGATTCGAATAATCGGCGATTCGGATAATTGGAGTTCTACTGTACTTATTAAGTTGCTCAGGCCTTACCAGATATGAATCCAGGTTCACATGACGATTGTATAGCAGCAACTGAAGCAATTTCAGATTTTAAATCTTGAAGTTCAGCTTGGGTATCTTTCAGTTCCTTGGAAATCCGTTTATTTTCCTGAACTAAAGCTTCAATCTGCATAGCAACTTCACTGTCTTCATCCCAGGATGCTGAAGACTCTTTATCCGACAATGAGTCTACTTCGGAGTCACTGTTGTTTGCTAACCCAGGATCACTAAACCTGCGCTGCTGATCAGACTCAATATCCTGCAGATTCCCAGGTGGTAGGCTTGTATACTCATCAACAGTCTGAAATGTATCTCTACACTGCTCATGTTTATCATGATTTTTCTTTAATCTATTTTTTCTAGGAGAAATTGTTTTATCTTTATAAGGAGTTTTCTGAGGATAAGGGTGAGAGTGGAACATTGGGTACCCGAGAGGTATGGGAACAGGATCTGGATATGGAAAACTAAGCGACATAGGATATCCACACACTGCTGGATCTGACACTGCAGTGAATAGGCGTTGACCATGCACGTAACTTGAAAAAACTTCATTCATCCTTTCTCGATCCTGCTCATCTTTGTTACAACAATCTCTCGATTGTTTTTGTCTACGACTATTTTCTACCTTGTAACTGGCGCTGCTTTGGTTATTTCCATTCATTTCTTGTGATTTTCTTGAATCACTTTTTTTTATTCTCCTTCTAAAACATAAATGTATATAACTTAAGTTAAATGCATAATGCAATACTAATACATCTTCTACCTAAAAGCTAACAGTTAGCCTAGAAATAAAAATGTATTTATAATAAGCAAAATAAAGATGATTCAAATAACATAGAAAGCCATATTGTGACTGAACTCAGTCTCTGAGTTTAGTCATAACAATAAGATCTTATCTAGGGCTAGGAAGATAACCTAGCTAGAACAAGTTTCATTCCCTCCAGATGTATTTTAGGAACTTACAAATTAATTTTGTACTACTATTTTCAGTATAAGATCAGGAAACTACTTCAAATCCAAGGATATGAGTTTTTGAACTAACCATTAGATCTAAGTGAATATTGAAGACAACTATTTTACAACTATAAGGGAACCATTTACTGTACTGATATGGTACTATAGAATATGGTAACATGTATAATACCAAGTAAATGTATTATTTAAGTGTGAAATATAAATAACAAAGGCAATTAAGCTATAGCCTTAACCAGGAATACCACATAGACTATCCCCCCTACCCATAAAAAGTAAATTTAGCAAGATTTCATTGACTGATAAGAAGGCATCAAATCTCAATACTACCTTGTATACAAGTTTTCAGAATATACTTTTAATCACAACTGATATTGCATTGAGAATTATTTACTAGGCCCCACATCCTTATTAACTTAAAAGTCTTTAAATTGCAGTTACCTGTTTGAGTTATCCATGTCGAAGAATAAACATAGGTTAGGGAATTGTAGTGGTCGAATTTAAACCACCAAAGTGTTATGAATCGGTGGGAATGTTAACTTATATAACAATAAAGGATTCATTCAGCTAGTAAATTATAATTCTAATCCCTCCGATAATCTTCTTCAGGAAATGTAAACATTACGTTCTTCAAACGGTCAAACTAAAACAGAAACAGATGTGAAACTGAAAACTGAGAAAAAATCCAATTTTTGTCGTTGAAATCCAAAGAGGATGCATTCACTTTTGGTGACCATTCACAACAAACAGACCTATATCTTATTACATATGTTATAATAAACATAATGAGATATATTACATCTCAAAACATTTAAGACTGCGTCTTTGATGAGATCCTTCTCCATAAAATAAAATACTATGGTATATGTGGTGTGGAGCTGTGTTTGTTTTTGTTAATTATTTGACCAACCGCAGACAGCAAGTTTTTTTTAATAACCAAATTTCTGAGGTAACGGTAGGGTAAAGTGGTGTACCCCAGGGGTCGGTGTTGGGCCCATTATTGTTTTTTTTAATTTTAATTAATGACGTTCCATAGAGTTTTAGTTGTAAGAAAGTCATATTTTTGCGAATGACATAACTTTTTTTGTACTGGTAATCCAGTTTCGTTATTAAAGAGAAACAAAACCCAACAATAATTATGTTTTTCTTATGTAATTTAATGTTTTTCCTTTTTAAATTTCCAAACTGATTTGGTTTTAAGTACCAGTGTTAATAAGTAACAAAGATATATAAATAAAAATACTGATAACAATCAGAATACAATTGTTTACAAAAAGGGGCTTGCAATTAATGGGCTCTGAAAGGAGAGTTGGGATAACTCGTAAGGCCTTATTAAATAGAGCTTTTAATTAAATATAAGCCTTAATTAAATAAAACATTTTTTACGTATAAAAAGCCATTGGATTTTTAAGATATAATTTTAGAAAAAAATTTAAATTGAGTATCAGCATTGCACATACTAGTGAATGTAATAAAGTGATTAAGGAAATAATAAAAATAATTAAGCTGTAATTAATACTACAATTTTATTTGTTCAGTTTGAACACTAAAATTCATCCTTAAAATCCGTAGTTACCTGACCTATTATTGGCCTATTACATTGAATATAATATAAAGTTACCAGAGTTATCTGACTGGGACGGTGGAGTGTCGTAATCCAGCTACTTGTGGAGGTCACGAAATTGTGGATAGTTGTGAGCGATATCGGTGGATGCGAAATTCCCTAGTGTGAATTAACGTCTGCACTATAAAATACTATGTTAATTTGCGATGACAATCCTGATAATTAGACCAGTTCGTAATAAATTCAGAGGGAAAAGTGGTTCGGATCCCACGTTAATCTATATACCAGACACTCCAGAGATGTAAATAAACAATATTATTTCTACTCTAAAACCATGAATAGCTTTAGAGCCACATCTGTAAAACTGTATAATACATTGCCAGTTACTGTAAGAAGTGCATATTTAAACAAATTTAAAAAGGTTATTAGGCTCAATCTGACACAAAAATCTTTTTCTCTATTGAAGAATGTCTTCAATAGAGTATAGAGTGAAAAAAGTATGTGACTCTTCCTAATTAGATTAGTATCTCTTTCTCTTTCTATGGATCCTGGGTGTTACAAAGAATGTTTATAGTAGGCTATGTAGATAATTTAGTATGTTTATCATTTTATTAGTTTTAACTAGAATATATTTATAACAAAATGTTCGATTAACGATGCCTATATGCAGACTTTTGTACAAGTTTTTGTATATTTTACTGTTTTTGGCTAATAAACGAATTTAAATTTGAATTTGTAGGTTCCTTAGATGCCATTGGCTCATGGGTTGTTAATTAACAGTCCTGTCTAAGGAACCTATTAGGCTTAGTCAGTAACAAGACTACAAAATCGCGAAATACCTCCGTCACAGCAGACCTGCGTACTCAGCGAATTTCAAATAAATAATATGGCAAGAATAATACAAGTATGTGACATGATTGATTAATCAGTACCTGTTGATAAATTAGAGTAAATTTGCCTATTCTCCGTAACATTAACATGGGAAAGAGTGTGCAGGTTTGCTGCTTTGAGGAACACTAAAAGTAGGCATTTTTACCATAAACTATTTTTATTTTGTCCATATACCAAGTTTTATCATTATCTGGACAGAAATAAAGGAGTTTGCCTATTCTCCATAAGATTTACATGGGAAAGAGTATGCAGGTTTGCTGCTGTGAGGCAGATATCAACTCTGATTTTTTAGTATAAACGTATGGATCCCAACCCCATGAAGCTAAATACAAAGTTTCATCCAAAAATATTTTTTAATAAGGGATATTCTACTGTATTAATTTTTCCTTATCCTCCATAAGGAACTATCTTATGTAGTTTTTTGAGCTGATTCTAATGGTGAAAGATCATTTGAACATTTTAAAAATTACATGGAAAACGCAAAAAACCCAAACTACCTGTTTCGATTGACTGATATGTCTGGATTACGAACTCGTCCAAGCAAATGTAGGAATACACGTCTCTACCAAATTTAGTATTCATCTGACCATTTTTACGAGAGTTACCGTCTACACAGACATATATAAGAGATATATAAATTTTAACGACTAATGTTTTTTGTCTCTGGGCACCTAAAAATAACGGGGTCCCGGGCTTAAGTCTTGCCATGAGACCTACGGTAATAGCGTCTTCCTTATGGGAAAATCGCTAAAAACAATTAATTCGCCTACGAGTTATAGTTAACCTGTAATTTTAATTGAAAGCAAAGCCAGTTACCATTACCTGAATGCAGTAATGCTATGTAAACAGTCACTGGGGTAATTATACATTTATTTGGCAAGTTAATTAGATAAAACCGAGTCGACGACCAATAACACGAACAACTCCATTACCCCTCAATTACCCTCTAATTAATTACAACTCAATTAAGTTCCGGGCTTGTTCTGGTATCATTTTTGTTGAATGTCTTCATTGCTGAATGATATTTCACAGAATGTATATAACTTTGAATAGTTTTGTGTTTTAATATAAATTTCAAATCCATGGATTTTAAAGAGCGCCTGAACTGGATATGTATATGTTAATATTAAAGGTGTAATATTAGAGTATGTGATGACAAGTTATACTTACTGATGGAAACTTTTTGCAAGATATTTTTTTACGTCTAATGACAGTGGACGCCATTAACAAGAGTTCCCGGCAACTTTTACACGTGGTCCTAAATGTTCCTTGAACAGATTAGTCCTACTCCAACAGACCACCCTTCCTTTAGTAACACCACCTCTTACTTTCTCCCCTTATACATAGTACATGAAGAAAGTATTGTTTTCGTAAAATATTTTTTGGGGTCCCCTGAATCCAAAAAGTGGGTTACGACGTCATGTCTGTCCGTCGTGTGTGATTGTGTGTGTATCTGGATGTGTACAGAGCCACAGCCTACCACGTTGGTATGATTTAGATGAAATTTAGCATGTACTCGTATGTATATATCCACCGTATCTCTAGGCGCTTTTCAATTTTTGAATTTTTGTTTTTAAGGGTAGTTCACCCCTAAAACTCCTATGAACGAGAAAAATTTCTCAAAAATAGTTCTAACAATTTTGATTAAAATTTGATAGTTTATAGTACACAGAGTACTAAATAATATGACATCACCCGCAAGTCTGTAAAAATTACGGTTCAAAAGTTTTGGGTTTTTAAAGTAAATTTTTTTTAATTTTCCGCGAAACAATAAAGGTAAAGGATAGCTTAACTATCACCATTAAAACCAGTTTAAAAACTAAACAAATTAGTGTTTTATTTATTTGTCTATGACTAACGGTTCCAGAGAAAAGTTAAATTTACTGTCCATGATAAACGCAGTACGTTGTCTGAGAGCGCCCAATGTTATTCTTATGGAAAATAGTGTATTAAAAACAAATTCCTTCCTTATTTCCCAACCGTTTTCCATGAAACTCGGTACGTAGCGTAAGGTCAAACAAGCCTGGTATTACCTGTGATGGCGTAGTTCCCTCCTTCAAAATTTAACTTTATTTTCTCTAGTTGTTATTTTCAGAAATTTGGTGATTTTTAACAGTAAATTATCAAATTATATTTAGATAAATTGGGGAGAAAGGATGTGTCAGTCCACTGATACCGTTTATTTATTCTTATCTTGAACTGCATGTTCTTTATTTTGACTTTCTTCTTCTGATCTTCTTCTTTGATGTATCTGAATCTGCTTATGATTCTGTGTATAGTTCTCGCCGTCGCCATTTTAGTTTCTTGCATTTCCTCGCACGTGGCGGTGATAAGGACTTCACACCCCCTAGCAAATTGTTCATCGGCCCCACCCCAAAAATACATTTAAAATAATTTTATACCTTAGCGCGGCAGTTAAAGAGGGGAATGAATGCTAAACAAAGGCACATTCTGAACATTCTGCTGCTAACTTTAATTATAGGCCTACGATAGTTTAACTCATGCGTACTTTACTCTATCTTAGCGCATTCGCGCGGGTCGCGTGGACTGCTGATGCAACCCGCATGACAATGTAGCAGAAGACCTAGGTTAGTAGAGAATTTTATTGTGTCAATACAAGTGCCAGCTTATCTATTGTTACTAACATTATTATTCGGGAAAATTCATTCATTACTGAGGTAGGCGTATGGAGCGATTTTTCCTTTACTGCACGAACGCCAGGATAAGGGTTTCAACAAAAACTACACCCATTAAATAAAAATAAAATACTGTATAATTAATTTATAAATTTATTCTTACACTTGCACTTCATGTACGAATCAATCACCTGCATTACTGATAATTACAGATGTTAAATATTATTTGAAGTAAATTCAATAAGTAAATGGCTCATAATTTTTTTTAAGGAAATATATACATTGTTTACTCATTGAAAATAACCCATTCTGCTTCTAAACTCTTCTCTATCTGCCTTATTATTACTACAAACCGTCCAATAAATAAATTGTCCGTACCGTTTGTTGCCGAGTATAACAGAACTAAAAAAAGTCGCCAAAATCAAAAAAGATTTGTTTCCTTAGAGGACCGGATGTTTGTCATACGGACTGGCATTACTCAACTACAAACAATACTTTAAAATTCCCTACATATTATCGTAGCTAGTCATAGCCATCTAGCATCTAGCGTCCTAATCTAGTACGATAAAACTCTTCTTGTCTTGACGTAAATAAAAAACTATTTAATTCAGCTCTCTAAATAATTATGGTTAGCGCCGTTTTTATTCACAATTATGTTGAAAGCTTAATTTAGTAATTTCTTGACAATACTATCATAAATATTTTTATGATAGGCGGGAGGGGGCGTATAGCAGAGACCCTTGTAGCGTTACGTGTTCTTGAAGGGCCCGGGCCTCGACGGAACAAAAAAAACCCTGCCTAGGCTGGCGGCCCAGGGGTGGCTCTGTGATGAAAATATTAGGTAGGCAATTCTCTTGGCCAGAACACAAGGGGTAAGCTCTGGCATACAACCTTCTCTGGATGTTTGAGAAGGCAGATTCTGATTTCTCCAATAACCCCCGTAGCTTTTGGTGCCTTTTCAAGAGCTATAATAACCCATCCAACCAAGCAGTACCCCGCCATATTAACGACACCCTGGTCTCTGATAGCTAAGGCATGTTCGAAGCTTTCAGGGATACTCTCTCCTCCTTCCACTCCACCTCTATGCACCCCGCATTTGATGAAGACCACTTCAACTCCATCAACAATACCATAACCCAAAATCCTGATTTTCACTCCAGCTGACACCATCCCAAACAACCCTCCAGACCACGCCCCAATCACAACCCAGGAGGTTAACCGGAAACGGCGACACCTCCGAAACACCGCCCCTGGTCCATACGGCATCTCCAACCTACTCATTAAACAAGCTCCTCCAGTCCTAATCAACCTTTTGACCACCCTATATACCTCCATCCTGATTCTCGGATACTCTCCCAAATCCTGGAAACATGCACATGCTATCCTTTCCCCAAGGACCACTGTGACTCCTCCAACTACCGTCCCATCAGCTTCACCTCCACCCTCTCAAAGCTTTTGGAGAAAATCCTATCCCAGAGGATCCATCTTCACCTAAACTCTCTGGGTCTTCTTTCGTCCTCCCAAGCCGGTTTCGTCCTGGAGTAAACATGTACGACCAGCTCCTACGGGTCGTTACGTGCCTTCAGACGAACAACTCGATCCACAACACCTCCGTCCTCGCCCTAATGGATGTCCAAAAGTCCTTAGATACCGTATGGCAAAATGGCTTTATGACAAACTCCTTGACCTTCAGCTTCACGCTCCCGTCATAAAGTGGGTTTCCCACTTTATCGACGGGGACACCGCCCAAGTCCGCCCTCCTCCTTTCTCCACCCTGAACGCTGGGGTGCCCCAGGGTTCAGCAATAAGTCCCCTACTGTACATCCTCTATGTACGTGACCTCCCCGCCCCTATCTCCCGTGGTCCCACCAACACCACCAGTGGCCTGGTCCAGTACGCTGATGACAAGGCTTTCTGGATATCCTACCACAACCACAATGTCATAATCCACCGCATGACCCAAATCCATACCGACTACCTATCTTACTGCAACAAATGGCGTTTCCTCATAAATGCATCCAAAACTCTGCTTTTTTAACTTACATGTCCGCCGCTTCCCACGCTCCCAATTCATGCTAATTTTCCTCAATAATGTCCGCCCTCCATTTACCCAGACCTGTACCTACCTCGGTATGAAACTCGACTCCCACCTCACCTTCTCCCCCAACATCCAAGACGCAAAAAACGTGTCACATCCTGTCTCCTTGCCTTCCGGATTCTCAACAACCGCGCCCGTCCCTGCTCCACTTCCACCCTTGCTACCTTATATACTCATTTATAATCCACCCAGTCCTCACCTACGCCCTTTGCTACTTACTGCCCCAGAGTGACTCCTTTCCAGTCTCGAAGCCACTGAGGGAAGAGCACTACGACTGGTTTCTCATCTCCCTCCCTGGGCCCGTAATACCTCGGTTTACGATGCCCACTCCATTCCGCCCCTCCGTGATTTCCTTCACCACATCAACACCAAATACCTCGACCGAGCCCAAACCTCTGATATCCTACAACTCTTCTTCGAACCATATGTCACAGACTGCACATCAATCATTGTCCACCACCTAATCAACCTCCCACCATAGCTTGAAGTCACTGTTTTGTAGTTAATTTAAATTACCTTTAGCCTTAAAATTCAATTTCTGTTACCGTACTAATAACAGTTGTTACGGCCCATAGCCTAGTCCCCAGCACCAAAATCTAACCATATTTACATTACTCACTACCCGACTATAGTCTGGACGATCGTTCGGGACAGGACAAATATGTACGGCCTAGTCCTCGACTATGGCTTCAATACCTCCCACCATATCTAAATGTATAATGAAATGCTACTGGTCTGTATGTAATGTATATTATGTTTAAGATTCTAGTTTCATATTTCACTATTAATACCAAACTCTAACTCATAGCCTAACCCAAATAATCCACCATCCGACCATAGTCCGGACGCTCGTTCGGGTCAGGGCAAATACTTCTGGCCTTGTCCACGACTATGGCTTCCCTATTCCCATACTGCTACCAAATAAATCCATGCTAAAAGACAAATCCAGATACACGTTCGGGCGTGGGTTCATAATCCCCTGCCTTATTCTGGTCTTTATCTTTATTCATTCAACCCTTACCAGCAGACAATAAATAAATTCATTCCAAATCCTTATCCTTCCAATACAACAAACAAAACCAGAATTCGTTCGGTCGAGGGCTACCAGCTATCGGCTTAGCTCTGGTCTTTGTATTTAAACACGCTTTCCGTTAACCAATAACCCGAAAACTTCCATAAACCTCAATATACACAATCAAAACCACCCGCAACCAAAAATCACAAAACATATCCTTGGCTGAAGATGACATAGTCCTATAGCAGCCGCAATGGGCTCCCAGCCCGCTGAAATCTTACATCCCGATATACCATATATCATAGTTTGCATTTAGCTTAAGTTGCAGAGGAGCATTATTTGTCAGGACACTGGTCCAGTTCCACACAACCAGATATATATTGGTCCAGGTCCGCAATACCGGATTCTTCATTGGTCAAGCTCTGCGTTACCGGATGCATCACTGGTCGAACTCAGCAGTACCGGATGCATCACCGGTCCAGATCCGCACTACCGGATGCATCACTGGTCAAACTCAGTACTACAGGATGCATCACTGGTCGAATTCAATACTACCGGATGCATCACTGGTCGAATTCAGCACTACCGGATGCATCACCGGTCCAGCTCCGCACTACCGGATGCATCACTGGTCCAGCTCAGCACTACCGGATGCACCGGCCGGATTAGCAGCCTGACCGGTCGGTTAATTCGGTTTGCAAGAGCGCGCAGTGTAGCGAACGTAACGGTGTTTGTGATTACTCCTGCATGTTTGAGTTCCGACCGACCTCGCCGCCCAAATAAAGCGCTCGCAATTTGCTAGCCTGTGTATGTCTATACACCAATCAATTATTTGCTGGCCCGCCATTGTTTGGCTTAAAGCTTTGCGAAAAATCCGCGCGGCGCTCTCGCGTCCATCCGGCTCTTTGACCTCGTCAACTACATTCGCCAAATGAAATTTGCTTACATTTTCGTTCTTGTTTACAATATTCGTAAAAGCTAAAACGCGCGATTTAATTTCCCGAATGTTACATTGGTTTTTTGTAAACGAAATCAAACGGAATGAATTGAGTGGTGAGTTGGGTTGTGTTGGTGGTCCGGGCGGCGTGCGGCGTTGACAGCCTGACGAGAGTGACGCTCGTTGGCGCTTATCAAAACTGTCATTTGTAACTCTTATCAATCAATTAGCCCCGACGAGGTTTAATGCTAAAACAATTCGGGAAATATTCATTTTTTAGCGAATTTTCCATAGGGAAGAAGCTGTTACCGTAGGTCTCATGGCAAGAGTTAAGAATGGGACCATGTTATTTTTCTTCTTTAGATGTGTGTGTGTGTGTGTGTCTGTGAACACGATAACTCTCGCAAAAATGGTCCGATCGAGACCAAATTTGGTAGAGACGTGTATTCCTACATTTATTTGCTCGGACGAGTTCGTAAACCAGACATATCGGTCAATAGGAACGGGTAGTTTGGGGGGGTTTGTATTAAAAAATTGGGTTTTTTGCGTTTTTTTCTCTGTATCATTCCAATTTTAGTATATTCAGTATATTAGTATATTCTTAGTATAGTATATCCAACGGTTACCGAGATATTAAAAAATCTAAACACAGTACGTTGTATTTTGAGGTTCCAATGTTAATCTTATGGAGGATGGGTAAAAATTAATATTTCACTTATCAATCAATATTTTTGGATAAAACTTGATATTTAGCTTCATGTGGTTGAGATCTATCCATTTATGCTTAAAAATCATAGTTCGTGTATTTATCATGGCAGCAAACCTGCATACTCTTTTCCCATGTTAATCATATAGGGAATAGGCAAACTCCTTTATTTATGGACAGATGTTGATGAAAGTTGATATAAATGTTAAAAATAAAAATGTTAATGGTATAAATGCCTACTTTCAGTTTTCCTCATATCATCAATCCTGCACACTCTGTTTTTGGACAGATTTTAATAAAACTTGTAATATATTATTATTATGTTGTTGATTTGGAAATTCGCTGAGTACGCAGGTCTGCTGAGACGGGGGTATTTTATACTTTGTTCCACTATGTTTGTGGATTTAATATGGATTTACGTATAGTTCGTTTCAGACGGTTCGGACAGTTGGAATTCATAAATTGACGGCCTGAAGCTGAAATTGAAACTTTCGTTGACTAAAGGTAATATTGATAACCAAAATTGGTTGTCAATTCAAACACGAACTCTCTTTGGACGTCTGGACAGATGCACTGAAGAAGAAATGCTACCTTACATGTTCGGTCTTGTGGACTACAATTTTTCACTACGTTTCCCTCACTCCAATACGACAATCTGCCCCTCGTGATCTGTCGGCGCGGAGCCGGCGAAGTAGTGCGTGGACACGCCGCCAGGAGCGCTGCCACGCGTCTCGCCGTATCGCCCGTGCGCACGTCAACGTAATGTCAATCATTTGTTTGAAAAATGGTGTCTGTTATAGGAGAGGGTCCTTCATAATCTTTTTATGTGCAGTTGGAACTGGTAGAGAGGGTTTGTTGGGCGTTGTGACCTTACACTGCATATGTACCAAGTTTCATGGAAAACGCATCAGAATCAGAAAGTTTATTTTCCAAAAATACATTACAGGATTAAGTCCCAACAAATTTTACAAGATTTGTGTTGGGTTCTCATACAAATACATTATAAAACTACATTATATAAATAGTTAAATCAAAATAAAAGCGCTAAAAGGTGAACTGTGCTCGTATTTTTATTAAATTTCCAACTACCTACACTAAACATTCATTTACATACTAGAAAACTTAAAATCTACAGAAATTATCAAATTCCACTAGCTAACCAACATAACAATCTATAATTTAAAACAATAATATAATAAAAAATATAGACAAATTTTTAAAATTAATAAATTATATTTAATTTCCTTTAATCATAAAATTATCCTTAAAATAAAAAATCTTTCATATAAATGTTTATTTTTAACATTTTACTTTCCATCATCTGTCATAAATAATTTTGCTATCTATATGTTAACTAAAAAATCTATTCTCCATGATAATATATGATTTTTAATATAAATGATGATTAAATATAATATATTTTTATATGATTAATGTATTATTTTTATGATGAATAACATTATAAACATACTATTTAGATTTTTTAATATTGGTAAGTTCCGATAAAGAATTAAAACTAATTTATTTTTTAAGAGTTTAATGGTATTAAAATGTATAATTATATCAGTAAAGATTTTATACAAAACAATTTATTGTATTCTGGTTTTCGAACTGTAGATTTTAAAGTGAAACATTTAAAATTTGTTGAGATTTTTTACGAAGTATGGTAAACACAACATATAAAAAATAAAAAATATAATTTAAATAATATATAAAAAATTTTAACGACTATTTTTTTTTCACCAAAAACAAAAAAATAAATGGGGTAATTTGAGAATAAATTCCACTAGGGGAATAACAGCTATTCAATAACAATACTCATAATAATATTATATACAAAAACACAATAGAATAGACAAATGCTTTAACAAAGTGAACTAATTTGATTATTTAATTTCCTTTCAATCTTACTGGTAATCTGTGAAGCATAATTAAATCCTTTAAAAATTGTTGAAAGGTTTAAATCTTTCTAATCACGAAGGTAAATCTTTGAATATTTTTGTTACTATATGACTTTAAAGTATTTTTTCCGTACGTGTTACAAAATCTTGGTATCTCTCCATCGTTCTAAACATTGATCTTTGTAATTTGCTTTCCTAAATGTGTAATCCTTAAAATACAATTTTATTTATATTTGTATAATTTAGATAAAATAGCAAATATATAATAGATTTTGTTCAAGATGGGAAAAAAAAAAATTTTTTAATATTAATAAAAATAAAATTAGGGCGCTGTTCTGATAACATGTAGTAGTCAAAGATTAATAATTAAATACATTTGTTTAGTTTTTAAGCCGGAAATGGTGGCAGTCTTTTGTTTTTGCCAAAAAAGTAAGCTGACATTTCCATAACTTGTGAACCATTAGTTTTACAGACAAACGCATGGTCTCATTTTGGGTCTTAATACCTATAAACCCATGAAATATTAATCAAAATCGTTGGAGTGGATTTTGAGAAATTTGCTTTTTTCACGTTTATAGGTTAACTACCCTTAAAATATCAAAAAATAGTTAAACGATATGGCCAAAGTATACATGTGTACTAAATTTCATAGAATCGGACGAACAGTGAGTGCCGTGTCTGCTGTACTGTGAGCCGCGTTGTAGAAGTACTGTCCAACACACAGGAGGAGGTTGTAGGCTCGTTGAATTGTCCGGAACCTCTGAGACATCTTTTCTCCTAGCTAGAATTCACTTCTAGTTTTAGAATAATTTTATATCTGTCATGGTATAATTGTAAAAGTTGTGCTCCCGCTAAAAACTAAACTTTATCTTATCAATTTTAAATTAACGTTTTTCACTTTCTAGTAACCTAATTAGGAGATCTGCTTCACAGATGAATGTTTTACTGTCTTTTTCGAGGATTATAGGCTAAATGTTACTCTAAACCCATCCAGTCTTGCTAGGGGGTAGGTGGGAGTCGGAGTTCTGGGCGGGGAGAAAATTCACTAAAATGTATTTATTTCACTCCATTACAGATTAGATTAGATTATTGAAATGGCAACCATACTAAAATGTAGGTATTTTAAGTATGAATACAGATTGAGTGTAAGATTGTGGCGCGATCTTGTAGTCTTGTTACTGACTAAGGCTGACATTCCTTAGACACAACTATTAATTAATAGCCCAACAGCCGATGGTAACTAATGGACATACAGTTTAACGTGGAATCCGAACCACGGCCACTGAAGTACGAATTGGTCTAATTATGAGGATGGTATTTGTGGATTAACGTAGTATTCAATAGTGCGGACGTTAATCCACACAATAGAACACTACACCCACCGACCATCGCTCACAACTATCCACAATTCGTGACCTCCAAGTAGTTGGATTACAGGACGTCGCCACCGTCCCAGTCAAATTAAGGCGAACAGAAGGGCGATTTCTTACGTTTTAGGCACTCTTTAACCATCCAGTCTACATTGGTGGTCTGCGGGAATCGGGGTTCTGGGTGGGGATAAATGGAAAATGCCACAATCATCTTACACTTAATAATATAATAATAGCTCAATGTAAAACAGTAGTAAACTAAGGTAGTAGTGAGAAAACTACACAATTTATTACTTTAAAGCTTTGCTCTATCTCCAAGGGTTACATATATATTGAGAGACGGTTCACGAGCTCGGGGTTTCGTAGTCCGGGGTTATCGTAGGTCTAAAATGGTTATAAAGGTCTAAATACAATACGTTGTAGTTTGGGACTCCAATGTCAATCTTATGGAGGATAAGTAAAACTAAAATTTCACTTATTAATCTATATTTTTGGATGAAACGTGTTACTAATATTCATGTGGTTGAGACCCGTCCATTCGAAATGAAAATAGTTTATGGTAGAAATGCCTACTTTCAGTGTTCCTGACAGCAACAAACCTGCATACTCTTTCATACTTTACTCTTATGGAGAATAGGTAAACTCTGATATTCATCAAACAGATATTGATAAAAAATAATCATATATTATTATTATTATATTACTGGCAGTAAGCCTGTCCTTTGAACGGGTGTCGGATTCAGTTTAAAGTAAAAAGATTATCATACAAAAATGTAAACCTGAAATCCAAAACAAATCAGTACAAAGACAATAAATCAATACCTAGCTTTATTATTTAGCATTACTTGATAATTGAATAGATTAGAACATTTGTACCACTATTATAATTAGTTATACGTTAAAATAACTTTTTAATGTAGCATGATTTCCAAATGGGTTTAAAATCAATGACCAATATAAACTAACTTATATTGTTCTGACAGCTATTTGTTTTTCTTTCTATTAAATCTTTAAACTACAAAGACAGGTGAATATTACCAGTAGGTGGTAAAAAGTGGGTTTTAAATGCTAGTGATTACTTTTAAGGGGCAGCGGACAATTTAAAGCTTTGAAAAACATTCTCTGGAATGTACAGAGTGCATGTAATAAGTTTCATTACTTTCAGGTCTGCTGTTTTTTTCGGAGAAGACGGCGTAAAATGCTTCTTGGAGCGTCAAAGACAAACAAACACAAATTGAGATAAGACTGGTTTCGGCTTCTCGAACGCACGTAACGTAAAAATAAATAAAAATTAATAACTCTGAGAAATGTACAGAAAAAAACATTAATTTTATTTATAAAGATTGATTTGGTTATTGCCAGCCTATCAAAGTTTCAACGTCTTAACCAACTTTACCGCAGACGATCGCGCGTAATAAAATGGAACTCGAGCAAGACGACAACCGCAGCCCATTAACTGCAAATTGAAATATTCATAGCAATAAAATCCGACCAACAGCGCGGCCGGGTCGCCACAAAAGAACAACAAAACTGAATTCATTATACATTTAAAACTCAAACAGCACCGCCCCCGGTTTCTATTAATCCGTGAATTCGATATCGCTAAATTAATCCATTACCGGCAAAAACGCGAACGAATCCGTAAAAACGTTCCAACCACTGAATTACAGCATTACTATAATCCAATTAAGAATAAAACTAAACATTGACCCGGTACTTTAAACATTTTAACGAGATTGTGGCGGTAGCGTGTTTGTGTGTTTCTGTGATACGGGCGCGCAAACAGGACTGACAAACAAAATATTGATAAATACTGGCATCTGGAGGGATATTTGCGAACCGACCGACATGTTGACCGGGCTCTGTACACATACGGGCTTTCTATAAATTGAAAGCTATTTTACTATACCGAAAAACTAACACTCGTTCGTATTTATTTTTAAAATTGTCTTTGTTGGTGTTTGGGTTATCTACGTGGATGCAGTTCCACCGGAAAGGGTTATTTTTGTTTGTGCGCACCGCGACTCGCGAGCTTGGACAAACACGGCGACAATCGCGCAAACATGCGATCGACGAACGTCAGCGAACAACGTCGGTGCTGCTGCAGTAATCAGAACCGCTACACGTGTGGACACTGTTGTAGTCACATACTCTGAGATTTGATAATGTATCAACATTTCAACAAAGACGCAACTTTCATTCGTAGAAATATCAATACGAGGTTCACAACCAGAGATGCTCCTCTCTGAGATACGACAATATACATTACTCAAACACAGACATAACTTCCACACGGGAAATATAAAGACGAGGTTCACAACCAGAGATGCTCCTCTCCAGCTCTCCCATCACCATAGTCATCACCATGGACATAACTTCCACACGGGAAATATAAAGACGAGGTTCACAACCAGAGATGCTCCTCTCCAGCTCTCCCATCACCATAGTCATCACCACAGACATAACTTCCACACGGGAAATATAAAGACGAGGTTCACAACCAGAGATGCTCCTCTCCAGCTCATCCATCACCATAGTCATCACCATGGACATAACTTCCACACGGGAAATATAAAGACGAGGTTCACAACCAGAGATGCTCCTCTCCAGCTCTCCCATCACCATAGTCATCACCATGGACATAACTTCCACACGGGAAATATAAAGACGAGGTTCACAACCAGAGATGCTCCTCTCCAGCTATTCCATCACCATAGTCATCACCATGGACATAACTTCCACACACATATAAAGACGAGGTTCACAACCAGAGATGCTCCTCTCCAGCTATTCCATCACCATAGTCATCACCATGGACATAACTTCCACACGGGAAATATAAAGACGAGGTTCACAACCAGAGATGCTCCTCTCCAGCTATTCCATCACCATAGTCATCACCATGGACATAACTTCCACACACATATAAAGACGAGGTTCACAACCAGAGATGCTCCTCTCCAGCTCATTCATCACCAAAGTCATCACATGACATAACTTCCACACACATATAAAGACGAGGTTCACAACCAGAGATGCTCCTCTCCAGCTCTCCCATCACCATAGTCTGAGGATATGACAATATATCGTTACTCAACAGACATAACTTCCACACTGAGAAATATCAAGACGAGGTTCACAACCAGAGATGCTCCTCTCCAGCTCATCCATCACCAAAGTCTGAGATACGACAATATATCATTACTCAAACACAGACATAACTTCCACACTGAGAAATATCAAGACGAGGTTCACAACCAGAGATGCTCCTCTCCAGCTCATCCATCACCATAGTCATCACCATGGACATAACTTCCACACACATATAAAGACGAGGTTCACAACCAGAGATGCTCCTCTCCAGCTATTCCATCACCATAGTCATCACCATGGACATAACTTCCACACTGAGAAATATCAAGACGAGGTTCACAACCAGAGATGCTTCTCTCCGGCTCATCCATCACCATAGTCATCACCATGGACATAACTTCCACACAGGAAATATTAAGACGAGGTTCACAATCAGAGATGCTACTCTCCAGCTCATATCACCAAAGTCATCATGGACAAAACTTACACACACTATATAAAGACGAGGTTCACAACCAGAGATGCTCCTCTCCAGCTCATATCACCATAGTCATCACCATGGACATAACTTCCACACAAATATAAAGACGAGGTTCACAACCAGAGATGCTCCTCTCCAGCTCTCCCATCACCATAGTCATCACCATGGACATAACTTCCACACACATATAAAGACGAGGTTCACAACCAGAGATGCTCCTCTCCATCATCACCAAGTCTTACTGGACAGAACTCCACACACATATAAAGACGAGGTTCACAACCAGAGATGCTCCGCTCCAGCTCTCCCATCACCATAGTCATCACCATGGACATAACTTCCACACACATATAAAGACGAGGTTCACAACCAGAGATGCTCCTCTCCAGCTCACCCATCACCAAAGTCTGAGATACGACAATATATCATTACTCAAACACAGACATAACTTCCACACGGGAAATATAAAGACGAGGTTCACAACCAGAGATGCTCCTCTCCAGCTCACCCATCACCAAAGTCTGAGATACGACAATATATCATTACTCAAACACGGACATAACTTCCACACGGGAAATATAAAGACGAGGTTCACAACCAGAGATGCTCCTCCAACCAGAGATTTGATTATTGAAATGGCGACCATACTACAAGGTAGGTACTTTAAGCCAAGTATGAATTGAGTGTAAGATGATTGTGGCACGCTCTTGTAGTCTTGTTACCGACTAAGGCTGACATGTTCCTTAGACAGGACTGGTATTTAATAGCCCAACAGCAAATGGCAATCAATGGAACTACAGTTTAACGTGGAATCCGAACCACGGCCTCTGAATTACGAATTGGTCTAATTATGAATATAGTCTTTGCGGATTAACGTAGTATTCAATAGTGCGGACGTTAATCCTCACAAGAGAACACTACATCCACCGACCATCGCTCACAACTATCCACAATTCGTGACCTCCAAATAGCTGGATTACAGAACGTCGCCAGCGTGCCAGTCAAAGATAATCCAGTAAGAGATACTCCTTACTGGATCATTCACCACCACAGTATTGTCTCCTTATACTCTTTGATATCTGACAATATAGCATTACTCCAACACTTACGTTCATTAGTAGAAATATCAAGACGTGGTTCACAATCAGAGATTTGATTTGATTATTGAAATGGCGACCATATTACAAGGTAGGTATTTTAAGGAATTGAATGTAAGATGATTATGGCACGCTCTTGTGTCTTGTTACTGACTAAAGCTGACATGTTCCTTAGACAGGACTAGTATTTAATAACCCAACAACAAATAGCAATTAATGGACCTACAGTTTAACGTGGAATCCGAACCACGGCCTCTGAATTACGAACTGGTCTAATTATGGGGATGATCTTAGCGGATTAACGTAGTATTCAATAGTGCGGACGTTAATCCTCACAAGAGAACACTACACCCACTGACCATCGCTCACAACTATCCACAATTCGTGACCTCCAAGTAGCTGGATTAGAGCACGTCGCCAGCGTCCTAGTAAAAGATTATCCAGTAAGAGATGCTCCTTGTTGGATTATTCATGTCTCCTTCTACTCTATGATATCTGACAATATAACGTTTCTCCAACACTTACGTTCAGTCGTAGAAGTATCAAGACAAGGTTCACAACCAGAGATGCTCTTCTCCGCCTGTCCCATCATCATAGGCATGCCTCCTTATAGTCCGAGATCAGACAATAATGTATATTATTATTCGTTGCACTTCTATTTCCAGCTTAAAGGAGCAGGAGTATTATAATTACAGTAAGTTTAACAAATAAATAATTAAATCTTTTGACTTGAGCTTTTGCCGAAATACGTACGGTTTTTGAAGGTATGAAGATTCAACGTAGATAATAACGTAAAAAATAAATTCGTAAAATAGAAACGTCTATGGTGGATCTGAGATTTTTCAATTTCAAACCAGCAATTTACACAAGCTACGTACAAGTCGGAGAGGTTGGAGCCACTGTGAACCGACCTTCAGAGGATGACTCTCGCAATGTCGAGGGCCCTTGACGCCTCGCTATGAAAGGGAATAGTTTCGTCTTCGGAGATTCGCTAATTTCATCAACAAACAGATCACATGTCTAATAACTGTGGCTGCAAACACAGCTGCCATCTCCTCATTAGACATCCATTTTATTAGCTGTTGTAATCTATTTGATCTTGTTTTTTTGGAACTTTTAAAATATGATTATAATTTTATAAACGTTTTACTGGTTTTTACGTTCTTAGTCAGCGCGCAGAAAGAACATTTTATTAAAATAAGCTAAACACATTTCATATTTTAACTAGTGGGAGCTTTTAACCTTTGAATGTTTTATTTATGCAGTGTAATATGGCATAACTGGAACATAGATCAGGTATATTGCTGATATACAATTTTACATAAAAAAATTTAAAGTACAGTATATTTCATAATAATGTATACATTTGTTATTTAACAATTTAATTATATTGGTGGTTGGTAGTTAACTAAATTCTTTGAAAGATAACAACAGCTAATTTAAGAAAAGTTTTATATTTGATTGTTTAGTTTTTCTTAGAATTATAAATTGTAACGGTATTAATTTATTTAAAGCACGGCAAAGAAAACACGAAAATTTAAGTTGCCGATCAATAGCTGTATGGATTTTCAGTTCTTCCATAACACTCTTTCTTATATTTAATTCAATACAATCGCTTTAGTAGTTTCCATGGAAACCTGTTTCAAATTGGTATCTTACAAATTGCCAACACCCCCCGCCCAGAACTAAGACATATCCATGTCAAAATTTCAACAGCATATCGGACAACAGAGATCCGGCAGCTACATATGAAAGCTTGTTACGACATGCTTATAATCTTAAAGGCGCGTTTATTAATTCGATCTCGCGTTCGATCTGTTGGAATTCGAGCGACTACGACTAAATGCGCGTTTTTATCTGTTCGAGCTTGCATTGAAGCGTCGCTCGTATTCAAGCTCGAATTAATGTAAACACGCCTTTTTACTCGCAGTCTCTCGCATTCCAACATATCGAATGCGAGCTCGAATTAATACGCTGTTATAACAAAATTGAGCTGAAAACCGGCAATTGAACAACTATAAAACTATATTAACACTGGAACACGTTCAACAATTTAAAAACAGCAGCTGAAATATCGATAGGATAAGGAAAACAGCTGACCTATGGTCCAACGTTTTGTTCACATTCATGTTGCGAAGTGTAAACATGTATTGTTGAAAAATGAACCGGCCAATCACAAACAACCTGACGCTATTAATTGAGCAAAAATAGTTTCATTTTTTCTTGCTCAAACTAAAGGGCGTGTTCCAGTTTGATTATAGGTCTAGTTTTATGATAACAACTTACAACTTTGTTAATCTTTGTTGTTTGAAGACGAATATGAATGAGTGTAGCAAGCTCTCGTTTTTCCTTCTTAAAATTCACGATTTATCAAATAAAGTCGAGGTTATCTTAAAGTAAATTGTGCGAAATTGTGTAAAATTTTAATTCCTGAGTCGATATTTTTTGTAATAAACGAATGAAAAAAAACTCTCAAAGACTTCCCGGTAGGAAATACGAGTAGCCTAGGTTATGTATATATCTGAGGGGGCATCTGTGCGCCCCTTAAAGCCCCCCATACACGATCACTTGTAGGGTTGGTACTCCTTCAAGGTAAACTTTCTTGAAAATCATGGAAGATATAAATTAATTTTTTTGTCAATTTGTTCCTTATATATTTCCCTTTAATATGAACGGACAGATTGTTTGTATCTATTAATGCTTATTTATGCACATTTTAGGTTTATATAGTAAATTTTATGTTAAAAATATTTTGTAAATCAAACTAAAAAAACTATGCAGATTTCTATGCAGAAACTGTGTTACCAAACTAAGTTAGTGAGAGGTAAAATAAAAAACAGAATGAAATTTAAAGGTATTCGAGAAAATGTAATTAAATATAAAAACATAGAACACCTTTACTAATAATTTCAAAACAAAAATATCCTGAAATACCGCACCGCAATAACAAACAAAAGAAAAAAGCAGTTCGTTGTTGTTACTGTATGTTGTATGTCAAAATACAGTTTAAGCAATAAGCGATATTTCCCGACTGGTCTCCCGGTCATCCTTCCTACCATCAAGATCGCTTAGCTGCAAAATCTTATAACTTATACTGTAGGTCTAACCTAAACTGTTAAGATCTTGACGTTAGTGATGTATGACGTCTTATGTCATATATTTTCCGTACCCTCTGCGTTTTGTGTTCGGCGTTCGTGTTTTTTGTCTGTTTTCACTTGTTTCATTATAAAATAGCGTAAACTCAAAAAAGTAATGTAAATCGCATCTAAAATAAACCTCCAAAATGATTAATTAAAGTCACGGTGACTTTGTTCGTGTCAAGACAGCACTAGATTATTGTGGTAGTATTGGTAATGATATGAAAAAAGTGTTTGTACGGCCACGAGACAGCTAGAATATATTGTCTTTAGTTAAAATTGGACATCCAATAAGTAATAAAGCATTGAAAAATATCTATTCCATATAAATTAAATTATCAATGATATAAGGAAAAAATTTAATATTGTGAAAATGTTAACGGTGTTATAAATAAACCTTTTAACTACATGTCATAGTTATTTCGTCTGTTTGAAACAAATGAAGTTAGGGATCTTTGGCAAAAAAAAATTGTATCATGATTAATTTTTTCCACGTAGCCGATTTAGAAATTTATAAACATTGAAATAAAACACTAACAGAAAATCTAATGAAATTTTCAGTATAGGCCTATTAGAATGCGCTACTAAACGAACTTTGATATCATTTTCGATTAACCTGAGAAATTTCCATCTCGATTTGGACAAAACGCCCTCCGTCGCAGTGTATAAACTGTCCTAGACTACTCCACACTGTCCAAGATGGCAGCGGAGGTATTGCATGATATTTATATGGTAATTAACTCATCGAAATGTCCCTTTTGTAACCTACAGTGCATACTCTAGAATAGGTTTTCACTCGGGGGGGATTAATACTGATGAAAAAACTGTCTATTCGAGAAAATGTAAATTTTATGGGTAAAACCCTGATTTTCTGAAATCAAAATCAAAGTTTCAGATCGGTCAATCGTGCAAAACAGGTTAGATCTTGTTCACTGCAAACATAAAAAAGACAACAATGAACAATATTGTGTTACTAAGCAGCCAGATGACAACTAACGTAGTTGTCAACACAACGGATATTTGATCTAAGTAGAAAATTTTATGTGGTAAATATGTAAAGATAAAATAGCGTGTTTGTTACGTTGAATAATCAAAGAATAGTTATTCTGGTGTATGTTAACACTACATATGTAATAACTATTAAAATTAGACTAATTATTTCAATTGGATGAGTTGTGGGTTATTTTAAACTGTATTTATACATAACTTTATAATGCTAGTTTGATCAAAAATTTCAAAATTGATTTTTGTAAATTATTTTATACCAGACTAAATGGTACATATTATCATATTTTAGTGTTTTAGAGATTTGTTTATAAATTTTTAAAACATTTTAACATTTTACACATTTTAAAACCAGAAACACACTCCATCACTTCTGTTACACTTTCTGCGTTGAGGATGGCTGTTATGAGCAACGTTCGGTAAATGTGATATCCTCTGGTAGGGATTAACGTCCGTATTATTGAATAGGACTACTACAATCATCTGCAAAACCCGTCCTCATATTTAGACTAGTTCGTAATTCAGAGAAAATTTGGTTTAGATTCCAAGTTTCCAACTGTAGGCCTCTTAGACGCCACAATAATCATACACTCAATCCTCATTCATACTTGGCTTAATATACCTTGTGGTATGGTCGCCATTTCAATAATTTAATCTAATCTATGTTTTAGCGAATTATACAGAAATAATATATGCAGACTTATGGAAATAATACTTCTATGAGAGAAAAAAACATGTCGTTATAATTTATATAATATAAATAATTGTGTTTTTTGTGTGTTTGTGTGTGTTTTTTTTTTTTTTTTTGTGAACACGAGACTCTGTGATAAGTCCGATCGAGTAATAAAATGTATTCTCAATTCTACAATAACCAGACATATCTGCATCAATCTCTTATTAAGAAAATGTATTTTTGTCATTTTTCATGTAAAAACAAAAAAATTTTTACATTACATGTAACTTTCAATAACAGGATAAAAATGACAAACAGTTTCTTAAATTTTTATTTTAAGAGAGATCTTAAAAATCTAAACGTTGAATTTGATTTGTTAATATTATGGAGCAAGGTTAATATTTAAAAAAAACAATAAATTTTAGAAAACTTGATATATTCATGTTGTTAAAAAGAAAAAAAAAATCCTGTTTAAGTGTTTAATCAGCAATGATACTTTTTATGATATATAGGTACAAATTTATATGCATATTGATGAAATATAAACATGTAAAATAAAAATTGTTTATAGAATTTTTCAGTGTTTTTTACAGCAGCAATCATACTCTTTATATTTAATCTTTTAAATAGGATACTTTTATGGAATATAAAATTTGTACAAATTGTCAAAATAAATTTTTTAGTATATGTTCTTTCAGTGTTACAGAAATCATACTCTTTTCCATGTTGTCTTATAAATAGGCTAACTAATTTTTATCGACAGATATTGATAAAACTGACATATAATACTATTATTAATAATATTTAAATTCGCTGAGTACATTGCTGCGAGTTTTATATATTATACGTAAAAACGTGTTTCGGGGATTGAGATATGAACTTCCACCATGACCCCGGGCTTAACTGTCACCATGCGGGTCATGTGAATAGCTCACTTTTCCATAGGAAATTCACTAATAATGTAGTGTTTACCGCGAGATCCACATCTGCAGTGGTCTGCAACCCGGAGGCTGGGAGCTGGAGGCTGGAGGAACGCTTGTGAACAGGTCCACGAGAGTCCTCCACTCCTGGGTGGTCCTCCTCTCCTCCTGCTAGAAGTGCTACACTTCTACTCCTCTCTTGTACAACATTCCTTCACGATATTGTATACATTCACATTTGTGACAGCATCGCACACCTTGAGTAAACTAGACAGGTGCAACTAAAACTGTTGGCCAGTCAAATCACGTCATTATACTGTATATATGCTAACTAGCTGACCCGGCGAACTTCGTAACGCCTAACAGTAAATACAGGTTAACTTTAAGATTGACCATGTTCTGAAGTTGAATAGCATTACGGCTTCGTTGTGAAAGATTAAATATTCTGGGTCGTGGTATAGTAACAACAGCACTGAAACAATAAGACATATTAATAACATTCCCTTAAAACAAATAAATCTGAGTGGATTAAATTTTCAAATCCAATCCAAACCCAAACCAAACCTAACTGTAATTCGGCTTTAATAGGAAAGATATAACAGCTGATTATTATAATAAACGTAATATGTATAAACATTATAATTACTTTTCATTTAGCCAACATATAAACACGTGGCTTTTATTCAGACAGAAAGTAAAAATATAAATACATAATCCCCTAAAACCGTAAACTATTAACGTTGTGAATAAAGCTGTTCATTTTGTACAGCACATAGTCTATTTACTTTATAGTTTTATATTAATGAATGATTTAGATGGCATTGGATAGTAAAGCATATTGCTAATGGAAAGTAAACCAATCAGCTGTAGCTAAGAAATCAAATGTTTTCATTGTAGAACATTTTTAAACAAACTTACTCTCCATAAGGTTAACATTAGAAATTTAAAACGCTATAAAATGGAAACTAATTGAATTTATGGAAACTGAATATGCCTAAAGCATGACCGGAGCAGAGACGAATCCGAAAAATCAAAGATCATTAAAATCGGTCCAGCCGTTCTCGAGTTATAATGCGTAACTAACACGACTTTGTTTTATATATTTAGATATGTATATAATTAATATTTCAAATCAGACAGATTTTTACATTGTCAAGCTTTGACGAATTAGTGAAATATTAAAATGTACTGGGATTTTGTTTTGACAATGTATTATTTCATCATCCATAATAACAACTTGTGAATGCAATTAATGTTGCTGATTTATAAGGAGACCCCGGAATACGAGGAGATATGTCTGACATTATTGCCGTTTGTGTGTGAATTAATTACTGGAATTTAGAATGTAGGCCCTACTTGTCAATTAAGATTAAAAAATAGTCATGTTGTTTCTTTTGGTATACTTCTTTTGGTGCAAGTGGTGAACTTGTTTAAATTTTATCTTTCACCATCAGAATCAGCTTAAAAAACTACACAATTTAGTTCCTTTTTTCCAACGGGTAACGCAGTACTCGTAAACACAGTACGATGTACTTTGGGGTTCCAATGTTAATCTTATGGAGGATAAAGAAAAAGTAATATTTTACTTATTAATTAGTTTATGTGTTTATTATGGCAGCTAACCTGCATACTCTTTTCCCATGTTAATCATATAGAGAATAGGTAAACTCCTTTAATAAAATTTTGTTGTGCTAAAAATACCTTCTTTTAGTGTACCTCACTGCGGCAAACCTGCATACTCTTTCCTATGTTAATATTTTGGATTATAGGCAAATAATTCTCATATTTATTGACAGATTTTGATAAAACTTGTCATATATTATCATTATTATTATATTATTGATTTGGAAATTCACTGAGTACGCAGGTCTGCTGTGACGGGGGTATTTATTTACTGTATTACCTTCTTTACTTGTCTATCATTTAAACCAATTTTCATAGAGACCTGATTATATTTGTAAAATATAAATTTTTGGTCCTTCGGGCCGGATGGAAATATATATCATTAACCTAGTTGTTCTGAACAACAATTGTTATTAATGGTTACTAAAATTACGATGACTTAACAATAAATCGCTCCATGAGCAACTGCAGGGTGTGCTAGGTAAATTTGTGAAATCAATATTTGTTCCAGACGACAGAATTATTGTTTTCGTGTCTCGTAAACAGCGTTAAGAGCGATCGTAAGTAGAATATTAAAATGATTGCACTTGGACAAATAGCAGTGTCTGTAGCGGGGCTGTTTGAATTATGGAGCAGGCAAATATAGGGGGAGGGCAAATGTTTACTTCTGCCCGTTTGCTCCCTCGAAATTAAAAGCACACAAGGAAAATAGAGCAGTTTTGGCGGGCAAAGAATTACTGCACTTCCGCACTTAGCGCCAAGGAGACGCGCCATCAGTGCCACAAACACCGCGCAATTAATCGGCCGATTTGTTTGAGCTTTTTATTTTGTTGTCACGCCTTCATTAACTTTGTTTTTATTTGTCTCTTTCATTGTTTGCGCTTTCCCAATCGCCGGACTGATTGATTCGTTTTACTCGCCGAATATTCTGAAAATTGCTTGCCGGGTGGAAGTAATTTTATTTTAAACTACGGGGTTTTTTGACTCAGTGTTAAAGGGGGCACTAACGCCTATACTTCTTAATGTACGGGAAATTTCTCAGGAACTATACGCGAGAAAGCTTTGAGGGTTTGTCTCAAAGTTGTGCTTTTGGGCCATACTTTAGCACAAGGATTTATACAAATATTCTTTTTTTTCAAATTTAAGAATTTTTGTAAACCTTCAAAAGATTTTTTAAAATAATAAAAAGAAAATAATTTTTCAAAATACCTGAGTTAAAGTATGATTAAAAAAACCTCAAAGCCTTAAACACGTATAGAAAAATAAAATTTCCCTAAAATTAAGATGTATAGGCGTCAGTACCCCCCTAAGAGGAAATATACCTGAAATCAAAGTGAGTAAAAGACAAGACAAAAATTTAAAATAAATCGTCACAGCAGAGCTGCGTACTCAGCGTATTTCCAAATCAATAAAAATATATAACGGGTTTGATCAATATCTGTAATAAATAAAAGAGTTTGCCTATTCTTTATAAGTGGGAAAGAGTATGCAGAATTGCTGCTGTGAGGAACGCTTAAAGTAGGCATTTTTACAATAAAATATCTTTATTTTGACCACATACCAAGTTTTACCAACATCTGTACATAAATAAATGAGTTCGCCTATTCTCCATAAGATTAACATGGGAAAAGATTATGATTTTTGTATAAGTATAAATGTGTGGATCTCAACCAAATGAAGCTAAATATCAAGTTTCATGAAAAATATGGATTGATAAGTGAAATATTATTTTTTCCTTATCCTCCATAAGATTAACAATGGAGCTCCAACATACAACGTACTGTGTTCAGATTTTTTAATATCTAGGTATCCGTTGGAGATAGAGAAAGACTTTAAAGATCTAAATTGTGTAGTTTTTTAGCTGATTCTAATGGTAAAAGATAAAATCTAAATATTTTATGAATTAAATATGAAACACGCATAAAACCCAATTTTTAAGTACAGAGTTCGCACCACAATCATCCTAAACTTATTTTTCATTCATACATGGCTTAAAATACCTGCCTGGGTATGTTACCATTTCAGTTAAAACTATAAAAAATATAACAAATAATTCGCTCGTCTTTGTATATAAAAAGTAGTATACGCTAATACTCTTAAATAATAGTTAGTTTAAATGATAGCAATGGTTCGGTCAAAGAGAAGTAATTAACCCAAAATGTCAAGCACAGTGAAATGAAAACGATAAATATTTTAAAAGGTGGTGCAGCAATAGCAATGTCAGTGCCATTACAATCACACAGCTCTCAAATTGATTGCGATCACGAGGGCTGCGTTGCGCATCGCCTCATTACCGGAACCTGCCAGTAACGATGACCCGCCACCGGAAGGAGCGCAGGTAACGGGAGGTAATGAAGGGTGATCACGTGGCGCAGGTGTGGCACCGGAAGTGGCCACGTGTGGTCGTGTGGCGGTGGTGGCACCACTGACGATACTCAAGCCTTCATGCAAGTCCTGTTACGACATAATTTATAACTTATGATTAAGGGTAACACTCGTCCCATTTGTTTTCGATTCAGGTCTTAAGTGACTATCTGAAAGAATGGTAGGAAGTTTGACGATGGGGAGGGGGTTTGTGGGATGTTTAGATTAGTGTAACCTCAGATATTATTGCCAACACCTTTTCACTCAGAAGGATGCATTTTCATTCGCTCTCAAACTTAAAATTAGAGTTAAACTCTTTGTTCAAACTCTTAGAGCAAAATGGGGGTTGTAATGAGAATAAATCTCCTTGAAATGTCGGTATCGAGAACTCCCAGAGGAGGGGATCTTCGTACTCTTGGATGTCTTTGAGTTAGAAGGGGAATGGAAACACTAATTGAGTGTTTATACCCAAATATGGGTTCTGGACGATTCAAAAAAACATGACTCGTTTTCCTCTATCTTAACCACATTTACAATTTGCAATTAATTTAACCAAAGAAAAACTTTTAAATAAATCTAAGTATAAACCCAAATTAGATTAGATTATTTTATTGAAATAGCAACTTACCCAGGTAGGTATTTTAAGCCAAGCATGGCATAAACACCCCCCCCTGGTACCGTAATACCAAGATTTTTTGAGTTGGTTCTGTTGGGTGATTTGACCTTACACTTCATACCAAGTTTCATGGAAAACAGTTAAAAAAATAAGGAAGAAATTGATATTTTAATATTCTCCATAAGAATAACATTGGACGCTTTCAGACAACGTACTGTGTTTATCATGGACAGTAAATTTAACTTTTCTCTGGAACCGTTAGTCGTAGACAAATAATTCAAAATACTAATTTGTTTAGTTTTTAAGCAGGTTTTAATGGTGACGTCAAATTATACTTTACTTTTATTGTTTTCACAGAAAATTTAAATAAAAAAACTGTACTTTTTTAAGTAAGTTAAAAAGACAATCCGTAATGAAACTATCATGTTCTTCAAAGTTGATCTAAATAAATACCATTTAATAATTTATTGTTTCAAAAATAACCATCCCATTTCTGAAAATGAAAACAAGAGAGACAAAGTTAAATTAATTGTTCGAACTGTGTGGTGGGAAACATATAATACCAAGCTTTTTGAGTTGGTTCTGTTGGGTGATTTGACCCTACGCTTCATACCAAGTTTCATGGAAAACGGTTAAAAAATAAGGAAGAAATTGATATTTTAATATTCTCCATAAGAATAACATTGGACGCTTTCAGACAACGTACTGCGTTTATCTTGGACAGTAAATTTAACTTTTCTCTGGAACCGTTAGTCGTAGACAAATAATTCAAAATACTAATTTGTTTAGTTTTTTGAGCTGGTTTCAATGGTACCAGTCAAGTTATACTTTACTTTTATTGTTTTCGCTGAAAATTTAAAAATTTTTTTAGGGGTGAACTACCCCTAAAAAAGCAAAAATTCAAAAAAAGAAAAAAACTGGGATACGGTGACTATATATATACATGCCAAATTTCATCTAAATCGGACCAACGGGGTAGGCTGTGGCACTGTACACATCCAGACACACCTACACACACACACACACACACACACGGACGGACAGACATCACGTCAAAACCCACTTTTTTGGATTCAGGGGACCCCAAAACGGATATATCCACCCTCAACTCAAATTCGAAAATTTTGACGAAAACAATACTTTCTCCATATACTATGTATAAGGGGAGAAAGTAAAAGCGAGAAAGCCACAAGGTTAGTTCATTTAAGGGTATGCACTTGAGAAAGCCTTATTATTTCTGTATTCACGATCTAGAAATTATATAGTTAACTAAATAAAGTGTTTATAGAATAATATCAATCATGAAATGTTAATATCAGGGACTGTACTGTATTGTGTATTATCAAACATAATACATTGTATACGAACTCGGCGAAGCTTAATTCATGATTTGAAAGAGTGCGTAGACACTAAAGACGTTTCATTACTGTACATTCTTCATCATATTTTCAAATACTGTACCACAAAATCTTCCGAGGATAATGCAGAACTTCTTTTAGGACCGTCTGTTGGCATTCTGACGCACTTGATGGCCTAGACGTAATGAATGTTACTGCAGGTGCCGCCCAAGGTTCCATTCTTGGTCCCGACCTGTGGAATGCCGCCTATGATGGGATTCTTCTAGTGGATATGCCTCGAGATACCTCGGTTATGTGACCATAGTCCTGATGGTGAAGGAACATGACGGGCATGAAAGGAGTGCTGGTCTGGATGGATGAACACGGTCTGAACACAATGTCAAGATGATTTTACGGAGTCAACAGCATCGTCATGGGGTTTGTGTTGTCAAACGTTTCGCCCTTGCTGTAGAGTGGCATCCTCAGTGGCTAGCCTGAGACCACATCTCACGACTCAACCTAGCCACTCTACAGCAAGGGCGAAATGTTTGACAACACAAACTCCATGACGACACGGAAAAATCAACTTGACATTGAGGTTGAGATAGTGTTTCTTACCAGGCCAAGAATCCCCCAAAATATGCAGTTAGAAAAGTGATTGACACTAAGCGGGTCAAAAAGTATCTTGATTACTAAGTCACATTCTGGGTTCAAATAGCGTTTGTTATCAAAAAGGCTGATAACATTTTTGCAAATTTGAGCAGTTTATTGCTCAATATTGGCGGACCTGTATCAAGCAGGTGACGTGATGTTATCTGTCTTTCAATCCATCTTTCTCTATGTGTAAGAGGTATAGGCGAAAGCACTCTATAAAAATAATTACAGGAGAAAGATTGTGGCTGTTCAGAGATGTGCTCTTCGGATCCCCTCGTCTACCGCACCTACAGTGTCGGCTTTTTAACGAAAGCAGATTTTTGAGAGGAATGGTAGACTAGTGCCCAAGGCCGAAGACAAACTATGGAGGAATAGGAATCTCAATGAAATAGAGATGAAGGAGGACGTTGGACGCAGGACTGGTTGGTGATATTGGACATTGGGTAGATCGGGAGTTTGATGAGGTGTACTTTTATCTCACCCAATTCCTCAAGGGTCACGGTTGTTTTGGCGCCTACCTTTACAGAATGAGGATAGCCGAAATCCCGGAATGCCAGTTCGACGATTCATACTATGAAGATGAACTACATAACTTCTTCTTTGGTGGACTGTGGGATGCAGAGCCGAGTGAGTTGGAGGCAGCAGTTGGCCAGGTATCACCGAACACTCTCGTTGTTGTGATTTTGTCCAGCCGAAGATTGTGGAATGCTATGTCTGATTTTTTCACGAGGTTTCTGAGACAAAAGAAGCCAAAACAGCTGATTAAGAAAAAATTACGTCGTTGTAATGTCCTCTGGGTGAAGTACGCACCCTCTTGAAGTATTGCAGAGATGTGTTTTCGAGACGGAAATCCAATAACTGGACCGATAGGTTTTTACCGGGTGTGAGTTGCACACACCAGGAAAACCCCGACCCATGACGGTTCATAAAGCATTTATCTATCCAAAAAAATGTACATTATTCATGACATCTGCGTAGGCGTGGCTCATGATTCAGCCGACAGAGCGCGTGGACACTAGAGACGTATACAGACACAGTACACTGTATACGAGAGCTATACGTAGGACGTGACTCATGATTCAGCCGACAGAGCGCGTGGACACTAGAGACGTATACAGACACAGTACACTGTATACGAGAGCTATACGTAGGACGTGACTCATGATTCAGCCGACAGAGCGCGTGGACACTAGAGACGTATACAGACACAGTACACTGTATACGAGAGCTATACGTAGGACGTGACTCATGATTCAGCCGACAGAGCGCGTGGACACTAGAGACGTATACAGACACAGTACACTGTATACGAGAGCTATACGTAGGACGTGACTCATGATTCAGCCGACAGAGCGCGTGGACACTAGAGACGCCACGCGGACAGCACGCGGCGACATTATTTATTCACTTGACACAAGCCCGGCGGCCAAACACAGACCTGATGAATTGCTTCCCAGGAACTAATAAACAAGGGTGTAATAAACCCAGGTCGTAACCAGAGTTTAGGCGGGGAGGCTGTAACCGGCCCGGCAAGATAACTAATTAACTCAGGTTACCTTGGGTAAACACGCACGTTTAGCGCGTGTATTTCTTTTTAAACTTGTAAATAAATCATTGGTTCAAAGCTTGCCAAATTGAATAATAATTGAAATTTTGATACATAAAAGCCTCTTGATGATTTATATTATTAAAATAAAACATTGAGTCTTTAAAACTCAAGCTTTTAATTTCCTCTTTGGGAAATATTTGAGATCGCAGCGATGTGCAATGATGGAGTAGTAGTGCTCTTTCAAAAGCAGGTAGATTGTGTGTATCTGTAACACATTTTTTATCTTTATGCAAATAATCATTGCGCGGCTGTTAAATATACCGTTAGTTAGACATCAGTATTTAAATGTGCAAATCAAGCTTTTTTCTAATTATGAATAACAAATCGGTTAGTTACAGTTCACTTCGCAGTAGAATACCACCTAATAGGTTAAACTAAAACTCCGCATTATGAATATAAGTATAGTTTTAATTTATACCATAGATTTTTAAAGTATTAACAATAAAAATAAAGTCATTTTTTCAGGGTTAGCTCCATTACGTGAATATCTAGGTTATTTAGACACACTAAACAATAGTTTTCCTCTGAAAATATTTTAAAGTTGTTGAAGCTAAATGGTAATTTTAAAACAATTTTAATAGTTAAAATTTAACATTAAGCATTCATGTCTACTAACTATAAACATAAAAGTCGTATATATTTTTAAATATTATGAAAGGTTTGACGTAATACTATTTTCTCTTCTTGGGACAGTGGCGATGTTCTGTAATCCAGCTACTTGGAGGTCACGAATCGTGGATAGTTGTGAGAGATGGTTGATGGATGTAGTGTTCTCTTGTGTGAATTAACGTCCGCACTACTGAAAACTACGTTAATCCACAAATACCGTCCTCATAATTAGACCAATTCGTAATTCAGAGGCCATGGTTCGGATTCCACGTTAAATTGTAGGTCTTAATTGTTTGTCAGCTGTTGATATTTTTAAACAGTCCTGTTCAGTCAGTAACAAGACTACAAGATCGCTCCACAATCATCTTACACTCAATCTTCATTCATACTTAACTTAAAATACCTAAACTGTAGTATGGTTGCCATTTCAATGATCTAATCTAATCGTGGTTTTATTTTATTAAATTTTGTTTTTTTCATTCTTTGTTTTAAATGCACCTTTCGAGTTGGATAAACATAGTTATGGTAAATATTTCAGTGTTGCAACATATTTTCATACAGAAAAGTCAACACAACTTTATATTGATTATCAAACTCATTTGTCTATTTTATTCGGAAATTATGAACAGGAGAATATTATTCTCTTTTTGGGATTATTGTACGTCCGCTAGTCTTATTTCGTTCGTGTCAATCAAATGTACAAATACTAAGTATAGGATAATCCAATTAATTTTTTGTTGTGTTTTTTGTCTTTTTTATGTAAAAATAACATTTTGTTTTCATATTAAATTTTTTCACTTAAAACAGTAGTTTATAATTATTGTGTAATTTAAAATAATAAAATAACTATTTAATTTTTTAACAAAATAATAAATATAATGAAATATCAATAAAGTATTTTATTTGCTTTAATATTTTTCTTTTAATATATTCAGTATGATTATTGCATGTATAATTCTAAGTAAACGCATAACATGGCATTGTAATTTTTAAAGAATTTTAAAAAAGTGTATATTGTATATCAAATTTATTTGACATACTCTATCAGAATAATGTTTCATTTCAGTTTTAATTTTAACACTAATTTTAATTTTTAGAAAAAATTTGTATAAAATTCTATGTTTTTTAGATTAGAAACATTCATTGTACAATAAATTCACTAAATTTATTTAGTATAGTCATATATTTTATTATACATACAACATGTTGACAGAATTAAACAATATAATCATTTAATAGAATGAATAATTAAAAACTTATAGAATAAAATAAAATTTGGTCTTTAAAAACATTGGTTACATTTCCCCCTTTTTATTTTGCAAGTTAAGTATTAAAAATATTATGGTTTTTCTATACAGGTATAATTCCTTAAATAAACAGTTTGAAAACACACTTTTTACTTTTAAAAACCTTGTTATTAATGAGAAGTTGAAAAGGTTTAGATTTTTATATGCCATATGTCTAAATTGAATTTATTAAAAAAAATGATTTTATTTCTATATTGACAATTACTTATTACAAACTATTATTTGTAAATGAATGTTTTGACACGATGTTGTAGTTTTAGATTATTTATAATGTGTACCAAATTCTGTCTATGCACATTTTCTGGATTGATAAAATAATGCCATATTTTTGCCATTCTCAGTAAATGAAATAAGCAATGAGAAAATTACTCGACAATGTATCAGCAATTTCTAATCATAATATGAAAATACATAGTCATATGACAATTTGAATAGATATAAGGAAATTGACTATTCTCTGTATAAAGATTTATCATTTGTCTCAAACACAAATCATTTTATTTGTTTTATAAAAATAGAATAATAGATTTTAAAATAAAAGGTGCAATACATGAAAAACAAATCTTATTTTTAAACATAATTAGATTTAGAATTAGATTATATCATTGAAATCAACTATACCACAAGGTAGGTATTTTAAGTAAGTATGAATGAGGATTGAGTGTAAGATGATTGTGGCGGGATCTTGTAGTCTTGTTACTGACTTAGACAGGACTGTTAATTAATAACCCAACAGCCGATTGCAATTAATGGACCTACAGTTTAACGTCGAATCACGGCCTCTGAATTACGAATTGGTCTAATTATGAGAATGGTTTTCGCAGATGAACCCAGTATTCAATCGGACGTTGATTCACACAAGTAGGTCCAAGTAGCTGGATTACAGGATGTCGCCACTGTCCCTGTCGATAGTCCATAAGTCCAGTTATAAGCGATTATCAGTGAGTTAGTACTCGTCTTCTATGGTGTGGACGTCCACACTATCGAATACTACTTTCATCTGCAAACACCATCCCCATAATTAGACTATTTCATAATTCAGAAATAATAAAATTTGGGTTCAGATCACACGATAAAGTGATGCAAATTAAACAATCGAAAAAATCTTACATAATTTTAGCATAATGTCTTGATTGTCTTGATCACAAATATGCTTTAGCCTAGCATAGTTTTTAAAGTTTTAGTAAATACTTTTCGAGTTACAGAGTAATTAATTCGACTTTTTTTGTTTTCATGCAAGGCGTGTGGGAAAACTATAAGCTTTCAAGCCGAAATTTTGGGAACTTCGAAGAATAACAGATCTTTTTCATGTAACCTACGTGAAATTTAGAATATGTCTAAGGGGAATGTTTTCAGTTCTTCTAAACAGCTGTTCTTATTCTTATGATTAAAAATTCAATACAATAGCTCTAGTAGTTTCTATGAAAACCTATTATAAATTTTCATCAAACACATTGCCAACACCCCCCCCAGAACGAATACGTATCCATATCAAAATTTTAAAAATGTACAAAAAACAGGATTGTTATCTTAAACAGGTCGATCTGGAAGCTTGCAGGTAACAATTACAAATGCGTTTCGAATTCACGACAGGCCTACTCTATCGCCGAACTAGCGGATTTCAGTTGTCCCAAACGTCGCTCGCACCGCCTTAAACCAAAGGTCCCTTGATGCCTTTGGCTGTTAGGTTATTAGTTAATAAATAGTCTCGTCCAAGGAACATGTCAGCCTTAGTCAGTAACAAGACTGCAAGATCGTGCTATAATCATCACGCTCATTCCTCATTCTTACTTTTAAAATACCTACCTGAGTAGGTCACGATTTAATAAAGGTAATAACAATAATTTCTGTAACCAAATCTTTTTGCTAGAAACAACTAGTTCTTTATCTCCATTTCTTACAACTTCCTCCAGTTCCCTCCCATGTCGAATGACTGTGGGAAGGAGCGACGACCGTGCTACATCCCTGCACGGCGAGGGAGGCTTGATTCGCCGCAGGTCACCTCCCTGTCGTCATCGCATTGTGGGCCTCTCTCTCGGCCGATCGCCGGAACGGAGCCTCGATTGTGGCGGGCTAATCTTGTTACGAGGGCAGCTCCGACGGGACGGCTGTCCGGACGGCGAAGGGATTATCCGCAACTGCAAGGTGCTCGGAGAAAAGGTTTATTGCCAACTGAAAGAACCTTCTCCCCGTCACATGCAAGCGAAATGGGGAAGGATCAATGCCCGGGTCAAACTATGATTTTTAAGGATTACGTTTTTTACCTACACTTTTCCCACCCACATAGATTACATCTATGGGCGTAAAAGACCTCTGCAGACGGGCACAGTAGTGGCGTACACTAAACGTAGTAGTGTTGATTGGCCGGGCATTGTTTGGCGAGGCGCCCCGAGCCTGCCCCACGTGATGACCGCTGTCTGTCGGATGTTAGCTGGCGAGGCGGTGGCGGTAGTAGTGTTGATTGGCCGGGCATTGTTTGGCGAGGCGCCCCGAGCCTGCCCCACGTGATGACCGCTGTCTGCCGGATGTTAGCTGGCGAGGCGGTGGCGGTAGTAGTGTTGATTGTGGCGAGGCGCCCCGAGCCTGCCCCACGTGATGACCACTGTCTGCCGGATGTTAGCTGGCGAGGCGGTGGCTGTAGTAGTGTTGATTGGCCGGGCATTGTTTGGCGAGGCGCCCCGAGCCTGCCCCACGTGATGACCGCTGTCTGCCGGATGTTAGCTGGCGAGGCGGTGGCGGTAGTAGTGTTGATTGGCCGGGCATTGTTTGGCGAGGCGCCCCGAGCCTGCCCCATGTGATGACCGCTGTCTGCCGGATGTTAGCTGGCGAGGCGGTGGCGGTAGTAGTGTTGATTGGCCGGGCATTGTTTGGCGAGGCGCCCCGAGCCTGCCCCATGTGATGACCGCTGTCTGCCGGATGTTAGCTGGCGAGGCGGTGGCGGTAGTAGTGTTGATTGGCCGGGCATTGTTTGGCGAGGCGCCCCGAGCCTGCCCCACGTGATGACCGCTGTCTGCCGGATGTTAGCTGGCGAGGCGGTGGCGGTAGTAGTGTTGATTGGCCGGGCATTGTTTGGCGAGGCGCCCCGAGCCTGCCCCACGTGATGACCGCTGTCTGCCGGATGTTAGCTGGCGAGGCGGTGGCGGTAGTAGTGTTGATTGGCCGGGCATTGTTTGGCGAGGCGCCCCGAGCCTGCCCCACGTGATGACCACTGTCTGCCGGATGTTAGCTGGCGAGGCGGTGGCGGTAGTAGTGTTGATTGGCCGGGCATTGTTTGGCGAGGCGCCCCGAGCCTGCCCCACGTGATGACCGCTGTCTGCCGGATGTTAGCTGGCGAGGCGGTGGCGGTAGTAGTGTTGATTGGCCGGGCATTGTTTGGCGAGGCGCCCCGAGCCTGCCCCACGTGATGACCGCTGTCTGCCGGATGTTAGCTGGCGAGGCGGTGGCGGTAGTAGTGTTGATTGGCCGGGCATTGTTTGGCGAGGCGCCCCGAGCCTGCCCCACGTGATGACCGCTGTCTGCCGGATGTTAGCTGGCGAGGCGGTGGCGGTAGTAGTGTTGATTGGCCGGGCATTGTTTGGCGAGGCGCCCCGAGCCTGCCCCATGTGATGACCGCTGTCTGCCGGATGTTAGCTGGCGAGGCGGTGGCGGTAGTAGTGTTGATTGGCCGGGCATTGTTTGGCGAGGCGCCCCGAGCCTGCCCCACGTGATGACCGCTGTCTGCCGGATGTTAGCTGGCGAGGCGGTGGCGGTAGTAGTGTTGATTGGCCGGGCATTGTTTGGCGAGGCGCCCCGAGCCTGCCCCATGTGATGACCGCTGTCTGCCACATGTTTGCTCGGACTTGCATATTGCAACCGCCGCTGATTGCAACGCCGTGTTTAAGTGCCTACAAAACAACGGATTTCCAATATAAAACCCCCTCTATTTACACCTGCTCTTCGTTCCCGCCGCTCTTAGTTGGAATTGAAATTCGGGAGTAAAAAAATTCAATACCTCTTCCGCACAATCCTGCGTACTCATTTCCAATATACCTCTTACCGTACTGGTAATTTATAGGTTTTTGAACGGGTTTTGTATGTTTAATTGAGGATGTATATGTGAATGAATAAATAATTAGCTGGTAATTTTCAAATATAAAGAACATTTCATCAGCCGAACCGTTAATTATCAATCTAACTCTTGAACAGAATTAAATTACTCTTCTACAATAGAAGATTTATTTCAAATAGTTCATATATGTAATCCTTATAATGTTACCTTTTAGTAGTTTACAATACATTTATAAACTGTACCACTGGTTTTGACATTGTAAAACGTATTTAATCATATTTGTAAAAATTTAATTTTTTAAGATAAAACACTTTTATAATAGACAGTACAGAATAGGTACAAAATATCTTCTAGACTAAATTCTCCAAGTTACGTTACAAGCTATATACTAGATTTACCTGTAGACCTACATCGATTTCTTTTTATAAGAAGAATACATGAATATTAAAATAAGATACCTGGTCTCAAATAATTCAGATAAAAATAGACTGTCTACTGTTAATACCTTATTCGATTATGCAAAGTGTTAATGAAATAATGGTGGGGCTTAGATAAAAAAATCTAGAAATAATAAAACAAAAAATATTATTATTTTTAATTCTAGATATAAAATATTTTATACATGACTTCAACAGACCAGTTGAGTCACCCTTTCTTGTTCTTGTAACGGACGTCCAGACGATGTTCTATTTCAGCCCATTTGTTGTGCAGCATTTCTCTTGTTACAGTGAAAACTGAATCTACGGTTGTAACATAACCAAAAAGAAAAAAATCAGTTAATTTTACATGAAACAACTAGCCTTTTTTTCCGGAAAACATATTTGTAAATAAAACACAATTTAAGTTTATTTAAAAGAATAATGAAGTTATCGATTAGCACAACAATCAACAAAGCTATTTTAATTAATGTGTACAAAACTGAGAGCTACCGGATGCAGGGGTACCAATATGAAATATTTAATCCGTCGTATTTTATTGTGTTACATACAATTAAAATCCCACCATTATTTTATGAAAACCCTCTAGTATAGAGGGTTATATAATAGTCCTAGAGGGGACTATACATTTCATTTAAAATGTATAAACATTTTAAATAAAGAAATACAAAAAAATATTTTGAAAGATTAAATGTGATTTATGTGTTCATTTCATGGTGATACTTCTTTAATGTGTAATTTGGATTTTTATAAACAAGAGTGTATAATAACAATTTTATCTACATAGTTCGTTTTAGTATCATGCACTACTGATAATAGTATTAAGGGGTTTAAAAAGAACATTTGAAATAAAATGATTTGTGTAGACCATTACTCCTCAGAATTCATCTACTTACTTATTAGTTAATCACATAGAGAATAGGAAATCTCCTTTATTTATGGACATATATTGATAAAATTTGGAATAAGGTCAAAATAAAAATGTTATATCGTAAAAATGTCTACTTTCATTGTTCCTCACAGCAGAAAACCTGCATACTCTCCCCAACGTCAATCATATGGAGAATAGGCAAACTATTTTATTTATTACGGATTTTGATGAAACCTGATATATATTTTGATTGATTTGGAAATTCGCTGTGTACGCAGTTCTGCTGCGACGGGGGTATTTAGTATTATATACTACGGACGATAGTATTAAACATCTATAAAGAGATAAAGTAATGAAGTGATTGACAAAATCCATTAGTACACTGAGTTTATCTATTTACTCTATGTAGCCTAATCTAAGTAAACGTCACTGGTCTAATATTGCATACAATTACCGCCCCCAAACCCCGGCAAAAACAACCCTCGAGGCACGAAAGGCTGAAGTAACCCGTAACAATGTTTGGTAACTTTTTTACAAGATCAACTCTCAAAGTGTGTTTGCACTTAGTAATTTTGGCGCGAGCGAGAAAAGGTACAGCGCATTGCAAAATGAATGCTGTGTACTCTCTCCCCCCCTCGCCCCCCACCTCAGACATGTTGACATACGGTCTTTCTCAATTAAAAACTGTGTACCGTACAAGTTACGGCTCGATTATTAGCATCTCTTTCTTTCCTGACGAAGGATTTTACAACATATTTTAGGTTTATTTTTACAGCTTTCAAGAAAAATCATAACTAATTGCAGTGTTGATTTAGAGACACAATATCATAATGTGTTTAATTTATAGGCCTGACATACTATAGTTTTTTTGACAAAATAGTTAATATATTTTTAATGGGGTTAATTATTGTGGAATTATAAATTATTATATTTTTTTGTTATTTTAGCGAATTTCTCATTTGGGAGCTAGCGTAAATGGCAAGAGCCTATCCCGGGACCATGTTACTTTTCGTTTTGAAGTTTTTATTTATGTACAAATGTAGATAAAACTAGGTATATGCGTAATTGGTCAAAATAAAAAATTGTTGATGGTAAAAATTCAAAATTTCAATGTTCCTCACAGCAGCACACCTGCATACTCTTTCTGTGTTACTTTTATGGAGACTAGGAAAACTGTTATTTATTTACAGATAATGATCAAACTTATCATGCATTACTACTGTCATATTATTGAAATCGAAATTCACTAAACAAGGTAATTTTAACAACTTTTCATGAAAACGAGATCACAAACAGCTGTGAAACTTATTTTCATTACTTTATAGCTTTTGGAGATGTTAGTTCACTTAAAACGGGTCTACAACATTATATAAATCAAGTAGTTATCTCGCAAAACTCAGTTTGAATGATACTAGCAATATTTTATACGTTTTACTAAACATGTGATCTATTAAAGTGATTTTACAGAAAGAAACAAACAGCTGTCAATTTTAGTTTGTTTACATCAACTATGGTCACAGTAGTACGTACATGATATTCCTAGTCTTATAGTGTAACAGATTGTTGTCTGCTATGCCTTTAACTTGCACTTAGGACTTGGACGTCAAAAATTTATTTTTTATGAACTATTTTTTTGTTCATTAATATGTTCTCTGTTTAATCGTGATTATTTTAATACCAAACACAGAAATTGTTATGCTCTCCAGCAAATAAATAGGGTGGATCATGATATTCCAAAAGGAATGTTTTCAGTTCTTCTAAACAGCTGTTCTTAATCTTATATATATTAAAAATTTAACACAATAGCTCTGGTAGTTTCTTTGGGAACCTATTTCAAACTTTTACCTTACAAATTGCCAACACCCCTCCAAGAGCTAGGATATATCCATGTCAAAAATTATTATTATTATAATAAAAAGCTGCACTTTTGTTTTTTAAGCAGTTTTTCAATATATCTCGGGTTCTGAAAAGTTTTGCTTTTACCCTTTAGGTACACTTTACTCAGGCAATAATCCATGGATTGTACTGACAATTTTACAGGACGTTCATGACACCTACTGTTATAAATGATGAACCATAAATCTCTTATCTGTCATGGTTTTAATTTCATAACAAAAAATAAAAAATAAAATGTGAAAAATATGTAATAAAAATTTTTTTTAGAAAAACTAGAAACTTTAAATTTAAATTTTTGTTCGTTAAAGTTCTTTCAGAAGTATGATTAACAAACCATAAAAGTTTCATATGGATAGTGTGTATGGTTTTTTCTTAAATTGTACCTGAAATTTGGTAATTTAACATGGGAATTACAGGGACGCCCGTGTTCCCTTAAGGCGGTGCGAACGAAAAATCTACTATCTTAATAAAATATAATTACCACGTTTATTTGATGATTGTATCATAAATATACTCTGGCATAATTTTTTCAAGTGTTTTGTAAAAACTTCTTGAGTTACAGGGTGATTAATTCGGAAATGTTGGCGTTTTTCATGCAAGGAGTGTGAGAAAACTACTTATACTTTTGAGCTGAAATTTCGGGGCCGTAGATGAATAATAGACCCTTTCAAGTAACCTAAGTGAAGTTTTGAAATAAGAAAAAAATCGTCTTAATTTTATAATTTTTAAAGCAAAATTTTTGATCTGATAATTTGATAACATGTAATTTTTGAGATGTTTAAAACTGTTTGTATTTACTTCCCTGTGGGAAATATGTTAGATCATGGATATGTCTAAAGGGAATGTTTTCAGTTTGTATAAACAGCTGTTCTTATTCTTTTATATTAAAACTAGCTGACCCGGCGAACTTCGGCGAACGCCTGACAGTAAATACGTGTTAACTTTCAGATTGGCCATGTTCTGAAGTCGAAGAGCATTACGGCTTAGTTGTGAAAAATTAGATATTCTAGGTTGCGGCATAGTTGATAACAATATTGAAACGATAATACATATTAATAACATTACCACAAAACAAATAAATCTGAGTGGATTGATTCATAATTTTTCTAATCCAACCTAAAACCAAACAAAACCTAACTGTAATACGGTTTTTATAGGAAAGATATACAACAGCAGATTATTATAACAAACGTAATATGTATAAACACCGTAATTATTTTTTATTTGGCCGACATAATTATAAATACGTGACTTTTAATCAGACAGAAAATAAAAAATATCAATACATAATCCCCAAAAACCGTAAACTATTAACGTGGTGAATAAATCTGTTCATTTTGTACAGTGTACATTTACTTCATAGTTTTACCATAATGAATGATTCAGATGGCATTGGATAGTAAAGCATATTGCAAATGGAAAGTAAAACAACAGCTGTAGCTTTAGAAATCAAATGTTTTGATCGTAGGTAATTTATAAACAAACTTATTTCCCATAAGGTTAACATTAGAAATTTAAAACGCTATAAAATGGAAACTAATTGAATTTATGGTATCTGAATAGGCCTATAGCATGACCGGAGCAGAGACGAATCCGAAAAATCAAAGATCATTAAAATCGGTCCAGCCGTTCTCAAGTTATAATGCGTGTAACTAACACGACTTTGTTTTATATATTTAGATTCAATACGCTCTGGTAGTTTCTATGAAAATCTGTTACATATTTCGCATCTTAAAAACACCAACACCCCCCAGAGCTAAGAAATATCCATGTCAAAATGGGCAAAACCATAATTGTTATCTTAAACAGGTCACTTAGGAAGCTTGAACGAAAAATCAAATATGTGTGAAGAATAAGCGCTGACCTAGCTGATTTCAGTTGTCCCTTACGCCGTTCGCAACGCCTTAAAACTACGTAGCTTTTCCAAAGCTTTTCTGAAGATCAATGAGAAAACTTTTACATAAATATACGAGTATTACAGCCATCCGACTTTAAAAGAAAACCTCTATTACCATGAAATCCAGCGAAACGATTCTTGCACTTCTGGACTGGATCCGCTTCCCAAATTTCTGACAACAAACTTTCCAATTTCACGGACTGCATCTACATCTCGCTCCGCCAATCTGCCAAAACTGCTGAGCAAATTCCAGTGACAGAAGAGCAAAAGCTTATTATTAATTCTGGAGAGAGTCAGTTAAGAAAGCTCCAATAACCAAGTCAAACAGATGTCGCAGGGTAAACACGGGAGGCTCCGATGAAAATAATTAATAAGACGCTGGCTGGGCTTGTCTTGAAATCAGTATGTCTTAATTAAGTGACTCTAGACTTCCAACTCGAGACGGATTTGTTCTTCTTCTCCTCACCGGGTCTGGATTCTCAACTTTGATTCAGCTGACATTTACACTGCTCTGCCCTCGGCGGAAACGGAAACGGGTTCTGTACATTGTTATTCGACCGAAAAAATTATTTAGCAGTACAGTTTTATGGAAAATATCCTAAAAATAATATTGTTGTATCGAAAAACATTTTATGTTATAACCAACCATACGATAATTAATAAAAGAAAACGATTTTTCCGCTACGAAGAATTATACTACTTATATTAGAGACCAGCTGACCCGGCGAACTTCGTAACGACTAACAGCAAATTATTACGGCTTCGTTGTGTAGATATTCTGGGTCATGGCATAGTGAATAACAATACTGAAACGATAAGACATATTAATGAAATTCCCACAAAACAAATAAATCTGAGTGGATTGATACACAATTTGCCAATCTAACCTAAACTTAAACCAAACTGTAATACGGCTCTTATAGGAAAGATATACAACAGCTGATTATTATAATAAACGTAATATGTATAAGCATTGTAATATTTTTTATTTGGTCAACATATAAACACGTGACTTTTAGTCAGACATAAAATAAAAATATAAATACATAATCCCCCAAAACCGTAAACTATTAACTTGGCGAATAAAGCTGTTCATTTTACAGATGTGCTGTACAAAATACACCTACTTAATAGTTTTACATTAATGAATGATTCAGATGGTATTGGATAGTAAAGCATATTGCTAATGGAAAGTACACTATCAGCTGTAGCTTAAGAAATCAAATGTTTTACCTAATAAATTTTAGTAGGTGGAATTAACTTATATCATATAAATAATCCAGTGATAGTTAAACCAAGATCATACACTCAAATATTCATGAAATTGGAAGGAGGAACTCATAGATCCCCTAGATAGTGGTCAGTAAACTATTATTATATTGCAAAATATCGTTTGCTATCGTATACAATCAATGAATAAACTATATAATTATGTTTTTAAGATAATCGATTTTTTCGCTCGCACCACCTTAATTCAATCATCTTTTCGTATTCAGTAATGCTGTTACATAATCAACATGGGATTAAAATCCAATATGGCGGCACTGGTAAAGACTCTCATAGGTAGATCGGTGGAAAGGGACACCACAACTGGAACTCGCAGATGAAACCTCAAATTAGCGCTCGGTGCGCGGTCTGGCGGCCACGGGCTGAAGCGCTAAAAACGTGACCGCGATCGCCGGCGGCGGCGCGCCGCAGCCCATAATCCTTTAATCAACCTCGCATCCTCAAATATTTGCCCGGAGACTGTCTGCTGTAATAGGTTATTAGTTTACTTTCTGATTTTACACCTGAGATTAACACTTTGGTTATCTGCTTCGGTTTACGTTGCCACTTACCCCCACCCCAGGGGGGGTAACTAATGTTCGTGGTCTTTGGCGTTAATCCAGATATATCGGTCAACCGGAGCGAGTAGTTTGGGGGATTTTTTGCACCAAAGTAGTTTTTTTGTGTTTTTCATGTGTAGTTTTTTATATTTTTATAAGTAAAAAAATGTGGCAGTCATAGCTGAGTGGGTAGAGTACTGGCCTACCACCCAAAAAACCCGGGTTCAATTCCCGATCATGACACATGAAATTTAATTTCTCAGACTGCCACCGTGCTTCGGGAGGTACGTTAAGAAGTTGGTGCCGGCTACATAAGTAGTCGTTAGGTCACGTTAGAGGCAGCAGTGCGACCTGAAAACTCTAACATTAGACCTTGGCCAGAAGGTTACACGGAACTTTACTTTAGTACAAAATTTAGTATCTCAAAGTTTTGCTCTGTCTCCAATTTGTTTCGAGATATTAAAACGTATAAACACAGTAAGTTGAACTCGTACTTAAGGGCTCTAATGTTAATCTTACGGAGGATAAGGAAAAATTATTATTTCACTTATTAAATATTTTTGGATGAAACGTTGTATTTAGCTTCATTTAGTTGAGATCGATCCATTTATGCTTAAAAATCATAGTTTATGTGTCCCTCACAGCAGCAAACCTGCATACTCTTTTCCCATGCTAATCATATGGAAATAGGCAAACTACTTCATTAATGGACGAACATGTTGATAAAACTTGGTATAAGGTCAAGATAAAAATTTATTATGGAAAAAAACACCTAATTTCAGTGTTCCTCACAGCAGAAAAAATGTTAACCTTATGGAAGATAGGCAAACTCTTATTTATTGACAGATATTTATTTATTTATATTGATCAACTTTATATTAAATTCACTGAGTACGCAGTTCTATTGCGACGAGGGTATTTTAAGTTTGTCAAATAATGAAATAGCCAAAACATATAATTTTTAAATAGTGTTAATATAAATGTAAAAGAGCTTAACTGTTAAAACTGATTTACAAAATCTACGTATATCTCCTCGAAACCGTAACAAGACCAAGTGTTGGATCGTTTCCCTACACAAAGGAAACAAATCTCAGATGCTCACAATATCAGAATGATTATTCCAATATCCCAAGGACCCAGCCGTTGTATACTCCGGGGTGAGATGAGGTTAAGGGGTGTTAATTACCAGAAAGGTAAACTCCTTATCAGAGGCTCCTTATCACAGAGTGTCGCGTGGGGTTTGCGCTTCTCATTTGTGCCGCTACACCGACCCTCTGCATGCTTACTGATTTTCAATCTCGATTTCGTAAATTATCACACTTGAAAGCTCCCGGAGTGGTGCAACTAAGACTGTAGATGGATGTTCTTAGAAATACAATGTACAACAATGGAACAGCTGTTAAAGACGGATTATAATGCATAAATGCTCCCATTTGATGTAATGCATTTTGAAACGTTCATTTTTTTATCGTCCGTTCGAAAAAGACCTTTAATGTGCTTTAAATGCATAAAGTACAAATGTAAAATAAGAGTATGGTTAGGTATATGAATTTATGTTTTCAGTTGAGTTTTTTTGAGTTGTATAAGTTTTTGCAATCTACTTCTTAGTGACCTTAGAAGGAGATGCTCTTTCGATGCTGGCTCTAAACAAATTGGACATTTTAGGCCCATTCTAAATTACTGTAATATCTTAAATTAATGAATTATTTTTGTCTAGAACGTGTCTGGCTTACCATGGTTAGTTTTTAGCCTTTGGTCACAACAAAGAGTTAAAAGAAGAATAAGTATGGCATACAATATGTTTAAATTTTACTGATTTATGTTTATTATAAATACGAAAAAAGAAGAAAAATTTGTCTATAATTTTTTGGATCAGGCTTTATTTTTGGTTGCAATGGATATTTTCCTATGTCAATAGATATTTTAGTTGTAACATTGTGAGAAATTATTTTGCAATATTGTAATTCTTAATTAAATTAACTTTTAATTTCTGTGTGGTTTCACTGAGTCCAGTCTATCACATAGTATGAAACAATAGCTTTATGGAGCACTAGTATTGGAGATACTAGATAATATTGGTCTAGATAGGCTTACCTCCAAAACATTATTCCCTTAATAATAGAATTTTTAAAGTTAAAATGATTATCTAAAAACTCTAAAAAATCGACTGCACATTAATAATTACTGTAATCATGTCCACCAGGTAAACACCCTCCACTTATATTCTCCTTTCAAGATTAGATTAGATTAGATTATTCAAATGGCAACCATACCAAAAGGTAAATTTTACCGTTAACAAAGTAATTTAGTTTTAAAATTTTAAATGGCCTCCATTTTCGATTTTGAGCTTGGGTCATGCTAGTTATTTTTTCAATAATAGTAGTCTACTAGTGTAAACACATACCAAATTTGAAAAAATGTTTGAAATAAAAAATATTTTGTGGAAAATACTAAATGGCAGATATCTGAGAAAATAAGCGTTTTAGGCCATACCTCCATTGGGACTTTTTTCTTCCTTTTAATGTACCTAATCACTCATCGAAGTTCTGAAACGTTTATCTTGGACACCCTGTATACAAACATTTTTGTCTTGCAAAGTTCTAACACTCCCCAGAGCTAAGCTCATTCCATGTCAATATATGAGGTTAGGTGAACTAAATTTCAATTGATGAGTTTTATTAGGGCTCTAATTTTTCTTTACAAGATAATTTCAGACTGGACAGCAAGTGTGTTGACATAATTAACAGACGGTTTGCAACAAAGTGGGACACACGCTTGTTGTGCAGTAACCAGGCCGCCAGATGTTAGCGTATTGCATGTCTGCCAATAAAAGAGCACTCAAATTGCGATTCTTTCAGAAGCTTCAAAACGCTTCCTGACACTGAATCAGAATAATTTATTCCCAGAATCCTCGCATAAAATAATCTATATAAATGAAATTATAGTTATGTCTGTATATTGCTAGGAATTATGAATTTGTTGGCAACTTTTACGCTGTATACCCCAGAAAAGCCAAAATGGGTCTCACTTTCATTTATATCTGTCTTTCTGTAACAATAAACAAGGTCTTTCCGTAACGCTTAACCAGGTCTTTCCGTAACGCTTAACCAGGTCTTTCCGTAACGAAAACAAGGTCTTTCCGTAACCCTAAACAAGGTCTTTCCGTAACGCTTAACCAGGTCTTTTCGTAACTCTAAATAAGGTATTTTCGTAACTCTAAACAAGGCCTTTTCGTAACTCTAAACAAGGCCTTTCCGTAACGCTAAACAAAGTGTTTCCGTAACGCTTAACCAGGTCTTTTCGTAACTCTAAACAAGGTCTTTCCGTAACGCTAAACAAGGTCTTTTCGAACGGCTAAACAAGGTATTTCCGTAGCGATAAACAATGTCTTTCCGTAACGCTTAACCAGATCGTTCCGTAACTCTAAACAAGGTCTTTCCGTAACGCTTAACCAGGTCTTTCCGTAACGCTTAACCAGATCTTTCCGTAACTCTAAACAAGGTAAATCACAAAAATATCTTGCCTCCAAACACTGGCTTATACAAACCGTACAAAGTACAGGCTATTTACTAGTATTAAATAAAAATCAAATCAATGGAAATAAGGGCCCGCAGAGGCCTACAGTGCTTTCGGAAACGAGCATTGAACAACATAAAATAATAAATAAGTAGCTGAAAACCAATATACGTCCCAGGAACTTTGTAATTAAGTAACAGTCCTGTCTAAGGAACATGTCAGTCTTAGTCAGAAACAAGACTACAAGATCTCGCCACAATCATCTTACACTCATTTCTCATTCGTACTTGGCTTAAAATATCTACCTGGGTAGGTCGTCATTTCAGAAAGATAATAATTTCAAATGGGTAAGGTTAGGAAAGTGATATAAAAGAGAACATTATATGTAAATAGTAGCGAATACGATGCTATGGACTAGACATATGTGCTATTTGATTCTTTACCAAATTAATTCAATAACAGAATTGGAATCATTAGTTCTACTCAAAGAACGGGTAGGATGAAAAAAACAAACAAACAGATCTACTAAAGAGAGTAAGAACGCGAATGTTAGAGGGTAGATAAGTTAGATTAGATCACCATTTGAAATGGCGACCTACCCAGGTAGGTATTTTAAGCCAAGTACGAATGAGAAATGAGTGTAAAATGATTGAAGCGGGATCTCGTAGTCTTGTTACTAAGTCTTATATGTTCTTTAGACAGAAAAGTTAATTAATAGCCCAACATTCTAAGGTACTTACAGTATAACGTGGGATCTGACCACAATTTTGCCTTTGAATTACAAACTAGTCTAATTACGAAGATATATTTAGATAATATATAGAGAATTATATTCCCAACATCTGACTGGGACGGTGGCGACGTCCTGTAATCCAGCTACTTGGAGGTCACGAATTGTGGATAGTTATGAGAGATGGTCGGTGGATGTAGTGTTCCCTTGTGTGAATTAACGTCCGAACTATTGAATACTGCGTTAATCCACAATGACTATACTCATAATTAGACCAATTCGTAATTCAGAGGCCGTGGTTCGGATTCCACGTTAAACTGTAGGTCCATTAGTTGCCATCGGTTGTTGGGCTATTAATTAACAGTCCTGTCTAAGGAACATGTCAGCCTTAGTCAGTAACAAGACTACAAGATCGCGCCACAATCATCCTACATTCATTTCTTATTCATACTTGTTGCTATTTTAATGATCTAATCTAATTAAGAAACCCTCATAAATCCACAACGAAATAAAACGTCATTGGCAGTTGAGACCCCTCGTCATTTGTGGAAAAGCTTGTCCACCGTTTTACAAGATCAACTTTTCAAAGCGTGTTTGAGTTGAGTAATTTTGGCGAGAAAAGGTACAAGTATGCAGTGTGTTGCAAACTGAATGCTGTGTACACTTCTCCCCTCGGACGAGGTCGTCCTTCTCAATTAAAAACTGTTTGCTGGGGGTTACTGGGGTATCGGATACCTTCTGATGATCATGTTTAGGCTTGGTGGTCACGTTCTGTCTCGGAGCACAATATCTTTACCTAGCATTCCCTTTAACTTTTCTACCGGATGAAATGAGCTGTAAAATAATTTATATAATTTTATAGAGTACAATGACTACAGCGTAGTGATAAAAATTATTTTTGAAGTATTTATAAGTATGATAATATTTTTAGCAAATTTCTCATAGGGAAGAAGCTATTACCGTAGGTCTCATGGCAGGACCTAAGCCCGGGACCATGTTACTTTATCGTTTTGAGGTGTCTAGAGACCAAAAAATAGTCGTAATCAATTTTATATGAGTGTATATAAATACCTATATATGTGAAATACGAACACGATAACTCTTCTAAAAATAATCCGTTTGAGACCAAATTTGGAACAAATGTGTATTCCTACATTTACTCAGACGATTTTGTAATCCAGATATATCGGTTAATCAAAACGGGTAATTTGGGGGGTTTTGTATTCCAAAATTGGGATTTTTTACGTTTTTATGTGAAATTTTTATATAATTTACACAGTTTTCTTTTAACATTAGAATCAGCTTAAAAACTAAGTACTAAAAGATATTAAAAAAATAAACACAGCACGATTAGTTTGGGGCTTCGGTGTTAATTTATGGAGGATTAGAAAAAATTAATATTTCACTAATCTTATATATTTAATACACTAGGTCTATTTTTGTGATAATTGTTTTGGAGCGGTGGTGCTACCAATCACCATGTCCAAGATATCGTTATAAAGGTCTTACCATGTAGTTTTGCCATCAATTAAAAAAAATTTGAAAATTCACCGTAATCATGGAAAATAATGGGGTCAAAGTCACGATTTTCCCCATAAACTTAATATGGAGGTAAACACCAACGATCGAGAAATCAGCTGTTTATTTAAGGAAGTGGTTAAATAAACAAATCAAATCTGACAGTTAAACATGGTTCTTTCTTTTTTCGTTTAATGAAGACATCATCGTACAGCTGGCAATAAAACACCAGTTTTTATTTGCATAAAACCAAAAAATAACCAAAATGAAAATCTGGTGGGAAAATCTAAATTCAGTTTCTAAACATAGTTATTGGTGGACAGATTGTCTCCTTGACAGCGCACGATTTCGTGCGCCAGGCACGCTAGTTAATCTATATTTTTGATATTTGTTTCATGTGTTTGAGATCCATCCATTTATGCTTAAAATAATAGTTAACGTGTCTATCATGGCAGCTAACCTGAGTGTAAGATGATTGTAGCGCGATCTTGTAGTCTTGTTACTGACTAAGGCTGACATGTTCCTTAGACAGGACTGTTGTTAATTAATAGCCCAACAGCCGATGGCAACTAAGGGACCTACAGTTTAACGTGGAATCCGATCTACGGCCTCTGAATTTACAAATTGATCTAAGTATCAGGATGATCTTTGCGGATTAACGTAGTACTCAATAGTGCGGACGAATCCAAAAAATAGTGTATAAAGTGTTGAAGATGGTGGGATCTACTAATAGTATAACTGTATATGCAAGAAATCAATCAAATTCGGACGTTATCAAAGACCTCGGCGACTATAGCCATTTGTTGACCTGTCACCTTTGACATAATATAGTTATCAATCGAGTCAAACGTCTTACATTTATTGATAATTGCAATCTTCTTATCGCTATTATGACCAAACTGTAAATACACACGACTTTCATCTTGACAAACCTGCCTACGTTTGTCTTGGATCAAACGTGCTTGATTCGAAACCAAAGGCAAGAGATTTCTCAGATCATGAGTTTTTACCTCTAGCTAACTTGTTACTTACTCAGAATATTAAAAAATCAATTTCTTCCTTGTTTTCCATGAAACTTTGTATGAAGCATAAGGTCAAATCACCCAACAAAACCAACTCAAAAAACTTGGTATTACCGGGGGTAGGGGTTCCACCCATAAAATTCGTACTTTGTCTCTCTTGTTTTTATTTTTAGAAATGGGATGGTTATTATTGAAAAAAATCAAATGACATTTAGGTAAACTTTGAAGAATATGATAGTTTTATTAAAGATTCTACTTTTTAAATTTACTTAAAGGAGAAAGAATGTGTCAGTCCACTGATACCGTTTATTAGGTTTTCCGTTAAAATAATAAAGTTAAAGTATAATTTGACCGCCACCCTTAAAATTAGCTTAAAAAATAAACAAATTAGCATTTTGAATTATTTGTCTACGACTAATGTTTCCACAGAAAACTTAAATTTACTATCCATAGTACATAGTATTTAAGTTGTCCAAGAGCACCTAATGTTATTCTTATTGAAAAAAAATCTATTTCTTTCTTGTTTCCCAACCGTTTTCCACGAACATTTGTATGCAGCATAAGGTAACATCACCCAAAACAATTTACTCAAAAAGGTTAGTATTGTCTAACATTTAAAAATATCTAACATTTAATTCAACTTGTTTTCTCTTGTTTTTAGTTTCAGAAATTGGATTTATTTTTGAAACGATAAATTTTAAAACTATATTTAAATAAACCTTAAGAAATGTGATAGGTTTATTGAAGGTTGTGATGTTAAAATTTATCTCAGGGAGAATATGTTTATTTAAATACTTCAAATTGAAATGTCAACCTGAAAAGGTATGCATTTTAAGCCAAGTATGAGAGGGAAATAAGTGTAAAATGGTTGTGGCACAATCATGTAGTCGTGTTACTGACTAAGGCTGACATGTTCCTTAGACAGGACTGTTAATTAATAGCCCAACAGTCAAAGGAATATTTGAGGGACCTACAGTTTAAAGTGGAGTCCGAACCACTGCCTCTTAATTACGAACTGGTCTAATTATGAGTGGACTTAGTATTCAATAGTGGGAACGTTAATCCACATCAGAGAATATCCCATCCACCGACCATCGCTCACAACTATCCACAATTCGTGACCTCCAAGTAGCTGGATTACAGGACATACCACCGTCCTAATTTTAATTGATATAGATAAATGTAAAGTAAGAGAAGATGGATTTTCAAATTAAGGGCTTTTGTTCCTCTAAGATGGTTTCCTTATGATGGCCTTCAATCTTGTACGACCTCGTGCCGTATATGATGAGAGTTTCCTGATGTGATCCACGAGTAGAAAAGGTTAAAATACAAACTTGGTATTACCGGAAGGGGGAATACCAAGATTTTTAAAGTGCGTTACACTACATACCAAAGTTCATGGAAAACCGTTGAGAAATATGGAAAAAACATTATACATAATATTCTCCGTAAGAAAAACTTTGGGTGATCTCAGACAACATAGTCCGTTTACCATGGAAATTAAATTTAAATTTTCTCTGGAACTTTCAGTTGTAGATTAATGATTCAAAATAACAAATTGTTTAGTTATTTAAGTTGGCTTTAAAGGATGCTAAAATTGTTTTATAAAATTATTGTTTAGCTAGAAATTAAAAATAAATATTTTTCGACAGTCATAGGTCCGTAATTTTTGAACCATTAGTTATACAGATATACGGGGGGTGTAATTTAGTTTAGTGTTATTTAGGATCTTAAAAGCTATAAACCATGGAAGGTGAGTTAAGATCGTTAGAGTGGATTTGAGAAATATATATTTTTCACATTTTAAGGTGTTTTAGGGGTACTACTTTTAGGGGTATGGTCTCGGTGTCTGTATACAGATAGACCAACAGATATTAGTCCGAAAACCCCTTTTTTAGATTTAAGGAGCCTCAAAACGGCTACATCCATACTCAACGAAAATTTTGAAGAAAACAAAACTTTCTACATTCACTATGTTTGAGGGGATAAAGTAAAAAAGTTTCTATTTACTTCCCTGTGGGAAATAGGTTAGATCATGGATATGTCTAAAGGGAATGGTCTCAGTTAATCTAAACAGCTGTTCTTATTCTTTTATATTAAAAATTCAATACAATAACTCTGGTAGTTTCTATGGAAACCTGTTACATGTTTTCCATCTTAAAAATCGCCAACAATCCCCCAGAGCTAAGACATATCCATGTCAAAAAATAATCACGGATAATGTCCAAAGGGAATATCTTTGTTCATCTAAACAGCTGTTCTTATAACCAAACTGTGACGTCACTAACCAAATAACGTCACAAAACGTTAGGCTTATATAAAATGTTAATGACACACATACAAACGCCATTCATAGTTTAAAATGAATACTGTTGAGTCATATGAGTATTTTGAACGAGTTTACAATCGAAAAAAGGTCGTTGCTCCCCGGACTACTGGTAGATGGCGCGGCGAGGCGCGTGGCGGCCTACGACTGTGCTACAGCTGAAGAGCAGAGGGCATCTGCGAGCGTCGCCTCTGGCTACGTGCCGGCCAGCAAGCTGCTCTTATCAGCTGATAGTGATAGTGGCTAATGTCCCGCACCCGACACACCCCTCCCCCTCCCCCTCCCATCTCCCTGCACGACCTTAATTCTACAAAGCCGGCTGTCTTCTGTCAGTCTCTCATTGACTTCGGATCCTCACCGACTCTGGTGTTCTCGTTAGCCAAGAAGGTGGGTTTGACGTAGGAATAAGCTATTGTAGCTATAACATTTTGAAAAGGATATGTCTTAGCTTGGGGTGGAGTGTTAAAAATTTGTAAGACCAAAATTTGAAACATAGCAACAGCTGTTTAGATGAACTAAAAAAATCCCTTTAGACATTTCCATGATCTAACTTATTTCCCACAGGGAAGCTCATTACCCTTTTTAAAATCAATGTTAATTATTTGTTTTTGTTGAAGTAATTGGATTTATGTGAGAGTGGGATGTGCCCAAAATAGATAAGCAATAACGAAATAACATTGGTAGGAATCCTAGCAATTCAGATACTAGAGAATATTTTAAGGGATTGTCTCTGGGCGACATTAGAAGGATGGTTCTGTGGATAACCCTCCAGAACTGATGCCTAAAACCATATTTTCAAGCCTTTTTATTACAATAAAAGCCACTTAACATACTTTTATTCATATATATTTTTTATCGTAAATAAAAATATACGTAAAATGTTGAAAAGTTGTTTAAAAATGATTGTATTTACTTCCTTGTATAGGTAGTAGGTTAGATCATGGATATGTCTAACGGGAATGTTATTCAGTTTCTCTATTCAAATTTTTCTGACGAATTGCTAATATCCCCCTAGGGCTAAGACATACTCATGTTAAAAAAATACTAAATTTGACTTTGAAAAAGTAATTTATTTACAGATTTTTTTCTCATAATATTGTTTAATTTCTTCCTTAACTAGTTCAATAGAATATAGTACCTGTCGTAAGTTCACTTTAATTTTATATGTCTATTAAATTAAACTAATGTCTAATTATCTTTTTATGAGAAGTTCATATTACATTATGGTTTCTAAATTTTTGTACTTTTGCTCTATAGGATTCTGAACACCAACAGGAAAGAAACGAATTGCTAAGAATTTTTTAATTTTAGATTTGATATGTTATAAAAAAAATATTGCGGTACTCATAGTCCATGGGCTACAAAACCATCATCTTTACAAAGAACGGTTATTTTTTCAGTAGAGTACGAGTGACAGGTTATGATCCAGTTTTTAAAACAATCAATTATCTTAAATAATACTTGCTTTACTTTACTTTTACTTTACAACTGAAATGGCGACCATACCACAATAGTATTTTAAGCCATATGAATAAGAAATAAACATGATTGTGGCGCGATCTTTAGTCTTGTTATGACTAAGGCTGACATATAGACAGGACTGAATTATAGACAAGCCGATGGCAATAATCTACAGTTTAACAATCCGAACCATCTGAATTACGAATTGGTCTAATTATGAGGATGCTTTAATTAAGCATATTCATATGCGGACGTTAATCACACAGCACTACAACTTAAAATCTCTCACAACTATCCACAATTCGTGACTTCCAAGTAGCTGGATTACAGGACGTCGCCACCGTCCCAGTGTCTTATAGAGGATAGAAAACTGTATCCATGGTGGCACGTCCCGTTCAATACAAATTTGAGTTAGACCTGCAAGTTAAAATGAATCACACAACGTTTTTCGTTGTTTTGACGTGCCAGTTTGAGCCCAATTTTATATCCTCTATTAAACCTGTTTACTGCAAACAGCTAGTAAAATTAGTACGTTTTCAAACAGGATTTTTCGATTTTTTTCATTTTTTCCAAAGCCTGATTCATTTCGTTTGGCTTTCCGGGCAATCTATGTCATGATTGATCCGAAATTTACAGGGTGTCACATAAATCTGGAACAAGGTCAAAATAAAGATGAAATCAAGACTGTACAAAAACGCTTCGTTTATAAGATATCCACCACGTTTGTATTTTTTTACAAAATAAAAGTGTTAAGAGGCAGAAAAAAATCGTTTTTAAATGCCATTATCTATTGTCACTCAATAAATGGTTTAAATGTATTTCGATTATGATTTTGTCTTGGACAGATCGGAGGTAACATTTTCTAAAAAAAAGTCTTACCGTATTTTTTACCGATCTCTCACTATTTTAGACTGTGGGAAAGTCACATATTCAGTAAAACTAAAATGTTGATGATATCACACAAAACTGGGTTTTCGAAAGCTGATTACTTTATTTATATTCAATTTGGGCAGTAAAAGTAAACAAAAACTTTATTTCAAAGATATATAATAATGGAAATAAGTGCCATCATAAGTGAGTGCTCTCATTTTTACGGAGAAGCGACACAAAAATTCCTTATTTAACGTTTCATAAATACAGGCAGACAAACAAATAGTCAGAAATTGATGAGGAAGAATTTTGATTATGAAAAAATATATTCTGTAAGAGGAAAAACCCATTTCTGTTTTTGTGCAACAAATCGCAAAGGTAACCAACAATATCATAGTACCAATACATTATTTTTATGGAAATATTTTAGTTTCGTTCTTGTAAATCTATTTCACACAAATTTATTTCGGTAACTTAACATCATATTCATTTCAATTTTATCTTTTCAGACCATGCAAGTTTAAATGATCAAAGTAATATATTAATCACCAGTTACAGAATCGTGCTATTTTTGTAGTGGAACATTATTTGTTTTTCGTTGTGTTTATTTGTGTTTCAGCACTGTCTATATCCTAAGCCTTGGAAAATACTGACCGAAACTTTTCTTATCTTACGTTAATTTGTCATGAATGAAGCTTTGATTTTCGTAAAGAAAATGTTCAAGAATAAAACAAATCAGAAATATAAATAATTTGATGAATAAAATTACCGAACTTGTTTCACCAAAATTGCTGTATGTGTGACATATGTTGGAATTTAGTAAGATTCCTTCTACATAAAACGTTTGCCAGGCTAATATAAATGCTTCTTTTTAATTTCTATGGAGTAATGGAAATAAATTGAGGATTTATTTCTCCAGGAAACACATATAAATATGTTTTTCATTTACTGTACTAATAATGTATATATGTACAGTAGTAAGTCCTATCTATAGATTTTAGACTCGTGTCAATAAAATATTCAAATTTTTGCATTTCCGTCACCAAGGTTTTCCACAAGACATTTTTATTCTATTTTACATTAACTTTTAGCTTAAATGTTCATAAATAGTTTAACAATCGTAAACCCCAGATTAAAATAGTTGACCTCGAGATAAACACTGTAACAGAGTCGCATATTATTCCGTGATATTTCGGAATCTAAGAGTATCCTAACAAAAACAAACAATTTTCCTCATTACTTATCAGTTGCTAAAAAAACCTACCACACATAAAAACGAGGAAGTTTATTAGAAACAAATACAAAATGAAAATAAAAACTGTGAGCTTGAGGAAAGCTTGGCTCGAAATTGATATTCAAAATTATTCTACAGGAAATAAAGACGAAAATGAATTTTGTTGTGTTTTAAAACGTAAGTTTATGTTGGGCCTAAATTTGTAGGTTAAAGTGGAAGGGGCAGAAAACATTTCAAGGCGTAAGCAAATTTAAACACATACTAAAATCGAAAGTGGGATTGCAGCAAAAAATGTATATGCCAAAGGGAAATAGTTTCAAAAGAGTTCTACAGGGAGTAAAGACGAGGAAGCACATTCCATAGAGTAATCGCAAAGCGGATATCGTCAGCAAAATTGTATCTGCCAAAGCAGAACAGTTTCAAAAGAATTCTACAAGGAGTAAAGACTAGGAAGCATATACCATAGAGTAATCCCAAAGCGGAAATGGCAAGGACGATGAGAGCTGTCAGATAGCGGAAGCTGTTCGGCTGAGCGGGTGTCAGTCACAATCGGAGGCCGCCCGTAGACCTTGAGCCCATCAAGCCTCGCCATTTGCGATGCTGACCTACATCAACCATTAGCTACATTGATGGGTGCCGCCAGTAATCATACTGCATTGTCGCAAATAGCTGCACTTGAAATGATCGAGTCCACTCAGCTGACTTGTTTATGGCAATATGTTTCGCATTGTTTTAATTGAAAGAATGTGAAGTACGAAGAATGTGAAGGAAAATACTTATCAAAACTGATCTACTGGAAAACAACTTTGCTTAAACGGTAATAATTTTTCCAAGATTTTGTAAACTTTAGCTCTGAAACCTAATCTGACTTATTCCAAAACACGGATACGTTCGGATACGTTGAATGTCACAATCATGGCGTTTAAATCATGTTCAACTTATGTTCCAGGCAGAGATGTGAAATACCATACTGGTATGGGAATTTTTGACGTATCAGATGTGAATTACAGTGAATTGGATACAGGTGGAGATGTGGAAGTCCCTACTGGCATGGGAGATGGAATTGTTGGCCGTGTCTGACCAAGGACATTTTTTATTGGAAGGGGCGGATTACTCCCAAAGCGCTTCAGCCGTAGCGGCTTTTTGCGCACCCCTTTGTGGGTTGTGGCATTATCAGAAAGTGAAAAGCCATTGGTGATTTGCGGGATTAGAAACAAGGGCATGGACCCTGCAAGCTTCTACAATCATGTTCAACTTATGTTCCAGGTAGAGATTTGGATGACCCTACCAATATGGGAGGTAGGATTGCTGGCTCTGTCTGGCCAAGGGCATGGACCCTGCAAGCTTCTACACAACATAACGTTCAACTTATGTTCCAGGTAGAGATGTGGAAGACCATTCTGGTATGGGAGATGGGATTGCTTGCCGTGTCTGGCCAAGGACATGGACCCTGCAAGCTTCTACACAACATAACGTTCAACTTATGTTCCAGGTAGAGATGTGGAAGACCATTCTGGTATGGGAGATGGGATTGCTTGCCGTGTCTGGCCAAGGACATGGACCCTGCAAGCTTCAATACAACATAACGTTCAACTTATGTTCCAGGTAGAGATGTGGAAGACCATTCTGGTATGGGAGATGGGATTGCTGGATCTGGCCAAGGACATGGACCCTGCAAGCTTCAATACAACATAACGTTCAACTTATGTTCCAGGTAGAGATGTGGAAGACCATTCTGGTATGGGAGATGGGATTGCTGGCCGTGTCTGGCCAAGGACATGGACCCTGCAAGCTTCTACACAACATCATGTTCAACTTCAATCTTGATGATGTAAGCATTAACTCAAGTATAGATTTTTAACTCATAACGAATAGCAGAAACTTATTTTGTTTAACTAAAAGAAAGTATTGAACAATGAATAAATGTAATGTAGGCCTACTCATGATCTTCATTTATGACACTTGAGTCGAATCCAGATTGAGAGCAATCTTTGGATTTTACAACATATACAGTAAAGATCATTGGAACTAACTTTTTTATTGCAAGTTTTGAAAAATAATGAGAGATAAAGTAGCGTAGCTCTTTTCTAGACGAAAGTTGTGAAAGATATCACAACTTGAGTTCACCCAATTGAATAAAATAAAGATCATAGTAACTATGAAAGTGGTCCAAAGACCCACACTGTGTGAGACGTAGCTAATATTTCTGTGGTGTTGTCAGTACACGGGCGTCTGGTATCCCCTGCTGGGCTGGTCCAACTCCTTGGAGGGAGACGTCCGGGGCAAGTGCTCCAAGGAGACCATCAGCCACGACCACGGCAACATCACCATCACCGAGGAGAGCATCTCTGACAAGTAGGTCCAAGACTCCAACTCGATACTTTACAGTTGAATTTAATCTCTAATTTGTCTATAAATAGTAGGAAAAGCTAAAATCCGGATGGATAAAAATAAGTTTTAGTTTTTAGGGTGGATAATTATTTGACATGGATATGTCACTCTGGGGAGCGGGGTGGTGTTGGCAATTTGCGAGACTAAAATTTAAAACAGTGACGTCATGTGGCTATAACGACAGCTGTTTAGAGAAACTGAAAACATCCCATTTGACCAAAATTATGAAATGTCATATTCTAGTGAACAATGTCCCTATAATGTTTACAAAACTGAAATTTCATGATAACCTAAATAATGACATATCTACGTAAGTGTTGGTTATCGAAGTTCCAAGCTTTCTTCTTTAGCCATTTAGTGACCTTAGAGTATCTTTCGTTTCTGAGATATCTCACAGGAGCAACAGCACGCTGGCGTGATACGAATTTTCCATGCCGTATTACTACCACAGATCGAATAGTACTGAGTATATTTTGCTCAATGAGACCTTTTTACATTATAATCTGCTTATATTAAGGCTGCTCACTATTTAAAAACACATAAATACGAAATATGAATAAATTCATCATTAATAAAGGATTTATCTATTCTCACTAAAGAATTTTAGTTCGAATTACTAGGTTTCGCCAAGGTTAAAAATATTAAATTTTCTAAAGGGATGTTTGATTGAAACTTACTAGATTGACTCGTATATTTAAATAAAGAATATTTAAGTATAACGTGGTTAGAATTATGAATCCGCATCAGATTAAAATAGTAACCAAATGACCTAGAGACATGATTCAAAATACTAAATTGTATGTTTTTTTAGCCAAATCCAACCATCTTACACTCATTTCTCTTTTTTTTGCTCAGAAATACTTACTTGGGTAAATCGCCTTTTCAGTTAAAAGCTATCCATCACTCTTAGAGAAATGAAAGATTAAATTTGTAATTTTCTTTTCCAAACACGTAATTATACATTATAACATGCTATTATTTTGTTTCATTACGCCAAAACAGTGAATTTTATTTTTGTATTGATCAGTTAACAACTATAATTTTTATTTAGCATCTTTAGTACTTAATATCTTTTATTCTAAGTCATTATCGAGCAATATTTGTTCTTATGGGAGTAAAAACAAATCTAGTCCCATTGACGAAGACTACAAAGTCTAGATAAAAAGTCTAGATAAATACGACCGAAATATTTACTTCCCTGTGGAAAATAGGTTAGATCATGGATATGTCTAAAGGGAATGTATTCACTTCATATAAACAGCTGTTCTTATTCTTTTATATTAAAAATTCAATACAATAGCTCTGGTAGTTTCTATGGAAACCTGTTACATATTTTCCATCTTACAAATCACCAACAACCCCCCCCCAGAGCTAAGACCATGTCAAAAATTATGTGCTCTGTGTTTTGTACGTTAGTTTCTGTTAACACGTGACATGTTTACAGGACCGGAACTCAGAGCTCCTCACACCACGCGTGGCAGGACAAGCCGAACGAGGGCAAGATAACCATGTGGAGTAAGTATTGACCATATGAAACATAATTTAACTAACATTAATTGTATGATAGAGTAATTAAAGTGTCTTGCTAACCTAGTTAGTTAGTTACTTAAATGGCGAACTGTTCAGGTAGGTATTTTAATCCAAGTATGAATGAGAAATAAGTGTTAAGATGATTGTGGCGCGATCTTGTAATCTTGTTACTGACTAAAGCTGACATGTTCCTTAGACCTAACTGTTAATTAATAGTCAACGGTATATCTGAGGGACCTACAGTTTAACGTGGCGTCCGAACCACTGCCTCTCAATTACGAACTGGTCTAATTATGAGGATAGTCTTTGATGGTTGACGTAGTTTTAAATAGTGCGGGCGTTAATCCTCACAAGAGAACAATATATAAGTCATATGTTAAATAAATTACTTAGTATTGTATATTGATTAATCTATTTTTATTATTACTGTCTAAATAGTAAAGTCGTGTCAGTTACACCATTCATAACTTGAGAACGGCTCATAACTATACCGCGACCCAGAATATCTTCAGGCCTTCTCGGTTGGCCTCGGCAGCTACAATGATATCTTGTCCGAAGTCCATCGACTGTAACTGCTCGCCCAGCTGAGTAGTTCACGTCTCGTGGTTCTCGTTTTGAACTTAGGAAATACAAGTTGAATGTTTAGAGTATAATTTTATAAATAACTAGCTTCGCTTGCTGAGGACTTAGGCCCCCGTGGTTGTTGTCGGCAGTCTTTAGTAATTAGAATACAGTTAATGGCGGTGTAGGGAATGTGCGTGTGAAATTCCATACCATTATAAACTAAAATAACGTAACACAGTAGCAAAATGTGCAAGAAAAAGTCACAGTTAAAAAATGTAAACTGTTTAGGCACTCGCATAACCTTAAAACCAAAATGTAAACAAAATAAAAAACATAAACAAACGCAAGTGCTTCGATCTGTGGAGTATATCTTCAACTAACAGATCTAGTAAAGCAATCAGCTGTTGAAAAGAAAATAGTTTGTTATAATGTAAACAAAGTTCTGGTACCACAGTATGGGATCCCTTTTAGGCTCATAGGGTGAATCCCAATTGAGCTACAACAAAATTGATGATCCACAAACCTTATCCATGAAATTTTATCTATGTGTACCATTTGTCATGGCTAATCATCTAACGGCGCATAAGCTTCAAACATACAAATATATACATATATACAAACATCCTCTTTTATAGATATAGAAGATGTGAAAAAATACATGTCACTGAAATATTATAATTCTAAAATATAATAGAGGAAGAATATTTTTTGTCGTACGTTCCAATTTTTTGTCATGAATTTTCTGTCTTACGTTTGCATAGAATCGGGGATAGGCAGTGCTACCAAACTAGTTTGTTCATTAAAAAAAATAATTACTTAGATATAGCATGACTATAACATAGATCATAGCTCCAGCTACTGCATCTTCAGTCTCTATAAAATTCCGAAAAAAGTATTCCAAAGTGCGTCTCTTTTCCTAACTTCTGGCGGAACGAGTGCGTGAGGTTGGCTGCACTGCTACTTGGATTTGGGAACGTCCGTTTGTCGCACGTCTGCATAAATGCGCCAATATACTACCCTGTGGTTCTCACCCGTTTCTAAAACACTGCGACCTTTTTTTAGAAACGCGCGACATTTCAAACACAGAAAACAGTGCATAAATGCTCTCATTTTATCCAATGTCCAAACGTCAGTTCGAAAACGCATGCATAAAAGGGTTTTTATCCAAATCATTCTCACCCTTCACCAATATTTATCTTATTATGGTCGGTGTTTCACTAATGTCTTAATGTAAAAGTTTAGTATACATGATCTACATGAAGTGTTTGTTGCAGTGTTCCACGCTATCAAGGTGCCGTTCTGGGTGGTGGACACCGACTACAAGCACTGGGCCGTCGTGTACTCTTGTACGGGCGACGAGACCGACTACCTCAGTGAGTTACAAGTACCTCATATATACCTCTTATAGGACATGTCAATATTTGTTGTTGGCTTGTTCGTAACTGACGTGTGTCGTAACCGGTACACTATCGGATGACGTAACCGGTACATTCTCATATGACTTGATTGGTACATTCTCAGGTGAAGTAACCAGTTCACTCTCGGGTGATGTAGCCGGTACACTAGTGGGTGACGTAACCGGTACACTATTGGGTGATGTAACCGGTACACTATTGGGTAACGTAACCGTTACACTATTGGCTGACGTAACCGGTACACTATTGGGTAACATAACATGTACACTATTGGGTAACGTAACCGGTACACTATTGGGTAACGTAACCGTTACACTATTGGGTGACGTAAAAGGTACACTATTGGGTGACGTTACCGGTACACTATCGGATAACGTAACCGGTACATTCTCATATGACTTAATCGGTACATTCTCAGGTGAAGTAACCAGTTCACCCAAGAGTGTCATTGCCGGTACACTCTCGTGTGACGTACCCAGTACACTTTTGGGTGACGTAACCGGTACACTCTCACATGACATAATCAGTACATTCTCAGGTGAAGTAACCGGTACACTCTCAGGTGATGTAACCGTAACCGGTACATTCTCAGGTGAAGTAACCGGTACACTATTGGGTGATGTAGCCGGTACACTATTGGGTGACGTAACCGGTACACTATTGAGTGATGTAACCGGTACACTAATGGGTGACGTAACGGGTACTTTCCTGGGTGACGTATCCGGTACACTATTGGGTTACGTAACCGGTACACTATTGGGTGACGTAACCGGTACATTCTTGGGTGACGTATCCGGTACACTATTGAGTGATATGTAGCCATACATAGATGCATTTATACTATACATACATTCATATTAATCTTCTTTTTTAACATTGTTGGTGATGATGAGTTTGTATTATTAGGATTGTTACTGTGGGCATTTCCCATACATATTAGTAAAAGAAAGTTTCATGACATTTTAGAATGTGGAATCTAATCCCGTCTCATGTGAGGTGGAACCTAGACCATGACCATGGTTTCATGTACATGATGATTTACTCATATTGTCATATTCTAGTTTACAGCTCACCTGAGGACGGGTTCAGATTTCTGATCCCAAAACGTCGCGACAATTTTTTTCACTAACCGTGATGGAAAATGTTCGCAATAAAAACTTAAATAACATATATTAATCTGTTTAACCATACATGTTCACTAATTATTACTCTATGTCACAGAAACGCTGCTGGTGCTCGGCAGAGGGCGTGACTTCTCCAAGATGTGGAGGGACCCAGAAGCGAAGAAGAACATCCGACGATCCCTGAGAAGGAGCAACCTACTCAGGCTCAGAGACCTCACCAGTATTAACCAGACCGACTGTACAAACTAGCCGAGCAGAAATGACAAGAATTACTTATTAGTTTTACATACCGTACCATGCCTTATCGCATCAGTCCAGTAGATTGTATGACCGTAGACAAACAATCTGACTGGGCTACTATCTATAGCAACTTTATTCAAACCTGTAGAAACCAACTTACCATCTTTAAAGATCTATAAGAACACTGGAACTCTCTATGTTATCAATTTTGACCAATTAACAGCTTCCGAATGGCTCATTCTTATTCTTATTCTAGGGACACAGGTCCAACCATCAAGTGTATACAGTAGAACCTCGCTAATTCGAACTTGAATAATTCGAAAACCTCTACAATTCATACATTTTGTCAGTTCTCTTGAGAAAACCTTTAATATTAAAAAAACAAGGTAGTAAAAACGTGAACTACTATTTCCGCAATTCCTCCAGATTCGTATCGTCAATAGTATTGTTTTCTTTACATCTTCACAGCAGTATTAATATAAATGTTACAGTTATCTTTGCTGTAAACAGTTTATTTTCAGAATGACTTTTAAAAAGTACAAGTACAATTCAAATTTCCTGTTTGAATCTCTATAATTTAAACTTCCTTTGATTTGAAATCCAAGGCTTTCCCTGGAATTTCGAATTAGCGAGGGTTGACAGTATTTCAAAATGTCAATTTTAAATATCTATTACAATATACTGTAAGAAATAATTAAAAATATGGAACCATCACATAATTAATTCTGTCAGATTTTCTAAGTATCAGTAGTGTACCGTAACTAGTGTTACATTCTATAATCACTGGATTTGTCTAGCTAGTTGATTTGATGAATAATTCATTTTTACTTTTCACAACACCATTGTGAGTCAGCTGTTTTCTTAATCATCTCTCTTGTGGCTACTTTTCTATTTTAGAGCGGTCCAGTGTTATCCAAGTTCAATGACCAAGTTACTCTCCTATACAGTGGTGGCCAAATTCTTAGACTAAATGCTGTTGTATTTCTCTTTTTCGGTTAAAATATAATTTTATACATTTTTTGTTTACTAACATCAATTGCTATTATCAAATACGTTGAGATACTTCTTTGTCTATTTTCAATACTTCTTTATAGTAAAATAACTTTAAATACTTAAGTTTTAATAGGCAGTTTAGAAGTTTACATTTCTTTTTCTCTATCATGATACGAAATTCTCCGAAAGGAAATTCGAGAATCATTTTGAACTTGAGTATTAGGTGTGTGATGTGACCTCTCAATTAGAAAGGTTACTAAAAAACATAAAAAGATGAGTAAAAAAGGTTTAAAAAGAGAAAAAACAGGTTTTAGTACAATAATTTGGCCACAACGGAATTCTAATTACATAGACGAATAGTATAGTGGGTACAGAATCTGAATTAATCTGAAAAATTGCAATACAATGTTTATTAATTTGATCACGTTAGTTTGTAAGATCGCTTTTATTTATTTTATTTATTTGTGATAGTAGTTAAGCCTTGTTTTAAGATGCATTATCCGTGTACCATCATCATTCATCATTTAACAGCCAATCACAGTTGTAATTCCGCTTTTTCATTCCATCCTAATGTTATCGTTAATATTTATTTATTCCATTTGTTTGTTTGCCTAACCGTGTCGCGCGATTTTAACTCATTTTCACACAGATAAATCGTTCATTTTTTGTAACAATATGTTTGCTTTATTAGGATAAGTTTTGTTTGTATGAATGAATGTATTTTGTATAATTTTTCTAATAAACGAATTTATATATATTTTTTACTTTCTACTTCCTTTGTGAAATACCTCTTTTGTATATTGAGTATTTTCTTAACTACAGTTGTTGTAATTGTGAATATCTATAATAATTTACTATGAAAAATTAATTGTTGAGATATTGAGTTTTATTCAGGTATTAAATGCATCCTTCGTGATTTTAGTTTGAGCAACGAACAAAGAAAATGTTGCTCATAAAAAATCCATTTTAATAAATAAACGTAAATAATTTGTCATCAAAACTATGTTTTAAACCCCCATAAGCTGAAAACAATAGAAACAGTTGGAAATATCTCAAATTAATAAAACATTTATAAATTATTAGACCTTCTCAAATAACAAATTTAGACCTCAAATGTTGCACATATTCTTCTTTAAGAACTCAAAAAGTTCAATGGAGTTCCCTTTGAATTTATGGTGACTGAAAAACACCCCTGTGGCAGTGACCTGCGTACTCAGTAAACTTCTGTTTATTTATGAGTTATTACTTGAGATGTTAAAAATTAATCTTAATAATATACTGTGTTAAGCAATATACTGTACCAAAGGTTACCACAGTAAGTTCATATAACAAGAATGTTAGATGGATTTACATATTCTTCATAAGAATAAGAAGAATATGAAGTATATGAATATAATACGTGGGGAATGAGTAATTAGTTGTGCTGTTAAAAGAAACAAAGAGATTTAGACTTTTCACTATACATCATTAGATTTAAAATATGTGAAGATTTATATAAACTATACCACGTTTTACACGACATTTCAAACAAAACGAGATTTCAGTTATGACATTTTCTTTATAAGATTAACATTGTGGTTCATAAAGACAATGCAATGTGTTGACCATATTTCAGACACATATTGACTTAGAGTAAAAGTTTAAAATGTTTAATTATTCCCATTTGGGCTCATTCCAACGGTGCAAATAAAAAATTAGTTTTTATAATAAATTACACATAAAACACCTGTTTTGGAATACAAAATTACCCTAAACTCTCTTTCTGATAGACTGATATGGCTGGATTTCAAACTTGATGGATTAATCCCACATTTACGGTCTGTGTGAAATTTAATCGAGCATTTTACGTGAGTTATCGAGTTTATGGGCACACATACACACATACAGCATCCAACGGGGACTCCAAAACGAAAAACAATAAGGGTCTATGTACAATCAAGAAGACCACGGGTGTATCCTATAAATGATTCACAAAAAATACGCTACTCGACATTCTACCGTGGTGGGTCCTGTAATCCAGCTACTTGGAGATCATGAATTGTGGATAGTAGTGAGCGATGGTCGGTGGGTGTAGTGTTCTCTTGTGTGGATTAACGTCTGCACTGTTGAATACTACGTTAATCCGCAAAGACCATCCTCATACTGAGACCAGTTCGTAATTCAATGGCAGTGCCATTTGTAATCCCTTAGATATGCTATTGACTGTTGGTCTATTAATTAACAGGAACATGTCAGCCTTAGTCAGTAACAAGAGTACAAGATCGCGCCACAATCATCTTAAATTCATTTCTCTTTCATAGGGTAGGTCGCCAATTCATTGACTAACCAACGTACAAGATGGTTGGAGTAACAAAATATGTACCCTGGAAACGTGCTAGTGGTGCATGTGGTCTATGCAGCCAAGTAGGTCAGAAGTGCTTGGCTTCTACAGATATCGACTGGCATTGACAACGTGCCTTCCGTTCTTGGTGATATCCATTCACGTTATGTAACCCTTCTACTCGTAGACAACAACTCGTGATCCAAACAGATTCTCTCGTTTAAGATAACAGCTGATTCATAGCTTTTATAGAGTACTAGCTGACCAGGCGAACTTCGTAACGCCTGAAAGTACATACATGTTAACTTTAAGATTGGCCATATTCTTAAGTCGAATATCATTACGGCTTCATTGTGAAAGGTTATATATTCTGGGACGTGGCATAGTGAATAACAATACTGAAACGATAAGACATTTAATAACATTCCCATAAAACAAATAAATCTGAGTGGAATAAATCACAATTTTCAAATACAATCCAAACCCAAATCAAACCTAATACAGCTTTTATAGGAAAGATATACAACAGCTGATTATTATAATAAACGTAATATATGTAAACATTGTAATTATTTTTTATTTGGCCAAAATATAAACACGTGACTTTTAATCAGACAGAAAATAAAATATTAATCCCCATAATAATAATAATAATCCCCCAAAACCGTAAACTTTTAACGTAAATAATACGCGAATAAAACTGTTCATTTTGAGCAGTATTTATTTACTTTATAGTTTTACATTAATGAATGATTCAGATGGCACTGTATAGTAAAGCATATGGCTAATCAAACAGCTGTAGCTTAAGAAATCAAATGTTTTTAATGTAGAAAATTTGTAAACCAACTTAGTCCCCATAATATTAACATTAGAAATTGAAAACGCCATAAAATGGAAAGTTATGGAATTTTCGAAAATATTTTTTTCACTAAAACCTTCCCAGACACATATAGAGCAACTTCCTAAAATTTCATTGCGATTGGATGAGTAGTTTGGCAACGCATAAAGGACATACATACATACATTCATTTTTATATATAGAGATAAACCAACGGTTTATAGAGCTTGAGGTCTTGTAATCCAGCTACTTAAAGCTACTAGTTGTGGATAGCTATGAGGTCTAAAAATGTTAAAAATAGAATTATTATATTAAACATGTCACTAAGGAAGCTTGCATGAAACAATCACATATGCGTAACGAATAAGCGACACTAGCGCCGACCTAGTGGATTTCAGTTGTCCCTAAACGCCCTTCTCACCGCCTAAAATGAGGTAAAACCTCATTTTATGAGTATGATATTTGGATGAACATAGTTTTCTATTGTGACACTATAGACGTTAACCCTCAACAGAGAATATAAAATCCACTGACCACCGCTCATAACTATCCTGAATTCATGACCTTCGAGTAGATGGATTACTGAGTATGCCACCTAAAAATTACAGGATTAAAATTTCTGAAATTTTTACTTACCAAAATACACAGTTTATAAGATTCGTTACAGTTCGGAGGTAGTCCACCAAGGTCTCGGCCCCGTGGCCTACCTGCCGTAGTGCGTGCCGTCTGTTTGCCGTGTCATATAATTGTTGTATTAATGTCCGAGTCAACAGCGGGGTGCCGCCCAGGTGTGCCGATCAAAGACCTCTAAGCGGATTGCGCGCATTTGTCAACGCTTTGTTGGTCTGTGACTTGCCACCGTTGATTGCTGGATTACATATTGACACCAGCGCCCCGCCGGGCCTTACAATGTTACTTGTGGGGCGGGGGTGTTGGCGCGGCTTAAACTAACCTGGCTAATTTATGTTTACACGTCTATGGCTTTGGACCCCGCCGGAAACGGATGTTTAGAGGTTAGGAAATGGACGTTAGGCGGCTATCCCGTGTAGTCTTGTCTGGATTACGGAGATGAACAGTTTTTTCAACCATTGAAAAAGGAGTGTGTCGTAAAAAAGTTCAGTTTTTTGTTGTAGGGTTATGAGCAGTACATTATATAAGTTAATGATTTTACCACTACAATTGTTTTTTTGGAATCTAGAAGAGGGAGAGAGATTTCATAGTTCATGTAACATTAAAATTAAATGTCATCTGCACTTTTAAATCTCCATTCTGTCTTCTGGATTGCAAACAAATGTTTGTCGTGTGAAAAACTGTATTTTAGTCGTAATAGAAAATAGTGCGTTCTTTGATGTTGTACATTGAAATATAGATTATATCTATTTGTTAATGATCCGTTCTGGAACTCGACCTTGAATTACGATTTTTGCAAGAAGATCAAGAGCCTTCTATAGAAAGGCTTGTTTTCTCTATTCTATTCTATGAACAATACCTTAAATTTGAAGTTTCCATGCAAAATAATCTGTTTAAGAGTAGCTGTAAGCCTGTCATTGCAAGGGTTGCTCAATGACTCTATGTCAAAAAGCAAAACACTTACTAGTACGACTATTATATTATGTAGTACAGTTTTAAATAACCTTAAATACCCCCGTCGCAGCACACCTGCGTATCCAGCGAATCTCCTCCTCAATAGTATGGCAAGAATAATACAAATATATGACAATATTAATCAATCAATACCTCTGATAAATTAGAATAGTTTGTCTATTCTCCGTAACATTAACACGGGAAAGAGTAAGCAGATTTGCTGCTTTGGGGAACACTGAAAGTAGGCATTTTTACTATAAACTATTTCTATTTTGACCATATACCAAGTTTTATCATAAATTAAGGAGTTTGCCTATTCTCCATAAGATTAAGGTGGGAAAGAGTATGCAGGTTTGCTGCTGTGAGGAACGCATAAATATGATTTTTTTAGCATAAACGTATAGATCCCAACCACATGAAGGTAAATACCAAGTTTCATTTAAAACTATTGGTTAATAAAGGAAATATTAATTTTTCCTTATCCTCCATAAGATTAGCATTGGAGCCCCTAAATACAATGTACTGTGTTTAGATATTTTGAATCGAAACCGTTGATATAGAGAAAAACTCTAAGGAACTAAATTGTGTAGCTTTTTAGCTGATTCCTAAAGGTGAAAGATAAAATTTAAAAATTACATGGAAAAAACCCAAAAAACCTATTTTTTGGGTACAAACCCCCCCCCCAAACTACCTCTTCCGATTTACCGATATGTCTGGTTTACGAATTCGTCCGAGAAAATGTAGGAATACATATGAAATGAATGAATAAATGAATTTTTATATCAAAAAAACATATTTACAAGTAAATATCATAGTGGCTTCAAAAATAATTGTTATCACTACACTGTAGTCATTGTATTCAATATAAATTGTAAAAAGGTATGGAATAACGAAAATAAGCTTTATCATTGAGGGTACTCCCGTTTTCTATGAGAAGCGTTACAGAAAAACAGACTGACAGACATAAATTGAGATAAAACCCCTATTGATTTTCTGGAGTATAAAATGTAAAAAATATCATAATTCTAAGCAATTCCAGAAAATAACTTGAATTTTATTTACATAAGTAGATATACCATTCTTATCGATGCTGAGATAGTTTTTTGACCTTGTAGATCAGCAAAACATTCATCATTGCCCTCATTCTCCCTACGACACGCCTACACACTACTAACGGAACACACCTTTATTGCTATATCATTCTCACCCTCACAATACAAACAGGTTTCATGTATAAAAGTGGATTATTGATGTCCGTCTATAGTTGTGATGTTGGCAGCATTTCTAAGCGTGCAGTGGCCAGCCTGTAGCCGGAAGTGTGACAAAGCCGTGATGATAGCTGGGACAGATACAGACTCCGTCGTGGGAACGGAGGGCGTCGATTCCCACCTGCAACACAGAATACGTATAATAATGATTCGACCGTTCAAAAGGGATATAACTCTATGACAAATCGTCGTTTTATTTTGCAGCATTGATTCCTGAATGCCTTCACAATCCCAGCCTGACCGATGAGGGGTTTATGTTTCCGGGGCAAAATTTTGGCTGTGTTATTGGACGGATATTTTCTTTTTTTGGACGAATTCTTTTTTAATACTCGGACGGTGGCGTGTCCTGTAATCCAGCTACTTGGAGGTCGCGAATTGTGGATAGTTATGAGAGATAGTTGATAAATTAGCTTCAGCGCTTTTATGACTAGCTGTTGCGAATTACGTACAGAAATACTTGTTAACTTTAAGATTCCATGTTTAAAGAATAGCATACCCTTATTGTGAAAGGTTATATTCTGTCGGCATAGTGTAACATACTGACGATAAAAATATTAAATACATTATAAAAGATAAATCTGGTGATTAATTAAAATTTTCAAATCCAATCCAAACCCAACCTACTGTCACATTTTAAAGAGAAAGATATAAACAGCTGAATTTATAATAAACGTAATTATATATGTAATTATCATATAAACACGTGACTTTTAATCATACAGCTAAAAAAAATATAAATACAAAATAAAAAACCGTTCTATTTTGGTGAATATTTCATTTTTACAGTATACTATATAACCTTAAAATGACTAGTTTTTACCTAATTTTAATAAATAATTAAATAGTAATTGTAATTAATATTTTATTTCTATTTATTTAAAAAACAGTTAAATCTAGCAATTTATAAATTGTATGAAATATGTGTCACATCCTGAATTAAAATATCATTAGGTATTGTGTATTACAATACATTTTTTCCTTATTTATTAGATTAAAAAACTTTTAAACTGTACTAATATATTATGTTTTTGAAAAATGTATCATTTATTGTTTTTATTATGAAATCGAATGTATATGGTATGACAGTGACGAGAAATATGTTGATTGAAATTTTAGTTTTAATACATTTCCTTAGACAGATTATTTAATTCCAACGTCATCATATCTAATGACCTACATTTTAACTATCCAGCACTTCTAATTACAAGTTAATAAGATACAATTGTGGATATAGTATAAAATACAACGTTAATCACACAAAGATAATCCTCATAATATATTTATTCGTGATACTCGATATTATATCAATGTCTTTAATATTTTTAGCGTCTTTGACCTTTGAAGTGAGTATAAATAATAATTTTAAATTATATTAAAATTAAGTATTGTCTTATTTTTTTGTTTTATGCTTTTTAAATACTCTGATTTTTAGAATTTCTCTACATGTAATTAAAGTAAAAAATAATTTTGATAACACACGGATGAAAAAGAAATTAGTTTTTTATTATTATATTTATATTTAAATTATAAAAAATAAAATATAAAAGTTTGGATCTATTGTTCGCTACTAACACACTCTATCATTCTCATAAATTCAGCGAGTTTTAATTTAAAATATATTAAACTAGCTGACCCGCGAACTTACGCCTCACATAAATCATTTAACTTTAAGATTGGCCATGTTCTGAAGTCGAATAGCAATAAAAAAAAGTCGGCTTCATTGTGAAAGGTTATATATTCTGGGTCGCTGCATAGTGAATAACAATACTGAAACGATAAAACATATTAATATCATTCCCATAAAACAAATAAATCTGAGTGGATTAATTCACAATTTTCAAATCCAATCCAAACCCAAACGAAACCTAACTGTAATACGGCTTTTATAGGAAAGATATACAACAGCTGATTATTATAATAAACGTAATAATATAAACATTGTAATTATCATATAAACACGTGACTTTAATCAGACAGAAAATAAAAATATAAATACATAATCCCCCAAAACCGTTAACTATTAACGTGGTGAATAAAGCTGTTCATTTTTTACAGTACACATTTACTTCATAGTTTTAACATTAATGAATGATTCAGATGGCATTGGATAGTAAAGCATACGGTATTGCTAATGGAAAGTAAACCAATCAGCTGTAGCTAAGAAATCAAATGTTTTCATTGTAGACAATTTGTAAACAAACTTACTCTCCATAAGGTTAACATTAGAAATTTAAAACGCCATAAAATGGAATCTTTAAGTGGTTTTCGAAATATTTTTTCACAAAACCTTCCCAGATGTAGAGAAACATTAAAATTTCATTGCGATCGGATGAGTAGTTTGAAGAAAGTTGACAAACAGTACATAATATCAATTTTATAATTAGATCAAGTTACAAATAAACGGTACCAGTGGACTGACACATACTTTCTCCCTCAAGTAAATTTAAAAAAGACAATCTGTAATAAAACTATCATATTCTACAAAGTTATTCTAAATATCATTTAATAATTTATTGTTCAAATTGTATGGGGGAAACCCCTCCCCCCCCCGGTATTACCAAGCCTTTTTTGAGCTGGTTTTGTTCGGTGATTTGACCTTACACTTCATACCAAGTTTCATGGAAAACGATTGGAAAGTAAGGAAGAAATTGATTTTTTTATATTCTCCATAAGAATAACATTGGGCGCTTTCAGACAACGTACTGCGTTTATCGTGGACAGTAAATTTAACTTTTCTCTGGAACCGTTAGTCGAAGACAAATAATTCAAAATACTAATTTGTTTAGTTTTTTTAAGCTGGTTTCAATGGTACCAGTCAAGTTATACTTTACTTTTATTGTTTTCGCTGAAAATTTAAAAATTTGATTTTTTTTTACATTTAAAAGCCCATAACTTTTGAACCGTCATTTTTACAGACATGCGGGTGGTGTCAAATTATTTAGTACTCTGTGCACTATAAACTATCAAATTTTAATCAAAATCGTTAGAGCCGTTTTTGAGAAAATTGGATTTTTTACGTTTTTTAAGGGTTTTTAGGGGTGAACTACCCTTAAAAATAAAAAATTCAAAAAAATGAAAAAAACGCCTGGAGATACGGTGACTATATATATACATGCCAAATTTCATCTAAATCGGACCAACGGGGTAGGCTGTGGCACTGTACACATCCAGACACACACACAGACAGACACACACACGGACGGACAGACATCACGTCAAACCCACTTTAATGTGAATAAAGAAGTTAATTATATCTTATTTAAGGTGATTCGCTACTCGTAATGGATGAAATTAAAACAAGTTTCTTCTAAATATAGTATATACTTTATTTTATTCTAAATAAGAAAATATGAACTCCAACTATAGTACTTAATTTTTTAGTGGCGTAACTTAAGTTTTCCTAAACCTATTAGATATCACACCCACCTAATTTCACAGCGCGAAGTGTTGATTATCCGAAAGTTGTTTTTTTCTATGTTTTGAGGACTTCAAATTGAAATCCCGAGAGAACCGTTGAAATTAGGTGGATGAAACTTTAAGCGCGTATTAAAAGTGATATTAAAAAATTTCTTCTATTTTGAATGCCATTCAACTATCAGTTTTCTGCAAATTAAATATAAAAACTTTTAAAATATATTTTCAAATTTAATTATTTTGCTTTCTTTGAAAACACAATGATGAAAACATAAGAGTTTTGAGATTGCCAAAATATTTACAATTTGATACCAAAATGATCAATTTTGAGCGAGTTTTTACAAAATGTCAATTTAAAAAAATTACCTTTAGAAACCTAATTACCTAAATGACCTAGATTGATATTTAAAAAAATGTTCTTTGGAAAAACACACATTTTTGCTTTCAAAACAATTTTTTATGATTTTTTATAGGTCTCTAGGGATACACAACTTCCAAAAGATATCAGAAAATAAAAGAAATAAAAAAATTGCTCTTCAGGTTGGGAATCCTCTTAATATTTTTGTTAATCTGGTTAAATGGACGACGTCTCTAAAGCAGACTCATAATGTTTAGTTCCCTTCAGAACTAAATATTGCGTGAATAAATTTATATTCCACTTAATCACATATCGCCCAAACACAGTATCAATTTCCAAACCGGATATAAATAACACGTTCCTCGGAACAGCTGTTAAAAACCAGGTCAGCTGACAGAGTGTTTGTGTAATGCGAAATAAAACAATCGGCAACGAGCACAGAGACATGATCGACGCGTGTTACACAGGGATTACGGAACACACTTACATTCGAATGCAACTTTTAATCAGCGAGCTTTGAAGCGAGTGATTGGATCAATGGGAACAATGCCTAATGAAGAAGGGGCGTATTTGCCAGATTTGTGTGTTCTGCCTGGAGGCCAGGGCTTATTGCCTCACGCCGGCCTCCGCCCCCTCGCCCCCACCCCCGGGCTACCCGCTTATTAACTATATGCACCCAATTATTTGCTGTTTCCATTTCACTTGGGAGCAGTTCGATATGGCAATGGGGTTAATTTATTGGAAGCTCCTGTGGTTTTGGAATGGTTATTGATTATCCCCAAAATACCCTCGTAGCAGCCGACCTGCATACTAAGCTTTAAAGTTTAAATGATGAATAAATAAAAAAATATACAAATTCTGCTTAGGAATAAAACGAGAAAAGAGTTAGTAGGTTTGTTAACTTACTACGAGGGAAAAATAATTTAAAATTTTCACCATACAGTATTTCAAATAAAATAGGATTTTTTTAATTAAAAAATTTTTATTCTAAACATTAATAACATGGGAAATGAGGCTCTAGAATATGTAGATTTTTCATCATACTTTATTTGATTTTAACTAAATGAAACTGTTTAAAAAGTTTAATCACGATATTTCAAATAATGGGAAGTATCAAATTTGTATTAACTTGACTCCATAAGACTCCATAATATTGGAGCTCCATACAAAACCTAGCTAAGTAACCGCTTATTATAGCTAAGTAACCACATATTATAGCTAAGTAACAGTTTCTTATAGCTAATTAACCGCTTATTATAGCTAAGTAACCGCTTATTATAGCTAAGTAACCGCTTATTATAGCTAAGTAACCGCTTATTATAACTAAGTAACCGCTTATTATAGCTAAGTAACCGCTTATTATAGCTAAGTAACCGCTTATTATAGCTAAGTAACCGCTTATTATAGCTAAGTAACCGCTTATTATAGCTAAGTAACCGCTTATTATAGCTAAGTAACCGCTTATTATAGCTAAGTAACCACTTATTATAGCTAAGTAACCACTTAGTAACAGTGGCAGAGCGAAGATTAAAAATACTATATTGTTTATTATTTGAGCTGATTCATATTGTGGTCGAAGTAAAAATTAATCAATTTTTCTAAATTATATGTATACTAAATTGTATGTAACTATCCCAAATCCCCGATTTCGAGATACAAACCTCCCTCTTAAACCCTCCTTCGGTCATACCGATTTCCCTAGTTTTCAAATTCATTTGAATAAATGTAGAATTCCACATCTCTGGCAATGTTTTTCTTAATTCGGGTTTGGTTTCATCTGTTTGTATCAAGCATTCTATTGAATGTTAGATGATTTATTTTTCTAATACCCAAACAACCTAAGGCACGCTTAGCAAACAGCATTCTTACACAATTGATTACCTTGTTGATTGTTTAAATGGTCATTTTCACTTGTCCAGCCTCTATGAAGAGCCTCAAAAACAGGATTTTCTTTCAGAGGCACTATTATTTTTAAGAGAATAAATTTAGTCATAGTATATTTTAAGTGCATTAAACTGTATTCTTATTCTTAAATTGTCATTCGAGTTGATTCAGCATTCTGGAAGTTAATTTTAAGACAGTTTAGAACTGTAAACGATTTCAAAACTCTTATTTATCAAACGTCGCAGCTATTTAAGGAACCGACGTCGACCTTCTTTAATCGACGATTCGAGTCATTTGCTGTGGAATTAGAACTCGCTGTTCCCGATCGGTTATCTGTCATCTGTCACGTGTATTCAGATATTTAGGCCTAAAATTGGAAGCGGCTGATATAAGTCTATTTTGAAATTATGGGTTTCACTCAAACATATACACTATTATGAAAACATCGATAACATAGGGTTAAAAAAATGTAACCAAACCTTCAACAATAATTAGCTTATGCTTCAATAGGTAACCGGAAACACCGAACCGGAAGTTAATTGTTGAAGGTTATGTGAATTCCTATTTAAGCTTATGTTATTGAGTTGGACCTGATCCCATTCTCGACCCACGTGATTGTTTTCATTGTGTAAAATATGTGGGAAAAAGTAAAGAAATACCTTACGATCCTTTAGTTGTTGCGTATCAATAGGCTGGACGTTGGCTTGAAGTATGACGTAATTGCCTCGGTACTTCTTGTAAAGTAAAAATATAACGAGTGCTGGCGTGAGTAGAGTGAATTTCATAGAACTTATAATACAGTACTCCCATTATAATAATCATTAGATTAGATTATTGAAATTGCGACCATACTACAATGTAGGTATTTTAAGCCAAGTATGAATGAGGATTGAGTGTAAGATGATTGTAGCACAATCTTGTAGTCTTGTTACTGACTAAGGCTGACATGTTCCTTAGACAGGACTGTTAATTAATAGTCCAACAGCCGATGGCAACAACCAAGGGACCTACAGTTAGCTCAGGTGCCTGCCAGTTTGGATTCTTTTAATGAAGAAAAACAAGTTGAATTTAAAGTTTAATAACATTTTGTAAATAGTATTTAAATTAATCTTTATAAATAAATTCACTACATATTTAACTCCTGGGTTTAGGTACAAACAGCTGACATTTATCCAGCTGGTTTAGCTCCTGTAGTATTATGCTCCCTCTAAAATACGCTTCCAAGAGATCCAAACTACTAATTTAAGCCATTTAACATTATTATTATCACCTTTTAGACATGGCGACCTACCTTGGTATCTATTTTAAGTCAAGTTAATTTAAGTAATGAGTGTATAAGGATTGTGGCGCGAAGTTGTAGTCTTGTTACTGACTAAGGCTGAAATTTTCCTTAGATATGACTGTTATTTAATAGCCCAATAGCCGATGGTAACTAATGGACCTACAGTTTAACTTGGGATCCGAACCACAGCCTCTGACCTACGAATTGGTCTAATTGTGAGGATGGTCTTTGTGGATTAACGTAGTATTCAATAGTGCGGACGTTAATCCACGCAAAAGATCACTACACCCACTGACCATCGCTCACAACTATCCACAATTGTGACCTCCAAGTAGCTGGATTACAGGATGTTACCACCAGATGTATTAGCTCAGATGTATGTAGTATAATTTGTATATATTTTTACACGCGGATGTTAGATTTTGCGGACTTGGTGAGCCCATGACTGTGATAATGAAAATAAATTTACTAGCTTTGTTCTACCTCGGAGTTCCTTTTACCTGAATAATTATTTAGTTCGTAAAATAATGAATTCCGATTAAATTTACAGTATTTAGATAAGCAAACAATGCATGCAATGGATTCCTAGCACAGTGTCAATTTGGTTTTAAACTGGTATTTTTACAGCCGGACGAACAATCTGTCTGTGGCGGAAAATCACGTTTTAATCAAACCAGGAGGAATCTCTAAACAATGATTAGAGTATTACAGGACGACGCCACCGTCCCAGTCCCAGGATACGTACTTACAAAATTTATCTAAATTGGATCAACGGTGTAGGATCAATTGTGTAGTAAATGTTTAGTTATGAGGATGGTAACAGCTGTTATTCAGCATTTTTCTAGCAATTCCAAATCACCTCATCATCTACCTTTAAAATACGCTTCTAACATCTATGATGAATCCCAAATTCCGGACAGGGTGTTCACAATCCTCAGTAACATCCCGGTCAACATTAGCGGTCCGATTCTCCTCGCCCCTTCAATTTGTTGTTGGGTCCACACGAAACGTCAACAATCCCAGTCAGCTTTGAGCATTCTTCGCCGGCGAGCCATCAAAGACCGACACAATCCACCGTGAAATCGCGCAAAGGACAAAAGTGACCGGAACTGTTTGCCGACATCCGTCCTCCTGCCAGGACAGCTGCGGCCGTATTGTCCTGCTGGTTGTAGTTTGTTCTGCAGAATCTGAATGTGTAGCCATAGCTATCTCTGGACTATTTGACTCCACTTTATATGGACCACTACCCGCTAGTTTGGAATATCAAACACAGCAGCGCTCTTTTCATGTTTTCGACTAGGTTTCTATGTTTGGTTACTCCCATTGTGATTTAATTTTATTTCAAAAAATATTTACAATTATATGTTTTTTTGGTTACTTTTTAATTAAGTGTGTTTGCTTCGGCCTATTGGAATCAATGTAACAGCAATACTGAACATGTGTTTTATTTTACAACTTGTTATCGGATATAATTGAGTGATAGTTACAATTTGTAAGAAATACAAATTATTAGTATTTATTTATAACTCACAAGGCTACAAATTAACCTCTCGCATATTTTAACGACTATCGTGTAGCCAGTAATGCTGTAAAAAATTAACATTGTTCTTAAGGTGCTACATAGAAATATTTCGTCAGTAAGACAGACACTTCAGCTAATTAGATTAGATTAAATTAAATAATTTAAATGACGACCCTACCACATGGTAGGTATTTTAAGCCAAATATGAATGAGGATTGCGTGCAAGATTGTTGTAGCGCGATCTTTTAATTTTGATACTGAGCCAAACAGCCGATTGCAACTAAGGGACCTACAGTTTAGCGTGGAGTCCGAACCACTGCCTCTGTATTACGAACTGGTCTAATTATGAGGATGGCCTATGCAGATTAACGTAGTATTCAATAGTGTGGACGTTAATCCACAAAAGAAACCTACCGACCATCGCACAACTATCCACAATTCGTGACCTCCAAATAGCAGGATTAAAGGTCACGTCACCGTCTCAGTAGAGAAGAAAGGTAGTAAAATCATATCAATATCTTATGGAGGATAAAAATATTAATCATTTACTTACCTATATTTTTGGATAAAACTTGATATTTAGCTTCATGTGGTTGAGGTTCATCCATTTAAGCTTAAAAATCATAGTTTATGTGTTTATCAAGGCAGCTAACTTGCATACTCATTTCCCATGTTAATCATATAGAAAATAGGCAAAATCCTTTATTTAGGGGCAGACGTTGATAAAACTTGTTATAGTATCAAAACTAAAATAAAATCAGTGTTCCTCACAGCAGCAAACCTACATACTCTTTCCGATGTTGATCTTATGGAGAATAGGTAAACTCATTTATTTATGGACATATATTGATAAAACTTGGTATATGGCCAAAATAAAAATAGTTTATTATAAAATGCCTACTTTTAGAGTTTCTCACAGCAGCAAAGCTGCATACTCTATCTCATAGTAATCCTATAGAGTTAAGGCAAACTCTCTTATTTATTACAAATATTGATAAAGCCTGTTATATATTATTATTGATTTGGAAATTCACCGCGTACGCAGGTCTTCTGTGACGGAGGTATTTTTTAATTACTCAACCATCATGGCGAATTTTGTACTAAACAATAAGAAAACATCAATAAAACCCGGTTATATCTAAAATTAACGTAGACCTGATTGAAAATAGAATCTTTATCGTACGTAAAACACATTTTTAGTATTAAATGGTTAGATTTTTAAATGCAAATTTGTGTTTTTTTCTTGACTACAATTAAAAATCTATATAAATAAAATTAGAGTTTTGTCTGTACATTGCTCAGAGTTATTCATTTTTTAGTTATTTTTACATTTCGTGCGTTAAAGAAGCCGAAACAAGTCTTATCTCAATTTGTGTTTGTCTGTGACGCTCCAGGAGGCATTTTACGCCGTAATCTCCAAAAATACGGGAGAACTGATAACAATGAAACTTATTTTATTCATTCTCAACATTCCAGATAAGGGGTTTAAATGCTTAACATTCTCCGCCGACCCTTAAGTCGGCGAAGAAAAGTAAGAGAAGTAAATCACGAGCATTTAAAACCGCACGTTTTACACGATATTAGTCGCATTTTGCTTTCAATTATCAATGAAACACCTACTGGTAATAATCTCCTGGCTTTGTAGTTTAAAGATTTAATAGAAAGAAAAACAAACAGCTGTTGAATCAATATTAGTTAGTTTGAATTGGTCATTGATTTTAAACCCATTTTGGAATCATGATATAATAAAAAATTATTTTAACTTTAGGGGCATCTGCTAGCCTAACGGTTACCGTCTTGGACTTTGTTGCAAGAGTTGACGGGTTCAATCCCCGGGATGGCCACAAAATTTAGATTTTCCATAAGGAAAAATTGTGTACTTCGAGGCTACGTAGCTGACGCAGAGCCTGCCATTGGCAAAACAGAAAAAATATTTTAACGTATAACTAATTATAATACAGTAATAATATAAATGTTCAAATATATTTAGGACTAGCTGACCCGGCGAATTTCGTAACGCCTCACAGTAAACACATGTTAACTTTAAGATTGGCCATGTTCTGAAGTCGAATAGCAATACGGCTTCATTGTGAAAGGTTATATATTCTGGGTCGCTGCATAGTAAATAACAATACTGAAACGATAAAACATATTAATATCATTCCCATAAACAAATAAATCGGTGGATTATTCACAATTTTCAAATCCAACCAAACCCAAACGAATAACTGTAATACGGCTTTTATAGGAAAGATATACAACAGCTGATTATTATAATAATCGTAATAATTAAACATTGTAATTATCATATAAACACGTGACTTTAATCAGACAGAAAATAAAAATATAAATACATAATCAAAACCGTTAATATTAACGGGTGAATAATCTGTTCATTTTTTACAGTACACATTTACTTCATAGTTTAACATTAATGAATGATTCAGATGGCATTGGATAGTAAAGCTAATGGAAAGTAAACCAATCAGCTGTAGCTAAGAAATCAAATGTTTTCATTGTAGACAATTTGTAAACAAACTTACTCTCCATAAGGTTAACATTAGAAATTTAAAACGCCATAAAATGGAAACTCATGGGGTTTTCGAAAATATTTTTCACTAAAACCTTCCCGGACACATATAGAGTAACTTCCTAAAATTTCATGGCGATCGGATGAGTAGTTTGGCAACGCATAAAGGACATACATACATACAGACAGACATACATTCAATTTTATATATAGAGATTTCAGGTTTACATTTTGGTATGATAATCTTTCTTTTTTAAACTAAATCCTACAAACCGTACAAAGGGCTTACTGCTAGTACATCATAAAACTTCAGTTAGTGATTGAGCGTGGACAGTTCCGGGTACATGTTTATTATGACGAGACCCGCCCCCTCGGCCGCTCCATCCCGACCCCTATAATTGATAGTCACCCTCACAATTCCGCTGAATTCAAAGCCGTTGGTTTCAACACTAACCGCCCCACGCCCCTCCCTTATCTCCGAGCCGGTAATTTGTAAAGCGCGCGTTACATTCTCGCCACGCGAGTCAGCTGTTCGTCATTTGTAAACTCTGTTTTCCCGATTTAATGGATTAGTGAAGAGAAATGAAAGAAATTACGGAGAAAATATATTATGTCGGTACGTGTAGTTTTAGGTCAACTAATATCCGCTATTGCAACTTATTCGTCAGAGACAGTGGTTCGGACTCCACGCTAAACTGTAGGTCCCTTAGATATGACATTGACTGTTGGGCTATTAATTAACAGTCCTGTCTAAGTATTATGTCAGCCTTAGTCAGTAACAAGACTACAAGATCGCGCCACAATCATCCTACACTCATTTCACATTCACACTTCAGTTAAAATACCTTATAATACTTACTGAGTGATCAGTTAAATATAACGGTTCCTTTTTCGTACATTTTTAGACCTTCAAAATAACATATTTTATAAGATTGTCGAATCAAAAATATTTGTGTGTCCTATATGAAAATTTTTTTACTTTTTCTTTAGATGCTTCACGTAAAAAAGCGTTGTTATTTATGCACTTTGCTAAAAATTTGAGTCCAATAGAATTAGTGGTCATTAATTCATTCATTTAAAGAAGCGAATTTCCTCCAAGGCACTTCAGCTCTTACAGCTTCTTGTGCATCCCTAAAAGAATTAGTGGTTTCCGAACACTTATTTCTCCAATACTTCGAATTTCAAAACTTCTCTCGTAACTTGAAAAATATTCCCTCAAAACTTGCCAATGTTATTTAATTTATGAGCTAATTTGTGATATAACCATCCATTGAAACTAAAAAATTATGTATTTTTAAATAAACGATTTTATAAATCTCATTACCGGTACCTGAAGTGTGGGTTGTACCACAAGGACACTTTATGGCGACAACACTTTGCGATCATTTACTTTCATCAGTCATTTACCCTTCAGCTTTCCATGAGTCTTATTGTAATGGCAATGAACCAAATTACTCAAAACTCAAACTAATATAAGTCTTCGGCAGTGCAAAAATTCTAAGGGTGTTAGTTTTAGATTTGTATTGACATGTATATGTCTTATCTCTGGGGATATTTGGTGAGTTTTAAGATGGAAAATATGTAACAGTTTTCCATAGAAACTACCAGAGCTTTTGTATTGGATATTTAATATAAAAGAATAGGAACAGCTGTTTAAATGAACTGAAAACATTCCCTTTAGACATATCCATGATCTAACCTATTTCCCAAAGGGAAGTAAATACAAGCATTTAACATAGAACAGCTGAGAGAGGCGTTGACGAATATATAACGTATGTACATTCGTATTAATTGTTATAACTGTACAAGTCTCATCAAGCCAAACCACCCCGAGCCAAGACAGGCCAGTTGGCGTAGCCCCCGCCGGCTAGGGGAGGTTCGTGTTTGCATACTGTGCTCTCCGCTCTCCTTACGTCGGGTCCCCAGGGGCTCCATTCACAGCGCAAAACAAATAAAAAGTCTATTCAGGGAATTGCGGCCCTTGTTTGCCGACCGCGCATTGCGGTGGCTTTTTAACAAGAGGCGCAAGCGAGTTACATCTTACCTTTGACTACCCCCGCCTCCGCCTCCACCTCCACCCACACCCTCCCCGGGCAAGGATCCGCGAACACGGGTAATCCTGTTACAGGAGGAATGTTCTTTATGGACCACTTCGGAGCTCAATAGTCAATAGCCCTGGTAAACCTCAGCGTCAACAAATGAATCTGAAAGTAGGATACCTAATGCTCCGACATAGTGAACCTTTTTCGAAATTTTTTCTAGCTCATCACTGTCGCTGTGTTGAGTTGGACAAAAAGGTACAGTTAAGGAATTAGTCACCTGGTCTGGCCAGTGGTGACCAAACATCTGACTATGGGTCCCTCCTAATGAAGGTTTAGAGTCGTCATGGTACGAAGGGATCTCATTCAACCCAGGAATGAAACAGGACATACCACTGTCCCAGTCAAGACTACTACTCTAGTGGTTAGCAAAAGGTCACGGGTTCTTCATAGTTTTTAGGTTTATGTACCTATATTTTTATTTCGTGTCTAATTAAAAGTCATATGATGTATGAATGAGAAATGAGTGTAAACTGATTGTGGCGCGATCTTGTAGTCTTGTCACTGACTAAAGCTGACATGTTCCTTAGACAGGACTGTTAATTAATAACCCAATTAATGGGATCTAAAGGACCTACAGTTTAACGTGGGATCCGAACCACAATTTTGCCTCTACAATTTTAGTTGTGGATTACGAAGTGGTCTAATTATGAGGATGACCTTTGTGGATTCAATTAAGCGGACTTTAATCCAATATATCATCCACCTAACATTGCTTATACTTTAATAATACATAAAACAAAGTCGTGTTAGCTACAACATTTATAACTCGAGAACGGCTGAACCGATTTTAATGATCTTTGAATTTTTGGATTCGTCTCTGCTCCGAGCAGGCTATAGGCATATTTAGTTATTTAACCTTAGGGCTAAGCCCCACTGGCCTGAAAAGTTTGTATATGTTAAGCTTATAAGGAAAAGGCGTGATGCATTTTAAACATATGTATACATCAATAATGTGAATATTTTATTAACAGCTGATTTAGTGTTGTTTCATTTTCACCAGTCGACAGCTAACGTCATTCTGCGTCATTTATAGCAAATTTTTGTGATTGTTTTAAAAATAAGCATCTATATATTACTGGTAGTTTTTGTTATCAGACTGTAACTATAAAATTGTATTTTTTTTTTTGTGAGTGTGATTATTGGTTGTTAGATTATACGAGTATTATTATTAACAATTAACAGTTAGGTATGTGTTATGTTCAGGCTGGGTGAACATTGTGAATCAATCCACTTAGATTTGTTTGTTTTGTGGGAAAATTTTCGTATCAGGATTTTTATTAACTATACCACGACCCAGGATCTCTTTATATAAAATTGAATGTATGTATGTATGTCCTTTATGCGTTGCCAAACTACACATTCGATCGCCATAAAATTTTAGGAAGTTGCTCTATATGTGTCCGGGAAGGTTTTAGTGAAAAAATATTTTCGAAAACCCCATTAGTTTCCATTTTATGACGTTTTAAATTTTTAATGTTAACCTTATAGAGAAGTTTGTTTACAAATTTCCTACAATAAAAACATTTGATTTCTTAAGCAACAGCTGTTTGATTACTTTCCATTAGCAATATGCTGTACTGTCCAATACCATCTGAATCATCTATTAATGTAAAACTGTAAAGTAAATAAATACCAAAATGAACAGCTTTAATCGCCATGTTAATAGTTTACGGTTTTGGGGGTTTATGTATTTATATTTTTATTTTCAGTCTGATTAAAGTCACGTGTTTATATGTTGGCCAAATAAAAAATTATTACAATGTTTATACATATTACGTTTATTATAATAATGAGCTGTTGTATACCTTTCCTATAAAAGCCGTATTGCAGTTAGGTTTGGTTTGGGTTTAGGTTGGAGTAGAAAATTGTGAATCAATCCACTCAGATTTATTTGTTTTGTGGGAATGTTATTAAAATGTGTTATCGTTTCAGTATTGTTATTCACTATGCTGGACCCAGAATATATTACCTTTCTCAACGAAGCTGTATTGTTATTCGACTTCAGAACATGGCCAATCTTAATGTTAACATTATTTGCTGTTAGGCGTTACGAAGTTCGGCGGGTCAGCTAGTTTTTTAATAAAACCAAAAACGTTCTGTAACTGTGAAACATCTGAATTAGTTTACATCCGACCACACTGAGTGAAGCTCGTTATTGAGTGAAACGCTCACTGCACCACACAGCAACGGTCACACACACGCACACACACACGCACTCGCGGATGTTTGCAGGACTGCAGCATATTACATCCGCCGCGGATGACAATTCGCCAATCACTCCGCTTTGTCCCTCTCATATTGCGCCTAACTAAACGGACTCGCAGGAAACTCCACATTGTTTAGAGATTCCTCCTGGTTTGATTAAAACGTGATTTTCCACCACAGACAGATTGTTCGTCCAGTTGTAAAAATACCAGTTTAAAACCAAGTTGACACTGTGCTAAAAATCCATTGCATGCATTGTTTACTCATTTAAATACTGTAAATGTCAACGGACCTCATCATTAGACGAACTATATTATTCGGTAAAACTAATTATGTGTTTGCGTTTCATAAGGTAAAAGAAACTCCAAGGTAGAACAAAGCTAGTATATTTATTTTCATTATCATAGTCATGGGCTCACAAAGTCCGCAAACTTTAAGATCCGCATGTAAAAATATAAACAAATTATACTACATACATCTGAGCTAATACATCTGGTGGTGACATTCTGTAATCCAGCTACTTGGAGGTCAAGAATTGTGGATAGTTGTGAGTGATGGTCGCTGGGTGTAGTGTTCTCTTATGTAGATTAACGTCCGCACTATTGAATACTACGTTAATCCACAAAGACCATCCTCATAATTAGACCAATTCGTAATTCAGAGGCCGTGGTTCGGATTCCACGTTAAACTGTAGGTTCCTTACTTGCCATCGGCTGTTGGGGTATTAACAGTAATGCTCGCCCATTTCAATAACCTAATCTAAACTAATCTAATCTAATCTAAAAACATTAATTTTATTTTATAAATGGTAAACGGCTGTTTTCAAGGGCTAAAGACAGAAAAAGTGCAATGAACTACAACTTAACATTAAAAAACTTTTCATTCTAAACAAATATTGAAATATATCTTTGTTTAGAAGAAGCATATATTTTAGTTGAGTTTGGATGCATTACAATGCAATGAATCCAGAAAAATCCTATATTGTGGTCAAATTTTGCTATTTATTAGCACCCCTTAGTTTTATTTTTTCACTTACAATATACTCACTGTTTAAAAGCAAAACTGTGCTATACTGACAGTTAGGCTTAATTTACCTCAAAAGTCTTAAACCATTTAACATGACCAACAATATTTCGAATTCACAATTATTAGTATTGTACTTTGTAATGTATTTAAACATCAGTAATGGAAAGTACTACAAAATACCTTAAACTAGAATGGAAATCGTACAATAATACAACACTTGTTCTGTTGAGAATATCTTCTGAGGAAAACTACATTACATTCTTGAAACAATTTGAAATACCTTGGAGATAAGTTGGGAAAAATTAGATTTTTGTCTCTGCGTCGTCGAGTCTCCTGGGACAGAGCAGTCTGAGCAATCTTCGCTCCGTTATCCGCTTACACACTCCGTAATCCACTCTCCGCTTTCCACTCTTCGTTATCAGCTCTCCACTCTGGACTCTCCGCTCTCCACACACCGTTATCCGCTCTCCACTCTCTACTCCATTATCCCCTCTCCGCTCTCTGATTTCCCCTCTCCGTTATTCAATCTCCACTCTCCGCTTTCCCTCTCCTTTATCCGCTTTCCATACTTCAATATCCACTCTCCACCCTCGGCTTTCCCCTCTTCGTTTTCCGCTCTGTAATCTCCCTAATCCGCTCTCCACACTACGCTTCCTCCGTTATCCGTTAGACTCTCTCCACTCTCCTTTTCATCTCATACTCCGATATCTCTTACTCTCCGCTTTTTCTTTGTTCCGCTCTCCATCTCCATAATCCCCTCTACACTAACTTCCTCCGTTATCGTTAGATCTCTACTCTCTTTTTCCACTCCCGTTATACCTCTCCCTTATTTATCCTCCTTTTAAGAGTTAGTGAGGGGGTTTAAAGTATTGTTAGAAGTATAAAATATTTGAGCTTTCATAGCTAAAGAATCTTATGAACCTGGAATTGCATATGGTAAATTTTTTATATTATTTTGGTACATAGTTTAGTATGTAAAGTTGCTCGTTTAATTTTTAGCAATTTCCATAGGGAAAAAAGCTATACCGTAGGTATCATGGCAAGAGTTAAGCCCGAACCATGTTATTTTCTCTCTTTAGGTGCCCAGAGACCAACAATAGTCGTTAAAATTTTTATATATATTTTATTGTATATATATGTATATATATATATATATATGTGTCTGTGAACACGATAACTCTCGTAAAAATGGTCCGATCGAGACCAAATTTGGTAGAGACGTGTATTCCTACAAATGCTCGGACGAGTTCGTAAACCAGACATATCGGTCAATGGGAACGGTTAGTTTGGGGGGGTTTTGTACCCCAAAATGGGGTTTTTTGCGTTTTTCACATGTAATTTTTAAAAATTTCTAACTTTATATTTCACCATTGGAATCAGCTTAAAAAACTACACAATTAAGTTCCTTAAAGTTTTTCTCTATCTTAAACGGTTACCGAGATATAAAAAAATCTAAACACAGTACGTTGTATTTTGAGGCTCCAATGTTAATCTTATGGAGGATTAGGAAAAATTAATTTTTCACTTATTATCTAATATTTTTTGATGAAACTTGATATTTAGCTTCATGTGGTTGAGATCCATACATTTGTGCTAAAAAATCATAGTTTATGTGTTTATCATGGCAGCAAACCTGCATACTCTTTTCCCATGTTAATCATATGGAGATTAGGCAAACTCCTTTATTTATGGACAGATGTTGATAAAAGTTGGTATAAATGTTAAAAATAAAATTTTTGATGGTATACTTTCAGTGTTCCTCACAGCAGCAAACCTACTCACTCTTTCCTATTTTAATCTTATGGAGAATAGGTAAATAATTCTGTTTATACAGATTTTGAAAACTGTCATTTATTATAATTTTATATTATTTTGGAAAAAGTTAGTAGAAGTTGCTGCGACTTTTTAATGACTGATGATTCCATTCTGTAACGTGAAACCAGCGACCCTCAGCAGAGCGTTACTCTATATAGAGTCGAGGGATGACGAGGGATGATGAGAGGGGGAGGGGGAGGGATGGTCCGAGGAGGACGTGAGATAAAGAAAGTGAGGGTGATCATTGGGGTGTCGCCGATGTTGACGTAGTGAATCACAAACTACACAACGTCCGGGCGTTAGTCATTATACATACAGACTTAGGACCAATTAGCTCCCTTGCACCGTGGAGGGGGTTGGGGGGGAGTCGACTGTGCGTAAAACTACCGTCACATTACGTCTTGCAAACGGACGTATCAGAGAAAGTCAAAACAATTGGGGTTCCTTATAGGCCTAATAGTTAGTGTTTGAGACTTCGGTGCACGAGGTCACAGGTTCGAATCCCGGAATGCTTATTTTGGCTGACTAGTTCCTTAGACAGGACTGTCAATTAATAGCCCAACAGCCGATGGAAACTAAGGGACGTGCAGTTTAACGTGGAGTCCGAACCACTGCCTCTGAATTACGAACTGGTCTAATTATGAGGCCTTTACGGATTAACGTATTATTCAATAGTATGGACGTTAATCCACAAAAGAAAACACGTCACCCACCAACCATCGCTGACAACTATCCACAATTCGTGACCTGCATGTAGCAGGATTAAAGTACTCGCCACCGTCTCAGTAGAGAAGAAAGGTAGTAAAATCATATCAATACCTTATTGAGGATAAGGAAAAATTAATATATAATTTATTAACCTATATGTTTGGAAGAAAGTTGATATTTAGCTACATTTTTTTAGGACAGCGAAAAATATACGTCTGGTGTAGATACATAAAAATTAGTAAATACTTTGGACTGCAGTAATTCTAAAGAAAGTCAATGATAAATATAAAAACTCAAAACAATAAAAGTTTTTAAATTACATTGGTGAACACAATAAATGGAAAAAGACGCAAAGGTTACAATAATCAGACGTATAAATATGAAGGCTAAGATATCCCTCCAAATATTATGACAGTGGTATTATTTAGGCCTACCTTGATTTAATTTAAATAAAATTTTAAAATGTATAAATGAATATAACTAAAATAGTTTGGGGGAATAATGAATAACCAACAACTGATTTGTGAAAATGTCCAATGTATTTTTACGTTCTAATAAGACAAAAATACTTGGACAATTGTTGTAACAGTGTAAACATTTAATAATCAACTTGAAACAAACAATACTTTGAAAAATACTATGTTTCATTACATGGGTCGAAATTGATGCTTTCCGTTTGGGCTCAAGGTATTAATTTTAGTGAATAACGGAAAGACATTTAACATCTGTGTTTTGAACTATCTATCGTCAGACTACATAAAATATTGAGTTAACCTTATATTAACGAATACACTGTTACAGATTGGGGGCAAAAAGAAGGGCCCTTTTCGGTCTTTTCGGGTGAGTTACTGTATTTAACGCTAGTATAAGGGAAAAGCTCCTGAGCCTCGTGGACAGGGGTGCCTATCCCCCCATGGCCCATGTAGCAAAATCCCCCCCAAAATGATTGTATTTACTTCCCTGTGGGAAATAAGTTACAGCATGGATATGTCTAAAGGGGATGTTTTTAGTTCCTCTAAACAGCTGTCCTTATAGCCGTGACGTCACCGTTTCAAATTTTGGTCTGACGGATTGCCAATACCAATTACTCATCATTACAAAATGTTGGTTGACTTTTTTCTCCGCAATTTTAACATATCTAATCAGAGCTGTTTGTGATTTTAATTTTTTATCTTTATAAATTAAAATTGACGGATCTCTCCAAGATTATCCCACTATGTTAGTATAAAGTTAATTGGATCAGGCTGGGAAAAGTCCGGTTTTCTTCATACAGCCTTTCAAATAGTTTATGTTATCGTTATGACCGTTGTAGTTGAAATTAACCAAAACAGCTGATTCAGATTATCCCATTGCTAGCTCTTCCCCATGGTTCGAAGCATTTGAGAAGAGTAGACGGTACATCACAACATTTAATCTAATAAAAACTGGCCATAGCTTCACAAAAGAACATATAAAAATATGATCTCCCAGCACCCTCTGTGACTGTGGACAGATAATTGCAAGTGCTGATCACATATTATTTTCATGTAATTTACACCAAGAAGAGCGTAGAAAATAGCTGTACAACAATGTTTTAAATTTGAAGATTCCACTACTAATAAACACCGTGTATCTTTGAGTCTCAACAACTTCAAAACTTCAGACTTGAATATTTGGACTTTTAATGAGGCCTCTTTATCACAACCATCCAGAATTGGCATGTAAAATATTTGTCAATTAAATTACTGTAAAGTTAAAATTAGTAAACAATGAATGTTTTATTTTCATGTTTGAAGAATTGTTTAATGATTTATTTGATCTTAGCAAAGCTCGGTCTCCCGATACGATGTACTTAAATGGGTAACAACATTTTTACCCACCCGCAAATATCCCTGTGTACGGAAATCTATATAAATAAAATTATAGTTTTGTCTGTACATTACTCAGAGGTATTCATTTTTTAGTTATTTTTTTCTGTTTCATGTTACCTCTTAATGTGTCTGTTTGTCTGTGACGCTCCAGAAGGCATTTTACGCCGTCTTCTCCAAAAAAATGGGTGACCTGATCACAATAAAACTTATTTCATGCATTCTCTACATTACAATGAAGGGTTTTCAATGCTTGAAATCGTCCGCCGCCCCTTGAAAAGTAAATAAGGAGCAGATAAAAACTCACTTTTTACGCGATATTAGTCTCACTTTGTTTCAGTTTTCAAGGAATAACCTACTGGTAATAATCAGCTGTCTTTATAGTTTAAATATTTAATAGAAAGAAAAACAGATGTGAAATCAATATTAGTTAGTGAACATGGATATGTCTTAGTTCTGGGGGATGTTGGTGAAGAACAGCTGTTTGGATGAAGTGAAAATATTACCTTTAGACATATCCATGATCTAACCTAATTCCCACAGGGAAGTAAATTCAAAAATTTTGACATGAATATGTCTTAGTTCTGTGGGGGTTTTGGCGATTTTTTAAGATGGAAAACATGTAACAGGTTTCCATAGAAACTACCAGAGCTATTGTACCGAATTTTTAATATAAAATAATAAGAAAGCTGTTTAGATGAACTGAGACTATTCCCTTTAGACATATTCATGATCTAACCTATTTCCCACGGGGAAGTCAATACAAAAATGTTTATATTGGTAATTTATTTTAAATCCATTTCGAAATCACACCATACTAAAAATGTATTTTAACGGATATACGGTAATAGTGGTATACATGATCTAATGTATTTAATTGTAAAGTAATTCTTAATAATACAGCTGGATATTAATTTACTTTCTTTGTTCACTACTGATTTGTTTAGGATTTCAGGTTTACATTTTGGTATGATAATCTTTCCTTAAACTGAATCCTACAACCCGTACAAAGGACGGGCTTACTGCTAGATGTAGAATAAATTTATGAATTCATCCAGAGTAGATTTTATAATCTATGTAAAGCTGTTTGAACAGCCACCATTCCTGTAGCGATACAGCGCGGACTGGCGGCGGTGGTGGATACACTGAGTCAAACATTTATTAACCGGACTCCTCTTCGCACTGAGCCCTGTTTGGCTATCGCCTCAACTCTTGCCCCTTTGTCAATATTTGGTGCTCACTTAAAGGCAAACTTTAGAATCACCTTATAGATTGATTTTTCAGGACAGAGGAATCAACTAATCATTATAAGTCACGTGGGGCGGTTGCTAGGTGACGCGCGTCGTAGTGCGCCTGCCCGCCGCGTAGAGAGCGCTGGTGTGGCTCCAGCTCTGCGTTACAGGGACATTTGGGTAATGTCAGTCGAAGGTGGCAACTATAAAGACAGCTGACTCTGTCGTTCAGTAATATGGTGTACTTTGTATTTATGTGGATTCCACACTCCTGGCTGACAGTAAAGCTATGAGATTGGATAAAGTTGATCACAAAATTAACAATCGTCGCTTAAGATTAGAGTAGATTACCGTTTGAAATGGCGACATACCTAGGTAGGTATGAATGAGAAATGAGAGAAAGATGATTGTGACGCGTTCTTTTGTCTTGATATTAACTAAGGCTAACATGATCCTTAGACAGGACTGTTAATTAATAGCCCAACGGCATCTAAGGCACCTAAAGTTTAACGTGGAATCCTAACCACATTTTACATTGAATTACGAACTAGTCTAATTATGAGGATGATGTAGCATTCAATAGTGCGGACGTTAATCCACACCAGAGAATATCGCATACACCAACCATAGCTCACAACTATCCACAATTTGTGACCTCAAAGTAGCTGGATTACAGGATACGACACCGTTCCATTCAAGAAAGAGATTTTAACCTGAATATAAATTTGTGAGAAAATAATTCCTGCCATTAACAAATGTGTTGTATCCCTTAAGCTGTTTGGAGTTACACTGGTTTTAGCTTTAGGAATTTTCTTGTTTTAAAAATACTCTGAAGGGAATCATTTTGTGTGCAATTTAGTAGACTGATATAAAATTGTTTTTTATGGTAGCCCCAAACAGCTATTTTGTCCTTGTCAAACCATATAGCATAAAAATTAATTAACATACAGTTTTTAGATAGGATTTAGTAACGTTTTTAAATTTTTATTTTTATTTTTTAATTTTAATCAGCTAAATGACGTTGTTCTTTTTAAGAGAGAAAACAAATTTATAAATTCTCTTATTGGATAAAGCACAGATTACATTTCTTTCTAAAATATGTTTAGGTCTTGTAATTGGAGTTATAAGCAATAGTCGGTGGATGAGATAATCCCTGGAGTGGATTAACGTCCGCACTATTAAATAAGTTCATCTGCAAGGACCATCCTCATAATTAGACTACTTCATAATTGGTTAAACCTCAGGTGTTCGGATGGATAAAAAGGATTTTCAGCGGAAGGAGCGAATTTCATAGAACTTTTATTATTCACATCATAGCAATCGAATAGTACTGAGTATGCAAGTTTGCTACAATAAGGGTCGTTTTAGTCTAGACAAAAGTCTAGATAGATACGATACCGAAATATTTAATTCCCTGTGGGAAATAGGTTAGAACATGGACATTTCTAAAGGGAATGTTTCAGTTCATCTAAACAGCTGTTATTCTTTTACATTAAAAATCCAATACAATAGCTCTGGTAGTTTCTATGGAAACCTGTTACATGTTTTCCATCTTACAAATCGCTAACACCCCCAGAGCTAAGACATATCCATGTCAAAATTTCGCGTGACATTAATGCATTTACAATATTCAGCTGGTTTAGTAATATTTTTAATCTCGGGTTTGAAATGAGTTGCATTTAGGTATTTTCCACAACCAACCACTTCAGCATTGTGTTTTAAATGTCAAACAGAAGCAAAATCAATTAATATATCTAAAAACTCTTAATTCAAAACTTAACTGAATCAAAATATACTAAGTATTATCTCTTATAAATTGTATAATTCCATTTATGTAAAACCTAATTTATGAAACCTTTACCAATTTTAGTTGTGTGAGACACAAGTCTAAGCAGGTTTACCAACATAACTCGGGTACCAACATTATTTTAGTACACAGTTCGGAGGGGTACCGACTACTTGATCTGTACACAGTTTATCTCTACTATTATTTGAGCGAGTCACACAGTTTAACAGGGGTACCAACACTATTTGAGCGAGCCACACAGTTTACCAGGGGTACCAACATTATTTGAGTGAGGTACACATGTTTAAGCTACTAATGAAAATAAAGTCACTAAGAATAAAAAGAGGGGAGCGCGGGTCTGTCCTGGGGGGCGTCGTGGGGGGGGGTACAAATATTGGTATTTGGCAAAGAACGGCCCGCGAATGAGTAGATCTTTGATAAGCAGCGCAAAGTGGCAGACTTGGCTTTGTTTGTGACATAATTTATTAACCAAACCAACACGGCTGGTGTGACGGCTGCAAACATATCCTTTTGTTGTTTTTGTGAGGTTTGTCATTTCATCGCCGCTCTAGAAATAAATGCTGTTACCTTTCGCTCTCACACTTGCTCGGGCGTTCCAGGAGTTTAAGTGATTGTTGGCAATACTGAATCTATTGCTATTAGTATGTTATAGTGGATTAGAAGTACAGTAGTTCTGTATGGTTTTACTAGCAGCTAGCTCGTCATTATGTTCGGGTTGTATAACTCTGTGAAGAAACCAGATATTTATTGACTAAAAAACCTGAAATCAAAATAAGTAAAATAAATTAAAATTAAATTAGTTAAATTTCACTAAATTGTTTAATTTGGATAACATTTCAATTTATGTAATATGTTAATTAGATTTTTATTGCGGACATTTTCCAACTCAATTTTATGTAAAATAAATTTTCACGACGTTTCGGGATCTGGAATCTGATCCCGTCCTCAAGTGAACTAATATCTAAAACATAACACAATTAACACACAATCCGAACTAAGCTGAAAACATAAAAGTTTAGAGCAGTCAAAAAACTTAAACACAAACCATTCACTAACCATTACACATATAAGAAACAAAACACGTCCACTCGTCATGGAGAATCAAAGAGAACTCTGAGTCTCTGATGTCTGCTTTTTATGATTATTTTTGAAACAATAAATTATTAAATGATATTTAGATAAACTTTAAGTAATATGATAGTTTTGTTACAGACTAGCAGTAAGCCCGTCCTTTGTACGGGTTGTGGGATTCAGTTTAATGAAGAAAGATAATCATACCAAAATGTAAACCTGAAATCCTAAACAAATTAATACAAAGATAATAAATCGATACCCAGCTTTATTATTTAGCATTACTTTACAATTAAATAGATTAGAAACATTTATACAATTATTATAATTAGTTATACGTTAAAATAACTTTTTAATATAGTATGATTTCTAAATGGGTTTAAAATCAATGACCAATATAAACTAACTAATATTGATTTGACAGCTGATTGTTTTTATTTCTATTAAATCTTCAAACTACAAAGACAGCTGATTATTATCAGTAGGTTATTCATTGAAAACTGAATCAAAATGCGAGTAATATGGCATAAAACTGGGTTTTTAAATGCTCGTCATTTACTTTTCAAGAGGCGGCATTTATAACCTTCTCTGGAATGTAGAGAATACATGAAATAAGTTTCATTGTAATCAGTTCTCCCGTTTTTTCGGAGAAGACGGCGTAAAATGCCTCCTGGAGCGTCACAGACAAACAGACAAAAATTGAGATAAGACCGGTTTCGGCTTCTCTAAAACGCGAAAAGTAAAAATAACTAAAAAATGAATAATTCTGAGCAATGTACAGGCAAAACTCTAATTTTATTTATATAGATTATAGATGTAAGAACCATCCATATATCTCGAACAGTATATTGTTGACATCTAGATGCAATTGCCACATGACTCTTGACGTGGTGGTGACTCCACACTTCTGCCATCACTCCTTCCCCTTCACTCATCCCCCCACTTCCGCTCACTGACTCATCCCCTAAAACTCATCACTCATCGTTACCTGGCGAAACTAAAAAGTTAAACTCATTAACTGAAAAAATACTTAAATATCTCTGCTAGCATATACGAGTACATCCTTGCATTTCGTTCATATTATTTAAATGCTACACGATTTCAAACGTATTCTGATTTAATTTAATTATTTTTTTAATTTACACACTAGAGCAAACATTGTTTACCCATCATTTAGCTTGATTTGATGCAAAATTCAAATTATAGAGTTTGACATTGTGGAAATACCTTTGTGATTAGTTTTCCATTATGATTGAGAGTTTTTTAAGTTTTACAGTATGACATTTAATATATTGCACCTGTCATAAAACACTAAATATTCTTTATAAAAATTGTTCCACAATTCTTTAAATAGTTTTACAGAACAGAGTGTTGAAAAACTTTTAAAATTAATAAAAATCTTATTATTTAGACCTTTTTTTATTTCTATTGTTAATAGATAAAACGAGATTAAAAAACTATGGTATAGAGACAAACTCCATGGTAAAAAGTTCATAAACACATTATACATGTAGATTAACAAGTTTGTGGCTGAAAAAATTGTTTTTAATTGTTCATATCCCTTTGTTCGTGTTTGTATTAAGTACAATAAAATAATAATAAAAAAAATAAAAATGCAAAATAATTTATACATTTTTTCCTTTTTATTTATTTGTTTTGTGTTACTTCAGACTAGATTATCTTCAGACTTTAAAAAATTGTAAAATAATGAATACTAACAATCAAGAAAACTTTTGAGAGTCGAAGACAAAATCCGTTTCAACTGCGTCGTCGGAGACACTTAATTACGACAATGATCGCGAGACAATGTCTTGCTAATTATTTAATCAAATCTCTGCACTGAGCTTGAGCCGACGAAACGCAACCCCCACTCCTTCCTTTCTGACGTCACTCAATCATTAATTTCTGGAACCCCCTTTATTTTTAAATCTTAACACGTCTTGAAGTCTTCGAAATAGATTTAGTGTGAGAAAATTAGACCAGTTCGTAATACAGGGGAAACATTTTGCTTCCGATCCCACGTTAAACTGTAGGTCCCCTAAATACCATTGATTTTTGGACTTTTAATTAACAGTTCTGTCAAAGGAACATATCAGTCTTAGTTAGTAACAAGACTAGATCGCGCCACAATCATCTTACACTCATTTCTCATTCATACTTAGCTTAAAATACCTACCTGGGTAGGTCACCATTTCGGAAAGGTATTATAGAGAATAATAAACTTTATTTATTATTAATTGGGTAGACCCTTAAGGAAGCAATAAGTGAAATTTAAATATAATTTTATTTACATAATATAGTAAACCAAACACAAGTTTGACTGGGCGCCTTCAAATTAAAGGAAGCAATAACGATGCTCTATTCATATTGCTTCATAATCCTTACAGGAACGATAAGGCATTATGTTGTTTTTATTCAGTTAAGCGTTTTGAATGTTGTACAGTTAAAATCAATGTACCTCAAAAATGTTATAACTAAGGTTGATGTAAATGTATACAGGGTGTCCCGTGTCTCTGGTCACTTAAGGTGTTGTTCCTTGGGTAAATGCAAATTATATTGTACAACATGAACAGATTTGTTCACATAGAATAAATAGACGATAAAGAAGAGTCTATAAAGAGATTAGATTAAATTAGACCATACTACAGGGTAGATATTTTAAGCCAAGTATAAATGAGAATTGAGTGTAAGATGATTGTGGCGCAATCTTGTAGTCTTGTTACTGACTAAGGCTGACATGTTCCTTAGACAGTTCTGTTAATTAATAGCCCAACAGCCGATGGCAACTAAGGGACCTACAGTTTAACGTGGAATCCGAACCACGGCCTCTGAATTACGAATTGGTCTAATTAGAGGATGGTCTCTGTTGATTAACGTAGTATTCATTAGTGCGGACGTTAATCCACACAAGAGAACACCACATCCACCGATCATCTCTCACAACTATCCACTATTTGTGACCTCCAAGTAGCTGGATTACAGGACGTCGCCACCGTCCCTTCGTAACGCCTTACAGTAAATACATGTTAACTTAAAGATTGGCCATTTTCAAGTCTAATAGTATTACAACTTCGTTGTGAAAGATTACATATTCTGAGTCGCGGCATAGTTAACAACAATACTGGAACAATAACATTACCACAAAACAAATAAATCTGAGCGGATTAATCCAAAATTTTCTTACCTAAACCGAAACCAAACCTGAGAGAAAGATTAAATTTTCTGAATCGCCGCATTTTTTATAATAATACTCGCGTAATCTAACATTCATTAATTCCACTCGCACAAAACAAAAAAACATATATATCCATATAGACATATCCATGATGTAACATATTTCCCACAGGTAAGTAAATTCATTACATTTTTCTAAACTTTTAATAATTCAACATACCATATTATCCATGCTATGTATATTGTTATTATGATTTTAGTTCGTGAAAGATCTAACCAACCAGCTCACCTAAGATCGGTTCTCGCGTGAGCTTCAACCTAGACCGTGGCAAGATTCGTACATAAAAATAACAAAGACAAAATACAAAACAAAGTACAAAATAACAATACACCTGAGGATGGTATCAGATTTCATCATGATTCATGATTTCAACTTTACTAACCTTGATGGAAAACGTCCGCAATAAAAATCTAAATAAAATAAACCAACAAAATGTCCAACCAACAAAATGAATGTCAAAGAAAAAACTCGTTATCCACTTGTGATTTAAAATTGAATCTAGGTACAAAATTAAGGACGAATGACTTCAATTAAATTACAGAATATCAATACCGTGTTTTGCATAATTTCAAAGTGGCAGTCAATTAATTTAATTTAAGCCTTAAAGCATTTATTTTTAACTTTAACTGTAGTAGATTGTACAGAACAGTGCCAAGGCACCAAAAAAACTAAAGTATATACTGTATAAGCCTAGATATTTTGAAATATCGTGTGATATTGTCATTTCCGTGGTTCAGGCAAAGATTTTTGAGATGTTTGTGAAAATATATTGTTTACGTTTATATTTTTAATATAATTATAATAAATAAAAAAAATTATAAATTAATATTTGTTTAAATCATTTTATTTACTTTCCCTTAAAAATTAGTATTGATCATGGATATTGGACGTGTCTAAAGCATTGTTTTCAGTTCCTCTGAACACATGCCCTTATAGGCATATTACGTCATTTCCATTGCAATTTTCGTAATTACAAGAACAATTAATTACTACATGTATTACAATTTCCTGTTACAAGACGCGGATTACTTTTAGCCCCTCAGAGCATAGAACAATGTCAAATGTTAAGCAACGTCAAAATTATAAAGATTTTATTATAAAGCCACTCTAAAAATATACATACAATATTTTTATTTTTCACGAAATTCAACAGTTTATTAACATTTAAATAAAAAGTCTTAAATATTAATATTTGTACATTTTGGAAGATGTTAGTTTTGAAAACTATAAAATGGTAGCAATTTTTATTGTACTGGAAGTACAACTTGATATTTCATTAATATATTTACCTTAATAGCATTTTATCTTGAGTCAATTTTCAAGTTTATAAAGTTGATTCTTGTATATGATAACTTAAACAAAGCTTTAATGGTATTGTGAACAGCAGATAAGTTAAGTTAGTAAGAGACTATTATCCATATTAAAAAACGTGTTTTGGGTTGACCTTCGAATAATTATTTTAAATAAATTAATTAAGTTACAGGATTTCAGGGATACTATAACTTAAGTTATTCGTCGATTCTTCATAGAGTTAAAACAAGAGTTGGTGGGACACGCCTGCACAACGAGGAACGCAAATTGACAACACAGGCTCATTGTCTTTGTGTGTCGCGCCTGCTGTCGGCGTATCCAGCCAAGTACAGTCATGTTGTTAAACATTTATAAACCCATGGGCTGGTCATTTTGTTAATTTAAAAATAATCCATCTTATTTTGAATTTTGTTCAGCAACACCCTTTTAACATTCGAGGTTGCCTGTAGTCATAATTTTGTAACAAAAGGCTAGATGAAATTTCACACTTTTAATGCAACGAAAATAAAAAAAATTAATTAATTTTTTAGATAGTGAGTTTATGTTTTTAGTGGTAGAAGAAAATAAAATATTTAACTATTTTAAAAACAAAGCAAAAAACAAAAAATTAATTAAATTTTGATAATCGTTCTATTCTTGTTAATATATTGTTAAAAGTTTTTTTTGTTGATATTTATTGTTAATTATCCATTGTCAGTTATGTGTTATTAAATATCTATTTATAATTATTCATTTATATTACTGATATATTATTGGCAGCATTTAAATATTGTTATAACTAAAAATATGTACCTCCACTATTTTTATATTTTTCTACTCTATAGGCTATGGTTATTATTATTAATGCTATCATAGACATTAGCTGTTTTGTAGCATTTTAAAAATTGAATAAATAAATAAACATTTTAGGACAATCTACCACGTATTCAGGAAAAAAGAATAATGTGAGATAACACGATTTCAATTCCACTTACGTTTCACTTTCTTAGTCTAGACATCTCACTCAATAAGCTTCTTGGATCTTAATGAAAAGTTTAATAAAACACTATAAATGTCTTTAGATTAGAAAGATCTATTAACTGTTTACGTAAATCGTTTAACACAAATACGTTAGTCCATGTAATTTCAACAATTACTTGTTCGGGAGAAATTTCAAAATTTAGTCAAAACTATCAGTGTAAATTAGTAAAATTAGAATGTCTTAGATCTGGAACCCCCCTCCCTGTATTGGCAATCCCTCAAATCGAATTTTAAAAACGGTGACATCTTATAGTTAGTGACGTCATATGGTTTTGAGGACAACTGATCAGAGGAACTGAAAAGTTTCCTTTTAGACATATTCGTGATCTAAGCTATTTCCCAAATGGAAGTAAATACATTTTTGTAATTATATTTTCATAATATGTTAATATTATGTTAGATTTACATGTTCTCTACTATTATAAACTTTAACTATTGTTCTATTACAAATGTTTATTGTTTGTCAAAAAGGGATTAAGTAAAGAATTAAATTGCCATTATAAAACTACTGTAGATCTAAGGTAGTAAGAATTAAAAAAATATTTTGATGATTTAATCAATTTCTACCATCAGAAAGAATGTTTTTTATCTTAGAAAACAACATAACCAAACACAAATCCACCATTACTTAACCCTTTTTGGTCTAGCAGCGAAGATAATTTGACAGTTCAGTATGTAATTCCCTTTGGGAAATCGGATAGACCACAGATATGTCTGAAGGGAATGATTTTAGTTCCTCAAATTAGTAGTTATCTTAACCATATGGGACTGGGACGGTAGCGACGTCCTGTAATCCAGCTACTTGGAGGTCACGAATTGTGGATAGTTGTGAGCGATGGTCGGTGGGTGTAGTGTTCCCAAGTGTTGATTAACGTCCGCACTATTGAATACTACGTTAATCCACAAAGACCATACACATAATTAGACCAATTCGTAATTCAGAGGCCGTGGTTCGGATTCCATGCTAAACTGTAGGTCCCTTAGATATGCCATTGACATTGGCTATTAATTAACAGCCCTGTTTAAGGAACATGTCAGCCTTAGTCAGTAACAGGACTACAAGATCGCGCCACAATCATCCTACACTCATTTCTCATTCATACTTGGCTTAAAATACCTACCTGGGTAGGTTGCCATTTCAATAATCTAATCTATGACGTCACTTCCGTAACACTTTAGGGTCCCGTAAATTTCTAATAACCCCCTTCCAGGGCATATTCATGTCAAAAAACAAATTATCTAAAATATACTTTTGTTATTGTGTGAGATTTACGAAAATGTATACATTTTACACTTATAAAAAATAAACCGACGTGAATTCATCGCAAAACGAACTTCAGATTCCGGACGAACTGGCGCGAAACGAACGTGTTTACATAAAGTTATGAGAGAGCGTTTGACCAAGAAAACATAAACAACATCGACCAAGGGTTGTAGCGGGAGCAGTTGACCAAAAGGCGATCGCGCACGCCAACAATCCAACATGTCAATAAATTACTGGATGTAAAGCACAACTCAGGAAATTAATGTGTGTGCTAGAGAGAGAGAGCAAATAAAGGGGGGAGCGCAAATACAAGGTCTGCGAGCAGGAGACGCCACGGGCTCGCAGGCCACCTTTCATTTAGAGAAAAAACTTGTTATCAGTAATTTGTGCAGTTAAACTGTACGTGTTACTGTACTGAGTTTATTTATTAATTGGATAATTAATTATTTTATTGATTAATAAATTTTAAAATTAATTATCTGGGATGGTGGCATGTCCTGTAAGCTACTTGAAGTTCACGAATTGAGGATATAAACGATGGTTGGTGGATGTGATATTCTGTGGTAAGGATTAACGTACGCACTATTCAATACTACGTTCATCCGTAAAGACCGTCCTCATAATTATACCAATTCGTAATATAGAGGCAAACTTTGTAAGTAACAAGACTACAATATCGTGCCACATCCATCCTACACTTATTTCTCTTTCATACTTGGCTTAAAATACCTACATTGCAGTATGGTTGCCATTTCTATATCTCCCAGTACGTTATTTTCCACGTATCCAATTTATCTTCCGGGACATGATATTCAACGTATCCGGTCTATCTGCCATGACGTGCTATTCCATACATCCGGTCCTATATCTGCCAAAACGCGCTGTTCCATGCATCCAGTCCAACTATCCGTCAGGACATGATGTTCCACGCATCCGGTCCAACTATCTTCTAGGGCGTGATATTTCACGCATCCAGTTCAACTATATTCCAGGACGTGATACAACACGCATCCGGTCCAACTATATTCCATGACGTGATACTACACGCATCCGGTCCAACTATCTGCCAGGATGTGATGTTCCATGCATCCGGTCCAACTATCCGTCTGGACGTGATGTTCTACGCATCCGGTCCAACTATCCGTCTGGACGTGATGTTCTACGCATCCGGTCCAACTATCCGTCTGGACGTGATGTTCTACGCATACGGTCCAACTATCTGCCAAGACGTGATGTTCCACGCATCCTGTCCAACTATCTACCAAGACGTGATGTACCACGCATCCAGTCAACTAACTGCCTGGAGGGGATGTTCCACGCATCCGGTCTAACTATATTCCAGGACGTGATACTACACACATCCGCTCCAACTATCTGCCAAGACGTGATATTCCACCCATCCGGTCTTTAAGACGTGCAGTTACTCTAGACGCGAGTTACTGCCCAAGGTATTATCTGTTTGCACGATATTCTCCAATAAAAGCGATGGAGTGTGTGTGCGCTCACTGGTCTATTATGTTTCCATGGCAACCGCTGTACACAAGCCCGACCGGCGGCCATGTTAAAAGCTGCTCCCTTCATAAAATTCATGTACTCATGAATTGTACTGAAATTTACGAACAAATTGTTAAGATTATCTGTTTTAGCTATTGAAATTTTTGTATACACACTTTTCTGTATACCATTAGTTCGGCGTCTCCCAAAATTTTATTTTTTAATCGTTTTAAATTACGAAGTTTAGGTAATCTAAATGAGGTGTGTTGTCCACCAACAAAGTTCAATGCTCACTGTGCGAATATTAGTTCACGAAGTCGTTGAAACAATATGACACATCTTATTATATGGCGTTACCTAAAACGATTAAATAAATACTATTTCGTTAAACTTAAGTGGTATCTACCACATGTTGTGGTTCGTATCCCACATTAAACTGTAGGTCCTTTAGATGTTATTGGCTGTTAGGCTATTAATTAACAGTCCTGTCTAAGGCGCATGCCGGCCTTTGCCAATTTTAGACAATACAAGATCGTGCCACAATCATCTTACACTCATATTTCGTTGTCTCCATTTCAGTAAAAAAATAAAGTAACAATCCCATGATTATAATTACTAAACTACATAATTAACAATTTTAGAGTCTTACTAGCAATTGTCTGTTAGCTCGTCCATTGTAGACCTATGGGTTGCATGACTCAGTTAAGAAGCATGATAAGTTAGGCCTACTTATTACAATGACAAAATATTTACCTTTTAGTTTCATTTTTTTAAATAGGTTTAATATCAATAAACAATTTAAAACAAATTAATATTGATTGTTATTAAATAGTTGATTATTTATTGGTATTAAATCACTTCAATATATCATAATGTTGCGTAATTATATGTACGTGTATTAACTTGAATTGATTAAAATTCCTAAATTTACATTTTATGTTTAATTTTATTTACATAAATACAGTATTTATAGTTTCATAGTAAAGACTAATGATGATTACTTTACTATGTGTTAGATCAGTTTAAATTAAACAATAATCATTTCCAAAAGGTTACGGGACGGCAGAAAGACAAATAGAAACTAATATAAGACCCATTGTCCAGGTATATCAATAAAAATTATTGTAAGATGATTGTGGCGCGATCTTGTAGTCTTGTTACTGACTAAGGCTGACATGTTCTTTAGACAGGACTGTTAATTAATAGCCCAACACCCAATAGCATATCTAAGGGACCTACAGTTTAACGGGGAGTCAGAACCACTGCGTATGAATTACGAACTGGTCTAATTATGAGGATGGTCTTTGCGGATTAACGTATTTAATAGTGCAGACGTGAATATTCACTCCAGAGAATATCACATCCACCGTACAAGTATCAAAACTCCAAGCAATGTACAGACAAAATTTTATTTTTATAGATACTTATTTAGATCTTCACTTATTTTCCTAGACTCAAAGAATGTTTAACCTCAAATACAAATGATCACAATAAGCATTAAGACTGCTGACTACATTGAAATAATTTACAACGTTCAGAATAGTGGAAATTAATTAAAACTGATGCTAGGGTAAGACACGAGAGGGGTGGGGGAGGGTTGTAGAGGGGTGAGGAAGGGTGGACAACTCGTAAGCCTCTCAAGACGAGCTAAGCCCCTCTGTGTTCTTGGCTACAGTTAATAGGCTTACAAGATATTCATTGCTTCTTAGGCGCAACTTGGCGCATGATTTGTAGGTTATTGCACCAATTATCGCTGTGTACACTCGCTTCTTGTCCCTTTGTAAGAGGGTTGCGGGCTCATACTGCTATCACTAAACACTAAACTTACTAAGTTGAATTAATTTAATAAAAAATTTCGGTTTTATCTATATAAATAAAATTAGAGTTTTGTCTGCACATTGCTCAGAATTATTAATTTTTTCGTTATTTTTACTTTTCGTGCGTTAGAGAAGCCGAAACCGGTCTTATCCCAATGTTTGTCTGTTTCTCTGTAGGAGGCATTTTACGCCGTCTTCTCCGAAAAAAACGGGAGAACTGATAACAATGGAACTTATTTCATACATTCTCTACATTTCATAGAAGGTTTTTAAAGGCTTAAAAGTGTCCGCCGACCCTTGAAAAGTAAATAACGAGCATTTAAAAACCCACTTTTTACGCGATATTGGTCGTATTTTGCTTCAGTTTTAAATGAATAACCTACTGGTAATAATCAGCTGTCTTTGTAGTTTAAAGATGTGATAGAAATAAAAACAAACATCTGTTGAATCAATATTAGTTAGTTTATATTGGTCATTGATTTAAACCCATTTCGAAATCATACTATATTAAAAAGTCATTTTAACGTATAACTAATAATAATAATATGAATGTTCCAATCTATTTAATTGTAAAGTAATGCTAAATAATAAAGCTGGGTATTCATTTATTTTCTTTGTATTGATTTGTTTAGGATTTTAGGTTTACATTTTGGTATGATGATCTTTCTTCTTTAAACTGAATCCTACAACCCGTACAAAGGACGGGCTTACTGCTAGTTAATTTTAAAATGTTTACGTCGAAGTATTTTTTTATATCTAGAGATGAATTTCCCACAGAAACTAATATTTTAAATATATTATGGTTGTACACTTTATACAATCTACCGTAAGACGTAGACTAAAGCCTCGTGAGTGAGCGGAGTTAAAGTGGCCACTACCCCCAATCTTTTGGTAAATATGTATATGTTTATAGTTAATATTGATCGGAAACTAAGCTTTGTCCAGTATAAAAACCAAATACAAATTATTATATTAAGAGTTAAAATACAAAAAAATGTTTTGGTGCAATATGAAAGATTACAACAGCTGCCACTTCAATATCAACGTCACAATTTTACTGTTACAAGACCCTATGTCGTAGACCTAATTTGCTAAATCATACATTTTCTTCTTTACCTCTTGAAGAAAAATGTGCTTACAATAACAAAAAAACAATTTTTCTTCTATTTATATAAACCACCCTTCAACATGGGGGTATTCAATACCTCCAGATCTCCCCCACCGGATATTATGCCCCCCAACTAATGATTTTCAACTCCGTCCATACCTCTACAGACGATCAGTACGAACTATCAGTTTTGTCTGACATTAGTCCATTTAACAGATCAATTAAACTTCATGAGTCCAAATTTTTGGCGTGAAGTTAATCCGAATCTTGCATACTTCAGTTTATTTGCCAATTTTAACTTTCAGTTTTTTAAGTTGAACTGAAGTTGATATAAAGTGACATGTGAGTTTGAATAAATTAAAATTTTATGAATGATTTTTAATTTCTTTCACAGTATTAATTTTTCTTTGTCGGTTTTTACATAGGGTGAGAGCATATTTAAATTCAACCTAAATAAAAAATTCTGAAAGAAATTCTAACACAGTTCTGACACACTGTACCAAACTGACTTAACCTGTGCTATAATAATTGGCCTTTGAAAATGAATCAGTTAGTTTTTGTCGGTAACGAAATTAGGCATAATTTGTCTCAAACTTGGTTTTGAGAACTAATTTTCTGTTTTAAATTGGGCCAGTTTAACGTAAAAAATCTTTAAAAGAACCTCTTATTTAGAAAGACAGACAGAAATCGAGATTTGAGGTTTTTGGGGTATAAAACCTATTAACGTAAATTTTGTTTATTAATAGCAATACGGCTTATTGTGAACTGTATATACTGTCGCGCATAGTGAATAACATACTGAAATGTCATATTAATAACATTCCCATATAACAAATAAATCTGAGTGGATTAATTCAAAATTTTCAAATCCAATCCAAACCCAAACCTAACTGTAATACGGCTTTATAATGATATAAACAGCTGATTTTATAATAAATTTTTAAATTTGTAATTTCTATAACAGTGATTTTCAGACTAAATATATAAATACATATCCCCTAAATATTTCGTGAATAAAGTGTTCATACAGTACACATTTACTTCATAGTTTAACATTAATGAATGATTCAGATGGCATTGGATAGTAAAGCATATTGCTAATAAAGTAAACCAATCAGCTGTAGCTAAGAAATTTTTTCATTGTAACAATTTGAAACAATTACTCTCCATAAGGTTTTTAGAAATTTAAAACGATAAAATGGACTTATTTTTCGAAAATATTTTTTTACTAAAACTCTCTTATTAGAAATTCCAGAAATCGAGATTTGAGGTTTTTGGGGTATAAAACGTAAAAATTACCTATTATACGTAACGTAAATTATTAGTATATTAATATCTTAAGTGGGATTAGGATGAAAACTGTAAAGCAGCTGCTGCCACCTAGCGGCGCGCTCGTGTATCACGGTAGCGAACATGTGGTCATAGCGCCATGTGGCTCAGGATAATTCGATAATAAGGATCCTCTGTGCAAACGTTTGCTCAAACTTATAATCAAGTATCGGCCCCCTCCCCCGCCCCTTCCTGCTGCCACCCCTTGAAAAATGAACACTCCGACTTGCTGTCAAAGCTGCACAACAAGGAATGTTTTTCGTTCTCTTGTATTTTTACTTTCTCCTAAGTATTATTTTCGTCAATATTTACGATTTTGATATAATAGTGAAGTGTTCCCACTCTTCTTGCACGAAAACAGCAAAATTTCCAAATTAATCGCCATGTAACTCAAAAGGTTCTCACTAAAAACTTGAAAAAGTTATGCCATAGCTTATGTATGATACGATAAACAAATAAACAATTAAATTATTTTTTGAAAATAGTAGATTTTTTCGATTGAACCATAAATGAAGGATCGTTTCAAATCGTTTGGAATTCGGCCATGGTCGGTGGGTGTAGTGTTCTCTTGTGTGGATAGGGCCTACTACGTTATACCACAAAGACCATCCTGATAATTAGACCAGTTTGTAATTCAGAGACAGTGGTGTAATTCCACGTTAAACTGTAGGTCCCTTAGATATGCCATGGACTGTTGGGCTATTAATTAACAGTCCTGTCTAAGGATTATGTCAGCCTTAGTCAGTAACAAGACTACAAGATCGTGCCACAATCATCCTACACTGTTCTCATTCATACTTGGCTTAAAATACCTACCTTGTAGTAAGGTCGCCATTTCAATCTAATCTAATCAAGCTTAGTCTAGCTCTAACTGTAAGTTTGTTTTAATTAAATCCTGTTTACAAAGATTATTTGTAATACTTTTATACTGCAATGGAAACCTAACGAGGTAGGTATTTTAAAAAATGAGCACGTTCTTAAATATAAATACGATATTAGTGTAAGGTGAGTATGGTGGGATCTTGTAGTCTTGTTACTGACCAAGGCTGACATAATCCTTAGACAGGACTGTTAATTAATAGCCCAACAACCAGTGGGATACGAACCCTAATTTCGCCTCTGAATTAGAAATTTAGTATTCCCATAGTACTGAATAGTTTGAGCGTTAAACCACGCCAGGGAATATCGTATCCACCGACTATAATGTGTTCACACAATTCACATTTTTTCGACGAAGATTTTCACATAATGACTTTCTCGGTCATAATGCAATCTTTATAATTAGTGTTCAGTATTTCAGACCAATTACAAGCAATCTCTGTTTTTAAATAACATTCTTATAGTCTACTAAAACGATATTCTTAAATCAATACAATAAGGTAGGCTTATTACAAACGATTTGGCAAAGATCGCCTCGAGGCTGAACGGCGGAAACACTTTATCACAAAATGGCAGCAGAAAATATGAAAGTACTCGGAAGAAATTAAAAGGCCGGTACAATGGAGCAATATGTTCAAATCTGGGGGTGTTTCGCTCCGAATAAGGGTACATCAGATTACAAAAGTTGGCTGCGTCGTGAAAAGGATCCGACGGTAAGTAAAAAGTTTGCCGGATCCCCTCCTGTCTTTTTATACATCCGGGATCGATATGCGAAGGGAGAGCGCAGGGCCGCGTCGTGCGCTGATTGGTCGGAGGGTCCCCCCCTCCACCGTCACCCCTCACAACTCCCCTCCCTTGTGCAAACATGTCCGCCGCTAGAGGAAAGGTTGGCTTGCCGTGTACTACACCCTACACCTCTCTTCTTAACTATCGAATAAATACTCCATTTATCCAATACTCTATTATGTGTCGCCTGCACAACACCAAACATACGCACACACACACACACACACGCACGCTGGGGCCGGTGGCATCAACAAATTGATTGAGTAAAGAATATTTTATCTCACCTTGTGCAAAAGTGATTGGTTCGCTTGTTTGTTATCGATACGTTAAGTTAACGCTTATGAGTTTGTCAATTTGATTTCAATTTTTTACTCTGTTTACCTCTGGGAATGTTTCTTCTGGTTTGTTTGCCGATTGTTTCAGCTCTCAAACAACAATAGCTTATTGTAATGTTGTTTCGTGTTCGTTGTAAATATTTCCTTTTTATTAATTAAAGATAACTGAAAATTGAGTTTTATTGATTTGTTTATGATTGTTTCTTTAACATTTGTGATCTAATGTACACTAATCTATGTTAAAACTTATGAATTGTTAACTTAACGAATTTTTTGCTAATAGGTCAACTACAAATTTCGTTCTACGATTACTTTTTTACGTTTTTTGTTTAATTTTCGTCAAAAGAATAGCTTTTTTTGTAAATACTAAAAATGTTGTAAATAATTGAGAGATGGTGTTATTAACAAAACAGAGAACATTTTCTTTTGTAGCCAATAGATCAAAAATTCACATTTAGCATAGAAATTAGTATTTCTTTGCAAGAGATTTGCCCAATTTTTTTAGGCCTACGCGAGCATGATTTATTTTCTGGTACTGGTTTTATAAACTTAAGCTTAATACACTAATGATTTCAAAATTTAAGTTTCCTAGTTTCCCGTATCATAGACCTAAAGAGAACGATACATATTTTTACTCGATAGAGAACCCATTTAGTCTACAAAGATTGAAGGATATAATAAATTAAAAACTATCTATATCTTTACTGTTCCTATTTTTAATCGTGTTTTGGGATGTTAAAAAAACCGCAACGTAAACTAATTCAGGATAAGGTGTGTCTTGGTGAAAACTAAAAACTAAACTAAAAACCACGAATACATACCTACATATTAAAAACATGTCTACAATGCAGATTTTGATTTCAGACCGGTTCACACACCTTGCCGATAATGTATAAATGAAATGGAATCTCTTCCATTGCTGTAGGGTTCCTACAGTAATTAATTTTACTTTTTCTAAGTATAATTAAAATAATAATTGTTGAACAAAAGTAATAATTAAGTACTGTACAAAAACGGTTTAACTATAACCAGGACATTACAGTAAACAAGCCAAAAGACAAAAAGGCCAAAATACTAAATAATTAATAAGTTTACAAAACTAATATATTAGAACGTTTGTCTCTTAGGCCTACAATTAACTTAGCTTATGAAATATATACCTAGTTTTGGATGATAAGTTTTACTTTCAAGAACCATAAGTCAAAATTTAATTATTTATAAACTCTCACAGTGCTTCTAGGTATCCGATGAGGCAACTCTCAAACCGATTTTGATTTTCATAACCAGCATAAACCTAAAACAGACAAAATGATAAAGTATGAAATATAGATAGGCCTACCCTATCATGAAAGTGGTTAAAAAATAAATTTAAATATTATAATCTATATAAATGTAATTATAGTTTAGTCTGCTTATTTCTTGGAATTGTGATAGGCTATTTTTTCTTAATATATTTACGTTTTATATCCCCGAAAATCCGAAATTAATCTCAATTTATGTCTCCCTTTCCAGCTGTAACGCTAAAACAAGGTTTTTTTGTTATGCCTCCCTATGAAAACAACTTCACACAATATGATTAAACTTATTTTCATTATTCTATTCCTTTAGTAGAAGGTTTTTGTTACTGTAATCTGACCCCCAAGTTGATTAAAATAAAATAACGACGTGTCAAAACCTAATTTGAGCAATATTAGTCGCTTTTTTTGAATTGTTCAACAGCCAGCTGTCAAAATAATCCAATATTAGTTTGATTACGCCTATATTGATGATTGAATTTAAATCCATTTAAAAATTTTAGACCTACTATATTACACAAAATAATGTGAAACCATTTCCTTAAAGTAAACCAAAGTTTACAAATTATAGGCTAGCACAATTTCTTGTACAGTCAAATTTAAAATTAATACTTTAATAGAGTTTGGAATTTCTTTTTCCTTTTTACTTATTTTTATTTTGGGTTTGTCATAATACGTATATTTTTCAACAATATAACCTGTAATAATGACGGTACAGGCCTAACTGCTAGTAGGCCTATATGAAAGGTTTTGACATGGATATGTTTTAGGGGGGGAGGGCGATTTTTAAGATGGAAAACATGTAACAGGTTTCCATAGAAACTACCAGAGCTGTTGTATTGAATTTTTGATATGATATAAGAACAGCTGTTTAGATGAACTAAGACCATTCCCTTCAGACATATCCATTATCTAACCTATTTCCCACAGGGAAGTCAATACAAACATTTTTAACAAACTGAACATTATATAAACGAATGTCTCAAGTTTAAAGTCCCGTCAATGCGATTCCAGCCAATGGAATCTGTCGGAGAAGAGAACGAGTGATCGATATGTTGATGAAAGGCAGGCAGGGAAGGCCGGAACGCTGAGCCAACCATATTGCAAAAGGAATCTAATAGGAGAGGGCGTTATTAGGGACTAATGTATGCGGGGAGCTGTTTACTCTGCCGGAACCAAATACACGAATAAAAGTCTTTGTGGGGATGTTTGTGAGGCTAATGTTCTTCCTCGGCGATGTATGACTGCATTAGTGGATAGAGTTACCTCTACGATGCTGCGCGGGGGAGGGGGCATACCGGATATCCTAATAGTGTATTACTGAAACATTTTACCTTATTCTTATTATTTCTTTTTGAAATGGCAACCTATCCAATTCAAGATTCTTTATTTGGTCATCTATATAAATAAAATTAGAGTTTTGTCTGTACATTGCTCATAATTATTAATTTTTTAGTTACTTTTACGTTTCGTGCGTTAGAGAAGCCGAAACCGGTCTTATCTCAACGCTCCAGGAGGCATTTTACGCCGTCTTCTCCGAACAAAACGGGAAAACTGATAACAATGAAACTTATTTAATGCATTCTCTGAAATCCAGAGAAGGTTTTACAATGCTTGAAATTGTCCGCCGTTCCTTGAAAATCAAATAAAGAGCATTTAAAACTCACTTTTTACGCGGTATTAATCTCATTTTGTTTCAGTTTTCAATGAATAACCTATTACTACTATACTACTATATTAACATATAACTAGTTATAATAGTGGTATAAATATAGGAATACACGTCTTTACCAAATTTGGTCTCGATTGGACCATTTTTACGAGAGTTATCTGGGCACCTATAGAAGAAAAAATAACATGGTCCCGGGCTTAACTCTTGCCATGAGACCTACGGTAATAGCTTCTTCCCTATGAGAAATTCGCTAAAATTTTTAATAGGCTACCAGAAATTGCTCAACACATGTCTCAGTAAATTTAAAAGGATTTTTTACAGGTTTCTAGTATCTAGGCCCTTTTATAACATAAACGATTTTTTGAAATTCCTTTATGTGAACTTAAATTAGCTCTTTCGTAAAATATTGTAGATTGAACTTGTTGGAATTTCAGTGTTAATGTTCAGTATCATTGTAATTATTTATTGTTTTATCATTTTATTGTATCACTTTAAACATGAATGTTATAGGATTAGCCCTTTTAAATAGTATGTAAATCCCATCTCATTTACCAGTAAATGTCATTGTTGTGACCCTCTGCTGGGTCTTCGCCCTCCTCGCCTCTGCCCCGGACCCGTGAGTTATCCCACCCCTATTTTTAAATTTATACTAAACAAGCTTTAGATTTTAAGCAAGCAGTGAGCCCGTCCTTTCTACGGGTTGTAGGATTCAGTTTAATGAAGAAAGATAATCATACCAAAATGTAAACCTGAAATCCTAAACAAAACAATACAAAGAAAATAAATCAATACCCAGCTTTATTATTTAGCATTACTTTACAATTAAATAGATTAGATCATTTTGCTCGGACGAGTTTGTAAACCAGACATATCGGTCGATCGGAACGAATGGTTGGGGTGGGGATTTGTACTAAAAAAATTGGGTTTTTGGCGTTTTTCATGTGTAATTTTAAAATATTTAAAATTTTATCTTCAACCATTAAAATCAGCCTAAAAACTACAAAATTTAGTTCCTTAAAGGTTTCTCTTTCTCCAACGGTTACCGAGATATAAAAAAATCTAAACACAGTACGTTGTATTTTGGGACTCCAATGTTAATCTTATGGATATTCACTTATCAATCAATATTTTTGGATGAAGCTTTATATTTAGCTTTACGTGGTTGAGATCTATCCATTTATGCTTAAAAATCATAGTTTATGTGTTTGTCGTGGCAGCTAACCTGCATACTCTTTTCCCATGTTAATCATATAGGGAATAGGTAAACTCCCTTATTTATGGACAAATGTTGATGAAAGTAGGTATAAATTGTCAAAATAAAAATTGTTTACGCTATAAATGCCAACTTTCAGTGTTCCTCACAGCGGCAAACCTGCATACTCTTTCACTTGTTAATCTTATGGAGAATAGGCAAATAACTAACTCATATATTTATCGACAGATATTGATAAAACTTGGTATATAATATTATTATTATATTATTGATTTGGAAATTCACTGAGTACGAAGGTCTGCTGAGACGGGGGTATTATTTAAACTTATGCTGTCTAACCAGCTTCGAGTCAAGGTCAACCTACTAAAAGATTCCTCTATCTGCACTTGTGCCTAGTGTTATGGTGTTATGTTTACATAATGTAAACAGTAATGACAAAGGTTCACATTGTCAGCCTTAGTCAGTAACAAGACTACAAGATCGCGCCACAATCATGTTACACTCATTTCTCATTCATACTAGGCTTAAAATACCCACCTAGGTAGGTCACCAGTTTAGAAAGGTATTAAGGTATGGTGTTATAAACAAATATAAATATACACATTGACAACAGTTAAAATTTCCTCAGCAACAAATAGATGTCTACAGTGTGCATTAAACGATGCTCTACTCATAACTCTGATTGCCTTTTTTTGAAGTTTAAGAACACAATTTACAGTTACAAGTAGCTCCATTAGAGCCAAGTATGAAAGATTAATGAGTGTAAGCATTGGTGGAGTTAAGGGAGAATGTCCCTTCAGACCTCTTAAAAGTTTTTGAATTTGTATTACCAATCTTAAAAGTTTCACTATAATTTTTATTTGACACAGATATTTTGATGGAAGAACCCCTGTATAGTAGGCTGCTATACAGTAATTTACGAATAGTCTAGTTAGAATAGTCTACGGGGAAGCACGCTGGTCTGCAACCCGGGACCTTGGGCATTGGTGCCCAAGGTTCCGGGTTCAAATCCCGCCAATCACCAATGGCTTTTCGCTATGTGATAATGCCGCAACCCACTAGGTCTAGCCTGAAGTAATGTATAAAACGGTTCCGGGCAATGACCTAGTTCAAAAAGTTCAGGGATGAGAATGTGGAACATAAATAACCTAATCTACTAGTCTACTAAAGTCTACGAGGTTAACTCAAGTGAATATATCTCTTTGAGCTAGTTTAAAGCTTCCAAAAAACTATATTTGGGGTGGGCTTTAGAGTGTTATGTATGTAGTGATGTAGTGAATTTGATGCTGGAATTCAATAGTATCTTTCCTATGAAAAAGACCAATAGGTCCCAAAAACATGGACAACTGAGCCTATTATTTGGTTATTTTTCGCCCAGCACCGAACCGACTACCTTCAGCCTGGAATTGGAGTTCTATCAATTTTAATAATCGATTTCAACCATATTAGTTTGACTGAAGTGTTTTAAAATTAGGTATTTAAGGATTATTTCAAAATATTATCAATGACAGTACTCAACATACTTTTTAAATTGCTTCAGTATTATGTTTTGGTTAGAATTCTACTCCACTTTGTTTTTGATTTCGTTCAGTTTTCACTAACTTATTAAAAAATCTCAAGAATAATAGTTTCACATGTTTTTATTCGGGTTCCCAATACAGTTATTTTGTTTCTCAATGGCGTATTGATGTCTGGGATGCTGCAAGGAAGATGAGGTCCATGGTGTGGTTCCATCTCAGGTCTGCCTGGGTCGTAGCTTGTTGCCGAAGAAGTTGACACGTCGAGCTCAGTGCATGAAAAAGCAAAGAAAAATGTTTAGGACAAAAATAGGATAAGAAATTATCTTAAATGATGAAGTATATGTGTCGAACTCTGTTGGTAAATTATAACACTATGTTGTACCCTTGTATAATGTTTTCAAAAACACTCCAATTAAATTCTCCAGACAAAAAATTCTCCAGAAACTCCAATTAATATTCAATTTATATTAAAAATAACCCAATATTATTTAATATCGTATTTGAATTTGACATTTAAAAGGGTTAAGATCCGTACGGTATAATAAAAACATAAATATAATCCGTAAAATCATACATTCACATTTACTTTCTCATTACTTAATTTGGTTTTCTGATAACTTAAGGTGTGTATTGATTTTAAATAATCTTGCACTGAAAGGTCTTGCAGACACTAGATACATTCTTCATCCTACTGAAGGCGTATGCCCAGAGGACATTCCACAATTTAAGCTCTCCGCGCATATGCAGAGCCAAAAATGTGAAATGTGTTTTGTGAACATTAAAATGTTAGGACTAATTTACCTAATTAGTCGATATTATAATCCAACTTTCTGATGTGTTTTTGCTTGACTCACGTGACCTCAGCATTGAACGTGTGCCCTAGCCGCAGCTCGAGGTCTCGGATCACTGGCATCACAGGTAGACGTCGCAGGTTCGAACCCGGTCCCAGTCGTGGATGATGTTTCCATCGGTATTCATGAATATTTTATCAAGTTATATTTTAATCTAATTTTGTAGGTTACTCTCTTCTTCAAAAAGGTTGTATTTCGATTCGGTTTCGAAATGATATACTATTCCGTGTTGTTTCCTAGCAACTGAAATAATTTGGAAGTATCTTCGTAAACAAAATTCATGAAAATTTCAAATAAATAAGTTCAATTAGCCCAGTACAACTCAGTAACATAGCAACGAAAAATTATTAGATGAAAGTAAATTTTAGAATAGTTAACTTTACTTTACTTTGCTGTATATTATATAAAACGTACTTGAAGAATATTAAAAGCTGTGACTTGAATATTAAGTCCAAAACATTTGACCTAGATGGAATGAATGAAAAAGTAAATAATTGCAATTGACTGTAGATGATTTATCTATTAGTTATTAATTACCTTGAACAGAATATATTTTACTCTTAGAACATCCCAAGTTATTGTATTCCATAAAACTCTAAATTAGTTTTTCAAGATTAAGATTTTAATTAGATTAAATTTTGCAATTAAGAACATTACATTTGAATAACAGTTTCACCAATTCGCTTCATGTCTACCACATATATATCGTTCAATATTGATAAAACACCAGGAATAAATGAAGATAAAATAGGTTAACAATTTCTGATTAAAATAACATTCGACAAGAAAGCCCTTTACAGTAAAACACCCGTTATAAAACAACCTGTACTCTACATAAGGGTTGCACACCCCTCAACATATGTGGGGGGGGCGCTGGTCGTGTAACTAATTTATTTATACGCATTCTCTGATTAATCCTTGGGAGATTTTTTTCAACTTGACCAACCATATAACCTCCGAATCCACAATCAGACTGGGACCGTGGCATGTAATGTAATCCAGCTACTTGGAGGTCACGAATTGTGGATAGTTGTGAGCAATGGTCAGTGAGTGCAGTGTTTTCTTGAATTCATTAACGTCCACACTATTAAATAACCCGCAAAGATCATCCTTATAATTAGACCAGTTCGTAGTTTAGAGGCAGTGGTTCGGATTACATGTTAAACTGTAGGTCAACAAACAGGTATAGTTTGAGCAAGCTTCCGAGTTTTAGCTATGTTTGATTGTTAGGATATTAAATTATAATATTATTAAAATTTGTTTCCGGTTTTAACAAACCCTTTTTTGATATCACTGAGTAATTTCTGTTTACACTAATTTTTATTCATTTTCGCATTAGGACGACTTACAGGAAGTGCTTCACTGCAGTGAATAGTGGTGAAACAATTTAAAATATCATGTTCCGTACAGATACAAAACTTCGAGTACCAACCTCGCGCGTTGACATACATCTATTTCAAGCGGGAGTGGTGGCAGCAATGGCCACATTCCGCGTTATGTTCGGTACATAAAAACAATAATTCGTCGGACGCCATGTTTGTTGACGGGATAAACACATTGGCGATGACTACTGTGTCACTCTGCGCTGGGCACACACGCACACACGCACACACGCACACACGTCCTACAGTGTACCTCCACGCTGATTGGCCGATTTTGGTAATCGTTGCTTTTGATTTATACCTCCAAATAACTTTGCTTTGCTGAAGGCTCAGTTTTGGTCGTTTATGTCGGTGCAGGGATGATTTTGCAAAAAAATGTGAAGACAGGGGATTTTTTGGTGATTTACTAATCATGCTGTTCACAACCCACCAGTAGTTAGTATGAATTAACGTTGTAAACTACATTTGAAACATAATGAAACAGAATGTAAACAGTCCTGACAAAGGTTCACATTGTCAGCCTTAGTCAGTAACAAGACTACAAGATCGCGCCACAATCATCTTACACTCATTTCTCGTTCATACTTGGCTTAAGAGTCTGCATCAGTGGTAGCCATCTTGGATTTTAGTCCCGTAAGAGCAATGTTAAATTCTGGCGCCTATATCTCCTTGACCTATTGTCATAAATTAACGGAAGAGGTGTCAAATTAAAGGTATTACAGTCCTCCAGGGCACCATCTTACAGAACTTCTTATTTTCGCTCTCAATAAAAAATAATAATGATTTATTTTGTAAAATATTCCTGGATTTTTGTTTTTATATCAAGTTAAATTTTTGAACATATTAAAAGGTCATGCCCTTGAGCCACATCTCATCAATTTACTTCCAAAGTTTTACATTAATACTTTGATAATTAACGCCACTACAGACGCCAAAGTGAAGGTATGTTCCGCCAGAATTTAACATTGCTCTTACGGGACTAAAATTCAAGATGGCTACCACTGATGCAGACTCTTAAAATACCTACCTGGGTAGGCTGCCATTTCAATAATCTAATCTAAGCTGTTGGGATGTCTTTTTACCATGGTGGTTAGCATCTTGGACTTGGTGTAAGAGGTCACTGGTTCAAATTCTGGAATGCCCATGTTGCATTGATTGATTGCCGTAAAACTGATTATCTTATAATAGACTACACTTTGAAACATTTTCAAAATTAATTTTTTACAAATAAAAATTTATTGATCACACCAATTAATCTATATAAATAAAATTAGAGTTTTGTCTGTACATTGCTTAGAATTATTAATTTTTTTGTTATTTTTACTTTTCGTGCGTTAGAGAAGCCGAAACCGGTCTTATCTCAATTTTTGTCTGTTTGTCTATGACGCTCCAGGAGGCATTTTACGCCGTCTTCTCCGAAAAAAACGGAAGAACTGATTACAATGAAACTTATTTCATGTATTCTCTAAATTCCAGAGAAGGTTTATAAATTGTTGAAATCACCCACCGCCTCTTGAAAAGTAAATAACGAGCATTTAAAAACTTACTTTTACGCGATATTACTCGCATTTTGATTCAGTTTTCAATGAATAACCTACTGATAATAAACAGCTGTCTTTGTAGTTTGAAGATTTAATTGAAATAAAAACAATCAGCTGTCATATCAATATTAGTTAGTTTATATTGGTCATTGATTTTTAAACCCATTTCGAAATCATACTATATTAAAACGTTATTTTAACGTATAACTAATTATAATAATTGTATAAATGTTCTAATCTATTTAATTGTAAAGTAATGCTAAATAATAAAGCTGGGTATCGATTTATTTTCTTTGTATTGATTTGTTTAGGATTTCAGGTTTACATTTTGGTATGATTATCTTTCTTCATTAAACTGAATCCTACAACCCGTACAAAGGACGGGCTTACTGCTAGTTCCAGAATAATTTCAAACTATTTTGTAAAATCGATTCACCATATCGTACTCTATTACTAAACAAATATCCACTATATAAAACACGACGCCCAACCTCCCCTATTTAGCTGTCACAGGCGACCACAGATTTGACATCTGAGGGGCAAATTGAATAACAAATATTGTGGAAATAGTGAATTTAATTAGGCGTTGCATGTGCTGATAAATAAGCGATAGTGCGCCGATGGCCAATGCTCATGCATCAGCTGGACGCATGAGCATGACATTATCACGGCCGCCAGCCGCGCATCCATCATATGCAGATTACTAGTTGTAATTGGCTAGATAACTCGCAACCCTGTAATGGCTGATACCAGTATTAATGTCACTCGCGTTATGCGTTCGTTCAAGTAAAACTATCCCCGTCGCAGCTCACCTGCGTACTCAGCGAGTTTCCAAATTCAATATTTGTATTAAATAGAGTTTGCCTATTCTGCATAAAATTAAGATGGGAAAGAGTATGTTGGTTTGCTGCTGTGAGGAACACTGTAAATTGGCCTTTTTACTATAATCTATTCATATTTTTGCGATATACTAAGATTCATCATTATATGTCCACCGTCGTGATAAACACATAGAAATATTAACAAGAGCTATTTTTTGTTCTCTAGGCACCTCAAAACGAAAAAGAAACATGGTCCCGGGCTCAGGTCTTGCCATGAGACCTAAGTGAAATTCGCTCAAACGATAGGCCTACTGTAATTCAATACTATACTACGAGCAAGGTTTGTGTATATTATGTAGGCAGAAGGATTTCGAAAACAGCTCTACTGAGTTTCTTTAAATTTTTGAAATAGCTAGATAAATTTATGAAAAAAGGCTCTAGATAGGTCTAGTGACCAGTAAAATCCCGCATTCTTGTATTATTAAGTTTAAAATCCAAACGAGATCGCACGCAGCACGCTGGCGTGAGTAGAGCGAATTTCATATAACTTATATTATTTTCATCATAGTAATCGAATAGTACTGAGTATGCAGATTTGGTGCCATAATTGTCTTTTATATAGTAGCCTAATGTGCTTATGTTAAGGCTGTTCGCTAAGTAAAAAACACATACAATATATTAACAAATTATGTCAGTAATTATGTGAGTTATACCAATGTATTTGTTCTCGATTGTGCTGTCGACTAACTTTAGAAGATAAGGTAAGAAAGAGAAAATGAGTTGATCATATTGAAATGCAAAAACTGAAGTGGTACGGGCATTTGAGAAGAGTGGATCCAGGCAGGATACTGGTCAAACCGTCATTGACTGGGACGGTGGCGACGTCCTATGATCCAGCTACTTGGAGGTCACGAATTGTGGATAGTTGTGAGCGATGGTCAGTGGGTGTAGTGTTCTCTTGTATGGATTAACGTCCGCACCAATGAATACTTCGTTAATCAACAAAGACCATCCTCATAATTAGATCAATTCGTCGTTCAGAGGCCGTGGTTCGGATTCCATTATCATCATCCTACACTCATTTCTCATTAATATTTGGCTTATAATACCTACCCAGGGTTGCCGTTTCAATAATCTAATCTATTACCTAGAAATGTATTTACTAAGCAGCCTCAAGAGAGACGTAAGACCATGGTCATCTTGGAATGGGCAAGATAATATGGGAAAGAGGAATAAATTTAAGTTTGCACTGATAGCATTGATAAAAGGAATAAACAGCTTTAAAATTAAAACCAATATTTGTCATCAAATATTAATTGACATCAAATCTATTTCAAAATTATTTTATAAGCTTATTATAATTTTTAAAATGAAATCTTAACTCTCAAGGAATAATAATAATGATACAATGTTTCTGATTGATCTAATCTAGGCTAAATTAATGCTAGATAATTTAGGTCTGATTTATTTGTTTGTTTGAATACTACGCTAATTTTTTCAAAATGTTGGTTCCCAGTTAAAACTGCAGATTCCTTGTTACCATTGGCTGTTGTACTTTTAATTAACACTCTTACCTTAGGAACTGTCAGCCTTGGTAATTACGTGAGTTATACCAATTTACTTATTCTCAATTGTGCTGTCGACTAACTTTGGAAGATAAGGTAAGAAAGAGAAAATGAGTTGATCATATTGAAATGCAAAAATTGAAGTGGTACGGGCATTTGAGAAGAGTGGATCCAGACAGGATACTGGTCAAACCGTCATTGACTGGGACGGTGGCGACCTCCTATGATCCAGCTACTTGGAGGTCACGAATTGTGGATAGTTGTGAGCGATGGTCAGTGGGTGTAGTGTTCTCTTGTATGGATTAACGTCCGCACCAATGAATACTTCGTTAATCCACAAAGACCATCCTCATAATTAAACCAATTGAGGCCGTGATTCGGATTCCATTATCATCATCCTACACTCATTTCTCATTCATACTTGGCTTATAATACCTACCCAGGGTTGCCATTTCAATAATCTAATCTATTACCTAGAAATGTATTTACTAAGCAGCCTCAAGAGAGACGTAAGACCATGGTCATCTTGGAATGGGCAAGATAATATGGGAAAGAGGAATAAATTTAAGTTTGCACTGATAGCATTGATAAAAGAAATAAACAGCTTTAAAATTAAAACCAATATTTGTCATCAAATATTAATTGACATCAAATCTATTTCAAAATTATTTTATAAGCTTATTATAATTTTTAAAATGAAATCTTAACTCTCAAGGAATAATAATAATGATACAATGTTTCTGATTGATCTAATCCAGGCTAAATTATTGCTAGATAATTTAGGTCTGATTTATTTGTTTGTTTGAATACTACATTCATTTTTTTATATTTTGGTTCCCAGTTAAAACTGCAGATTCCTTGTTACCATTGGCTGTTGTACTATTAATTAACACTCTTGTCTTAGGAACATGTCAGCCTTGGACGGTAACAAAACTTGATCGTACCAAATACAAGTTGTTACCTACAACAGTAGATAAGCCTAAGTAGTTTAATTGTACTGTGTCAATTTAAACGCCGTATTGCAGACGATACTCGCACCGCACCCGAGCCCGGTCACCTGTCTGCGTTGTTTATTTTGAAATTCAATTTAAAGTTGGTGTTGACTCTCCATTAAAAGTTACGTAAGAGGTCAACGCTAATGCATGGGTCGCTAACGCTAACAGGTTGGCAGCATTGTGTAAGTATACGACACCGTAAACTACGTCACATCCGCCTCCTCTCACCAGGCCGCGCTACCGGCGGTGCTCTCCGTTTCGTTAAGTCAGCTGTTTTCAGTTTTGAGGAGGTGGTTGTATATTTTTCCATTAAGAGCGGTGAAATATATCGTTTTAGCCTAATAAGACGATGGTAATTTTGTGACAGCATTATACGATGGTCGTAAAAATGGTTTAGTTTCGAATTAAGAAGAAGGGGCCGTGGCGTGTCGTGTAATCCAGCTACTTGGATATCACGAATTGTGAATATTTGTGAGTGAGGGTCGGTGGGTGTAGTGTTCTCTTGCGTGGATTAACGTCCGCACTATTGAATACTACGTTAATTAATAATTAGACCAGTTCGTAATTCAGAGGTAGTGGTTCGGACTCTATGTTAAACTGTAGGTCCCTTAGATATGCTATTGTGTGTTGGGTTATTAATTAACAGTCATGTCTTAGGAACATGTCAGCCTTAGTCAGTAACAAGCAAGATCTTACACCCATTCATCATTAATATTTGGCTTAAAATACCTACCTGGGTAGGTTATCATTTCAGTTAAAAGTATAAAGGTTAAGTGATTATGTAGGGTGTTATATTATTAGTTTTAATATTTTATTTTCCTGGAAAATTTAATCACCACACAATTATTATATTCCGATATTTAACAAATAATTAATTACCTTATTATGAAACAATTTTTTAAATTGAAAGTGTAGACTAATTTGCTAGAGAACCATTACCTTTGTCACACCTCATTCATATTCCTGTGACAACCGAGTTAGGAACGATATTTGGAGAGATATTAGCAACGTTTTTTAAGTTTTACTAAAAAAAATGATCTATTGAAAGAATTTAACACAAGAAAAAACAGCTGCCAAATTAAAATCATATTAGTTTGTTCCCATTGATTGATTTTATTTTATAATAATTATTAGTATTTTGGGCGAACATTGTACGTGACTTAGACATGTTAATTATTTATGTTAGAAAAAATGCAATATTTTATTTGAAATTTGATATCTGGTGCTCATAGTTGAATAACATTATAAAACGTTAAATAATCATTCCTTAAAACAAATAGTCTATGATAACACAATTTTAAATGAACCATCAAACCATATGTAATATTTTATGATATACAACACTTTTTTAAACGAAATAATATAAAACATTTTAATTATCTTCTATTTAAATCAAAAAAAGTAAAATATAACATAATACGTTAACTATTGGTGAATAAATGCTCATTTTTTTACGTAACATACTTATGTTAACAATGAATGATTCAGATGGTTGTGTATGTGGCATACGGTTTTAATAAAGTAAACCATCATTAGCTAAGAAATCAAATGTTTAATTGATTTGTAAACAATTTTCCATGTTAACATTGAAATTACCTATAGAGTTTTCTTGAAAAAGATTTTTACTAAAATGAAAATAGATTACTTCCAAAATACTATCATTCGTAAATTTGAAGTAAAGAAACAAAAAAAAATACTTTAATTTTATTTGTATTATATATATTTTGTTAACTTTGTTTACGTATGAAAACGATTTTATTATGATTATTATTATATACTAATATTACTCTGAGGGAGAGTGTATGTATGCGCGACCAAAATTTAACACTCTCATATTTGTATAAAAACATGTTAATGAACTGAAGTCATTTTTTAACATATTATGATACTATTTCCCTCAGAAATAAATACAAACATTTTCACAATGTCTTAGCTTTTATGTTGCAATTTGTAAAGATGAAAATTTCATGTTTCTATAGAAACTACTAGATTGCTATTGTATCGAATTTTTAATATATAAGAATAAGAACAGCTGTTTAGAGGAACTTTAGACATCTCCATAACCTAACCTTTTGACCACAGGGAAGTAAATACAATCATTTTTGTATGAACGCCTGTGTACGAGTCAAGTGTCGAGTGTGGCCGCGAGCACCTGTGAGGCCAATGGGGCGGAAGCCCGACATACAGAGCCGTTCACCCGTGATCACTCGACGGGGTTTGTAGAGGGCGAAACCCGTAGCTCCATCTGCTCAAAGCCCGCGTGTTGATTTTACTCATTCTCCCTCAGAAATGTGGATTTTGGATCTGAGGAGTGATAATTCGCGTTTCCTTTGAGACGCGTCAAAGGAGAGCCGGATCGCTTACCGGAACGGGAAATGATTTAAATCAATCGTTACATTAACTAGTGGATCAGTGTAACCGGAAACTCGGCTGCGCCGGAAGTGATCACCAGTACCTCCGTTTGAGAGTGTTTCCGCTTTATAGAACCTAATTACACGTACAAATACCGTTTACTACCTTAAATTACTTAGATGTACAATAGTTGTGATAAATTATAAACAGTAATCTGGGTTTATAATTTAATATTTTTTTACTAATTTATTGCTATAGCCCATTAATAAATTTGCTGTAGGCCTGGGTAATATTAAACTACCAAGCCTAACCTATCAAGCATGTAACACTCATTCAATAATTAAGTTTAGAAATACGATTAAGTACAAAAAAGACACTTTCACTCCATGTGATGAACAACTGTTTTATCAAACTGTGGAAATAACCTCGTCACTACAAAATTAGACCACATTATTTGAGGTTAAACAAAATATCATCAATGTTTACATTTCCGGTGTTGTCTTTACACAATATTTTAGGTTATCTTAAAACATAACATTATTAACATTGTTTTCATAATGTGCTAATTACGAAGTAATGTAATGTTTTTAGTTAGTTTCTATTGATTTTAGTTAAGAAAACATGCTATTTTATATTTTTAATTTATGTGTTTTTTAAACAGTTAGCATTGATTTAGAATGAGCCATGAACAAATTTTCAGGTTAGCGAACAGAAAACGAGGATTTTGCAGACGATTAAGAGGACTGAAAAAGGCTGCAATCCAGACGGTGAGATGACATAGTATTTATTTTCCATTTATTATTATATAGGATATAGGATGTTATATATTTATTTATATAGGAGAAGTCCGAACTTCTCCTATCGCTTCTAGTGTTTAAAAAAAGACACTTTCGCTCAGTGTGACGAACTAATATTCCCATCATACTGTTCAAATAACCTTCTAATTATTAGAAAATAAAAACACATAATTTGAGGTTATACAAAGTGTTATCAATGTTTCCATTTCTGTTTATATATTTACACGATATTTTAAGTTACCCTATAAGATAAACTAAAATATTGTTTTCCCACACTCTGAAAAATTTTCAAATTCATCACCCTGTAATTAAAATAAATTACTATCAATTTTTACAAATTATGCCAAAGTTTATTTACGGCAATGAAAACATAAACGTTAAAATAATGTTTTTCAATAGTCGACTTTTCTACCTTAATTTTGAAGCACAACACCAAGCAGATGTAGAAATCATTTTCCATATGTTGGAAAAAACACAAAACAAATTACAGTCCAGTATTTAAAACACTAAATAATTAACGCGTTCGGTAGGCTATGAATGGAGAACAACACAGGGAAATAACTGCTAGATGTTTTGAACTTTAAAATAAACTGATAAGAAAGATCACCTGACAATACAGGTAATTTCAACGTTTTTAGTGGACAATATTTACTCACTGCTGTATCAGAAGCGACCCAAGCTACTTGTGCTCCATTTCCCAATTGGTTCAAGTCTGGCAATGCTCGGAGGAGTTGATTAATTACATCAGCTCGCAAAGACAAAAGCTCTTACGGGGCGTGTTTATTAATTAACGCGAGCATAAATAAACCATCCCCTTGACCACTATACGTCTACTAACCACCTAATCAATTATTTCTCTTGCCCCGAGCAATTATTTTGACGGGTATTCCCCTGAGATTTTATTTTTGTTTTCCCAATAAAGCGCTGCCGCCGGCCGGGCCTCTTGACTTGCCCTCTTACTGCACCATTGTTCCGCCCACAATGCCGGGTCTATGTTTTTAAGCTTCGTATCGCCGACAGGTTCGAGGGTATCATTGTCCGGTCTCGCTGCATCTGGACTCTCCACCGTTCCTTTTATCATTATCGATTTTCTCATCGATCATAAACTTCTATTTTGATTAAATGATTCTTTTTTTGTAATACAGGGTTATCATAAAAGAATGGTGCGTTTTCGAACATGGTTTAAAGAAAAACCAAATTACTTAAAGTTAATGTTGTTTATTCATCTATTATCAAACAGTTTTTTTACATAATTAATAGATTTCAATATGTGCGCCCTTAGTCGCTCGACAAATGTCCAAACGATAATCAATTTCTCTCCAAACATTCGCTAACATTTCTTCGGTTATGGTTGTCATTGCTTCATTAATCCTGTTTTTAAGTAGTTCAGGTCACGACTTTTTTGTGAATAAACATTGTTTTTGATGTAACCCCACAAGAAAAAAGTCACAAGGTGTCAGGTCTGGACTCCTTGGATGCCACAGCACAGGTCCTTGCCAGCCTATCCATCTATCTCCAAATTTTTTGTTCAAAGCGTCCGTCACCAATGCACTGAAGTGTGGGGGAGCACCATCTTGTTGGAGATGAGGTTGATGGTTGGCTGAATGTTTTAGAGTTCATCTAGCTGAGGAAAGCAATAATTGATTAACATGTCGAGATACACAACTCACACAACTCCATTAATTGTTCTTTCAGCAAAGAAGAAAGGCCCTATTACGCGATTTTTCATCACACATTAACTTTAGGCGAATCACGTTGTTTCTCAACAATTGCGTGTGGGTTTTTAACAGCCCCATATTCGTGAATTGTGTCTGTTAACACATCTACTGACATGGAAAGTAGCTTCGTCTGTAAAAATTATATTATCTAAAAAAGATTCGTTTTCACTTATTCTGTCCAACATTCTAACAGCGAAATTGTAACGGTTTACACTACCATTGGGTTTCAATTCCTGCAGCATCTGGATTTTATAAGGTTTTATAAGGCTTACAAACTTTTGGGTTGGAGGCTTTCAGAGATACTAATATAACATTCAGAAATTTCCCTACAATCTTCTTATGAATTACTGAAACCGCACCATTCTTTTATGATAACCCTGTATTTAAATTGTTATTGGGGACATTTTGCAGCACTATTAGCTAAACAAAGATTCACGACGTTTCAAAATTAGGACTCTGATGCCGTCATCAGGTGAGCTGGAACCATGAGTATGACAACATTATAATACACTAGTTGACCCGGCGAACTTCGTAACGCCTGACAGTAAATACTTGTTAACTTTAAGGTTGGCCATGTTCTGAAGTCGAATAGCATTACGGCTTCATTGTGAAAGGTTATATATTCTGGGTCGCGGCATAGTGAATAACAATACTGAAACGATAAGACATATTCATAAAATTCCCATAAAACAAATAAATCTGAGTGGATTAATTCATAATTTTCAAATCCATTCCAAACCCAAAATGTTGATTATTATAATATACGTAATATATATAAACATTGTTATTATTTTTTATTTGGCCAACATATAAACATGTGACTTTTAATCAGACAGAAAATAAAAATATAAATACATAATCCCCAAAACCGTAAACTATTAACGTGGCGAATAAAGCTGTTCATTTTGTACAGCACATATTTACTTCATAGTTTTACATTAATGAATGATTCAGATGGCATTGGATAGTAAAGCATATTGCTAATGGAAAGTAAAACAACAGCTGTAGTTTAAGAAATGTTTTTATTGTAGAACATTTGTAAACAAACTTACTCTCTATAAGGTTGACATTAGTAATTTAAAACGCCATAAAATGGAAACTTATGGGGTTTCGAAAATATTTTCTCACTTAAACCTTCCCGGATACGCACAAAAAAGTACGTACATGTCACAAGGGCTCAAGACGCTTTGACTCTTTATAAGTTTTCGTCATGTTTCAGGATTCAGCTCACCTGAAGACGGGGCTAGATACAGATCCCGAAACGTCGTGAAACTTTATTTCACTAACCGTAATGGAAAATGTCCGCAAAAATAATCAAAATAAAATCATCCTCATCATCAAAGATTAATTTCAAACAAAGTATTTTTAGTTTTATAGAATAAATTTTATATTAGAACTATTAATGTCCTGCACATCGACCTTTGTGTTTCGTCTGCTGTAAATAAAAGGGAGGTATCGGTCGGTACTGTGATTTTGTAATTTTTATATCACTGCGGATGAATGGATTAAAATCGTAATATTATGAAGTTTGCAATCAATAACATATTTAGACAATAAAATGACTAATCACAATTAATTAATTAATAGAACATTGGGTCCCATTGGGTATCCAAAGTGCTTCGACATTTCGCGACGTGAATGAGATAATAAAACACCACAAAACCTAAGGGAAATCATCAAATAGTATTTTGGACGTTAATAATGTATTCAATTTGACGTTCTAGACCAAATATTAAAAATAAATTTTGTAGATTTTATCTTTAATTAGGTGTTCGGTACGAAAATATTAAAAAAAATTGAATTGTTGTTTTAATGTTAAAAGAAACCTCTGTTTTTCCTAAATATTTTGGTGTATAAAATAGGGAATATTTTGAACAGATAGGTTGTGTATCAGGTCCTTCTTTTGCAACACCTACTCTTTCTCATGAACTACTTGACATTGTCCAACCAAATATTTACTACTTATTTATCACGTATCTACACACAGTTTAATGAAAGTGAAAGTGAGGAAAAATAATATATTCCTCCTTTACTAACGAAATTTTAAACGATTAAACAAATAATTATTTCAATTATTAAAAATGATTTTTCAAAGCTCTCGTTTAAGTTTTTTTTAAAAGGTCCAAAAATAAGCCCTCAAATTTCATTGCAGTATATTAAGTAGGTTTCCAGGAAAGAAACATAAAAGTTGTTAAATTTAACATGGGCAGCATGGGGCGTTCCAAACCACCTGGTGGACCTACCGTACTGTTGGTGGACATTTTACATCACGATTTTATGTAAAACAAAGTTTCACGACATTTCGGGATCTATGGTGAAAGATAAAATTTAAATTTTTTAAAATTACATATGAACAACGCAAAAAACCCAAATGTGAGAATACACGTCTCTACCAAATTTGGTCGCCACCGGACCATTTTTACGAGAGTTATCTTGTTAAGACACACACACATATAAATATATATATACATATATCTATACATAAAAATATATAAAGTTTAACGACTATTGTTTTTGGTCTCTGGGCACCTAAAGAAGAAAAAATAACATGGTCCCGGGCTTAAGTCTCGCCATGAGACCTACGGTAATAGCTTCTTCCCTATGGGAAATTCGCTAATACAAATTGTCAACACATTAAGTATTAAGTAATTATTAATCACCGTCCTAGTGCCCTACAAGTCATGATTGTTCGCGATTAACGTGTTAACCAGACCTTTCCCTAAGTAAAATACACCATCTGACAGTCTGACCCTTTCCCTCCCGGGTCTAATCAAGATGCTAGAGGCGACCGTCCCGGCCGTGGTTTATTGGAGGACCATCCGCGGTTATTGGCGGTGTGGGCCGAGGTCGGGTTGCCTCACGACGGAGGTCGCCACAAGTGGTTGTCATCCTGTGACGTCATACCTCGGTGCAGCCCGACTGACGTAGGAGTCATTGAGGCGGCTATGACGATGACTCAGAGGTGACTTTCACCAAATTGACAATTTAACACACTAAAGGACCTTTTTAGTGAATTTCCCATAGTGAATAAGCTTATCGTAGGTCTCATGGCGAGAGTAAGCCCGGGACCATGTTATTTTTCGTCTTTAGGTGGCCAGAGGCCATTTGTGCGCGCGCGCGCGTGTGTGTGTGTCTTTAAACACGATAAGTCTCGTAAAAATAGTCCGATCGAGACCAAATTTGGTAGAGACGTGTATTCCTACATTTGCTCGGACGAGTTCGTAAACCAGACATATCGGTCAATCGGAACGGGTAGTTTGGGGGGGGTTGTACCCCAAAAATGGGTTTTTTGCGTTTTTCCCATGTAATTTTTAAAAACAAATTTAATTTTTCACCATTAAAATCAGCTTAAAAACTACACAATTTAGTGCCTTAAAGCTTTTCTCTATCTCCAACGGTTACCGAGATATTGAAAAATCTAAACACAGTACATTGTATTGAGGGGCTCCAATGCTAATCTTATGAAGAATTAAGAAAAAATTAATATTTCCTTTATTAACCAATAATTTACGATGAAACTTTGTATTTAGCTTCATGTTATTGGGATCCATACCTTTATGCTAAAAAATCATAGTTAATGTGTTCCTCACAGCAGCAAACCTGCATACTCTTTCCCATGTTAATCTTATGGAGAATAGGCAAATAACTCTCATATTTATCTACAGATAACGATAAAACTTGTCACATATCATTATTATGTTATTGATTTGGAAATTCGCTGAGTACGCAGGTATGCTGCGACGGGGGTATTTTGTGAAATGTAAAAGCTATTTGTTTTTAAAAGGATTTTTGTTCGACAACAATTCCAACATTGTATGCACACCTTGTGTTGTGGTAATGTAAAATAGGAGAAAATAAAACGAGTTCAGGATATAAGGAGATAAATTACATCACATCATCTGTTTACCGGCCACGGTCACGCCCGGCCTACATACGTCACCGGGGTTCCGGTGCGGCCCGTCACTTCCGGCAGTTTTAGCACCCCTGTGCGAGGCAAGGGTTGACGGACCCACCCAGCGCGAGGCTCCAATACTGAGGTGCCAACTCTTTATTGCCGATTAATGTTTGGTTTTTGTCAGCGCGGTGTGGCGGAGGTATGTTTTTTGTGTAATTTCGTGAGTGTGGGAAAGTAGAGCACTGTTTTTTCCTTCGATTTTGGAATTTTATAAGGTTATTACTACTTTCAGTACCGTTATAGTATTTCTTGAAACATAATTTAATGTTTTACAACTGTTTAACAAAAACAACCGATTGGAATTAAAATAACTATTATTTTTTTACGCATAGACAAGAAAAGGAGATAAGAATATATCAGATTTTAAACCTAGTTGTAATTTAGTATTTGTACAAGATTAAATAAATAATTCCATTTCCTATGGTCAATTTGGACTTTAGATTAGATTAGATTATTGAAATGGCGACCATACCACAAGGTAGGTATTTTAAGCCAAGTATGAATGAGAGTTGATTGTAGGATGATTGTGGCGCGATCTTGTAGTCTTGTTACTGACTAAGGCTGACATGTTCCTTAGACAGGACTGTTAATTAATAGCCCAACAGCCGATGGAAAATGTATCTTTACATTTGCAGCCGATGGTGTGTGTATCTTTGACTTACACACACTACGACATAAAATAGTTACCGGCACTGTCAAGGGTAACGCTCTTAGTAAGTCAAAGGTTGCTGGATTGGAATTCAATGAATTCAAATTAGAATTTAGAATTTTGCTACAGCATCGATTGCGGTAAGGTACAGTAAGAACTGCACAGAGGTGCAATGTTTTAATTTTTAAATATTATTAATTTTTTCTTTTTCCATTAGAATCAGCTCAAAAAATACACAATTTAGTACTTTAAAATTATGCTCAAATGGGTACCTGAGGTATTAAAAAATTAAAAACACAGTACGTTATACTTTGGGCCTCCAATGTTAATCTTATGCAGGATAAAATAAAATTATTATTTCACTTACTAACCAAAATTTTCACTAACCTTTTCTACTAACCTTCATGTGGTTGAGATCCATCGATTCATATCATGGCAGCTAACCTGTATACTCTTTTCCCATCTTAATCATATAGATAATAGGCAAACGGCTTTATTTATTTGTGGATAGTTATGAGCGATGGTCGGTGGGTGTAGTGTTCTCTTGTGTGGATTAACGTCCGCACTTTTGAATTAGTATCAATACTACTACGTTAATCCGCAAAGACCATTCTCATAATTAGACCAGTTCGTAATTCAGAGGCCGTGGTTCGGATTCCACGTTAAACTGTAGGTCCCTTAGTTGCCATCGGCTATTGGGCTATTAATTAACAGTCCTGTCTAAGGAACATGTCAGCCTTAGTCAGTAACAAGACTACAAGATCGCGCCACAATCATCCCACAATCATTTCTCATTCATACTTGGCTTAAAATACCTACCTGGGTAGATCGCCATTTCAAATGGTAATAATAATAATAATAATAATATGGACTGATGTTGATTAAGCTTGGTATGTGACCAATATAAAAATTGTTTGAAATGCCTACTTTCAATGTTTCCTCACAGCAGAAAAGCTGCATGGAGAATTGGGCAACCTCTCTTATTTATTGACAGATTTTGATAAAACTTGTCATATATTACTATTCATATTATTGATTAGGAAATTTGCTGAGTACGTAGGTCTGCTGTGAGGAGGTATTTATTTTAAGGTTAGTTTAAAAGTAATGTTTCGTGTTTTCTTCTATCTGAGCAAAGCTCACTCCCCGGTTCTACTGCACTAACAACTCAAAATCGAAAAATATTAATTATGGGGTTTCAACAATATACATTTGAATTTGCCTTTGCATGTAACATGGTCAACATCTCATGGGCGCGTCCACTATGACGTCGCGCCACTTACCTCTCCGTCAGCGCAGCGGTTATGTATAATTGAGCGGGAGCATGACTGTCGGTTGATCGCCGCGACACCTGCCGGCGACATATGGCGCCATCAATCAGCTAAGTACATGGGAAATCAATGAACACTTGTCTGAGAGCCAGCCGGGCAAATCCATACCGAAACACCGACCCAGTCTGGTGGAAGCAGTCAGCCTTTGTACAGGTTGTGTGACACAGTGATCAGCTGGATACTTATTATGTCATAATTTTAATTATCCTCAGATCGTAAACAATTAAATATTTCAATCTGATAAGACAACAATATTGGAACTGTGGCGTGTCCTGTAATCCAGCTACTTGGAGGTCACGAATTTGTGGATAGCTGTAAGCGATGGGCGGTGGATGTAGTGTTCTCTTTTGTGGAGTAACGTCCGCATTATTGAATACTACGTTGATCCGCAAAGATGATCCTCATAATTAGACCAGTTCGTAGTTCAGAGGCAGTGGTTCGGACACCACGTGAAACTGTAGGTCCCTTAGATATGCCATTGACTGTTGTGCTATTAATTAACAGTCTTGTCTAAGGAACATGTTAGTGAAAAGCTCACAAGATCGCGCAACAATCTTAATACACTCATTTCTCATTCATACTTGGCTTAAAATACCTACCTGGGAAGGTTTTAATACTAGCTGACCCGGCGAACTTCGTAACGCCTAACAGTAAATACATGTTAACTAACTTTAAGATTGGCCATGTCCTGAAGTCAATTAGCATTGCGGCTTCGTTGTGAAAGCTTTAAATATTCAACAGCTGATTATTATAATAAACTCAATATGTATAAACATTGTAATTATTTGTTATTTGGCAAACATATAAACACGTGACTTTTAATCATACAGAAAATAAAGAAATATAAATACAGTACATAATTCACAAAAATCTGTAAACTATTAACATGGCGAATAATGCTGTTCATTTTGTACAGCACATATTTACTTCATAGTTTTACATAAATGAATGATTCAGATGGCCTTAGATAGTAAAGCATATTGCTAACGGACAGTAATCAAACAGCTGGTTTAAGAAATCAAATGTTTTGATTGTAGATAATTTTGTAAACAAACTTATTCCCCATAAGGTTAACATTAGAAAATTAAAACGCTATAAAATGGAAACTAACTGAATTTATGGAAACTGAATATGCCTAAAGCATGATCGGAGCAGAGACGAATCCAAAAAATCAAAGATCATTAAAATCGGTCCAGCCGTTCTCGAGTTATAATGCGTGTAACTAACACGACTTTGTCTAATATATTTAGATGGAAATACTATACCGGAAGCATTAACCCAACAAGATTATTTGATGTGTGTTGACAAGTAGCCTACTGATGTGGTGCATATTTTCATGGTTGGATAGGATTAGGATGTCCCTTCGTTTCAAACCAGTAATCTGTTGACTCAGAACCGTGGTCCACTACAGAGATTCGTTCCTTGTAATTCACCTTGACATTTATAGAGGAGGGGAGAGTTTAGTTGGCTCATCATCAATTTAATAGTAATCCAAATCATTAAAGTATTTAACAGTTTGAAAAGCGTTTAATGGCACCTCGAGACTGTATGATCTGTAAGGCTCATGTAGTATAACATCGGTTTCGTCACTCTCTCAACCCCCGCTAGGTGGCGCCCCGGGCGGAGCTCAAGACTCGACAAATCTGTATGATCTGTGAAGCCCCCCATACACGATCCGACACGGTCTGTAGACACGTCTGCCGGTTGCCACACACGTACATACTAAGACAACAGACAGCGACCATCGTGTACCTTCGGGCTTACTCGGTTCGTATCGTACCTTCGGAAGTTGTTCGTGAACGTTCAATGATCACTCATCAGACTTTATTCTAGAAAAAATGGCTGTAAGTGATGTCGCTCTTTTTGGAGGAATTTTTTGTTTGTGGAGGATGTTCCCCAAGGAAAAACAACGTGTGGACCAAGAATGTGGTCCTCCGTAACAGTTGGAGGTGTGAGATCCCTATCCTAAATATTCATAATGATGATAGATTAGATTATTGAAATGGCTACCATACTACAATGTAGGTATTTTAATCCAAGTATGAATAAGGATTGAATGTAAGATGATTGTAGCGCGATCTTGTAGTCTTGTTACTGACTAAGGCTGACATGTTCAATAGACAGGACTGTTAATTTATAGCCTAACAGCCAATGGCAACTAAGGGACCTACAGTTTATCGTAGAATCCACGGCCTCTGAATAACGAATTGGTCTAATTTTAATGATGGTCTTCGCGGATTAACGTAGTATTCAACTGAGATAGAACACTACACCCACCGACCATCTCTCACAACTATCCACAATTCGTGACCTCCAAGTAGCTGGATTACATGGAAATAATGATAGGAAGGAATAAATAATTTAGCAATTATTTATTACCAATTCCTTATCATTTATTAATAAGGAATAATTGATAAGAGAATCAAACATCGGAGGATGATTCTCTGGCTCAACCATGACTTTCGAAAAGAGATTTAATTTCTTCAGCTTTGCAAAAGTATAGCACATCAGATATCACTGATGGTGACTGGGATAATGGCATCCTGTAATCCAGCTACTCGGAAGTCACGAATTGTGGATAGTTGTGAGTGATGGTCGGTGGGTGTAGTGTTCTCTAATGTGGAGTAACGTCCGCACTATTGAATACTACGTTAATCCGCAAAGACCATCCTCATAGTTAGACCAATTCGTAATTCCGAGGCCGTGGTTCGGATTCCACGTTAAACTGTAGGTCCCTTAGATATGCCATTGACTGTTGGGCTATTAATTAACAGTCTTGTCTAAGGAACATGTCAGTAAAAAGCCCACAAGATCGCGTAACAATCTTAATACACTCATTTCTCATTCATACTTGGCTTAAAATACCTACCTTGTAGTATGGTCACCATTTCAATAATCCAATCTAATATCAATGTCTGTGTTTGTGGAGCCCATACACGGATAGACGTGGTCTGTCAGTGTACGGTCTCTTAGGAATTAAAGTTAGAACGCAGACCATATACAAGGTCATGTAGGACGTCATCGCTGTCAACGACGTCACTCGTCACTCTCCCCCCCGCCAGGTGGCGCCCCGGGCGGAGCTCAAGACTCGCGATACTGTATCGCACCCGTCCAAGACGGATAATCCGCCCATCATCCGAGATAATAAATAAAAGTGTGGGTAAGTAGGGGCAGGCCCGCTGTTTACTCAGGCCTCGATTGTATACCAGCATATATTGGTGGGCTGTGTGTTTTGTAAAAAGCGAGGGGAGCGCCCCTCCCCCTCCCCTACCTCAGCTGGAGGGTCGTAACGTTCGGCGCCCGTCACGCGTCTAAACGTCCGATTGGGGAATCCGTTTGATAAAATTACTCTTTGATCAATTTGGAATGGGAATCTCGATGTGTTGGCAGCGTGCTTTAAACGCCTTTAAAATGTATGCCACTTTTACGTCGGTTTCTTGATGCTACGCTTTTATGATAGGGAAATAATCTATAATATTATAAAGAAGAGGTGGTTTCTGTATGTTTGTTTGTGGGTTTTTTGTGGCAAGTAAACGCAAAAAATACTGAACCAAACAGTTTGAAATTTTACACAAAGGTAGATCTTAAACTCATGCAACACATAGGCATACTCATTTCCTTAAAATCTTCTCGGGCTACGCCCTGTGAACGTCCTAAGTTTCAATGTTTACATTTTTAGAGAATGAAAACATAAAATTACTTGAATGTCAACAGCTGTGAACACTAAAATTTGACATTTCGGGAAGAAGAAGAAGAAAGAGCTGCCGTGACCGTCCTAGGTTTCAATGTTTACTTTTTCTAATGACAACATCCGTTTGCACTATATTTTGACAGTTCGGGAAGAAGAAGAAATAAAGTTGATTTTTCAGATAAATAACTGCTGGATCGGAATTAGTGAATTATTTGAAATAGTGGAATGGTAGATTTTAAGTTTTTTTCCGACGACTGTCTCTATTACATTAATCCTTATCCTCTCCCAATATTTACAAGATGTTACTTTGAAATGTTGTAGACACTCGTGTTTTGTCATTTTGTAAACAATGAAGAATTAATTAACAATAACTTAAATGTATCAGTAGAGCCTACACCTTTCAGCCTTTTTTTAACCCGTGCGAAGAACGGGTACTTTGGCTAGTTTATTATAATGAGGATTTCTTAATGAATCATCGGGATCCATGCAATCGTGTGACCGAATTTTTCTCGTTATTCCTCCATGTTTTCAATCTAAAAATACATTGTTTCTCACCTATATAAATCAAGAAGGTGGAGAAAATAAATAAAGTATTTTTAGGATTATTTTTACTGTCGGCTAACATATGGAGGAACGACGAGAAAAATAATGTAATATCGCGTAAATGAAGTCCTCTCGAGTCATGAATGTGTAATTGAACAACCTTTATGATAGTCAGTAACGACTACAAGATCGCACCACAATCCTCAACTTGTCTTAAAATACCTACCGTCTGGTATGGTCGCTATTTTACTAATCTAGTCCAATCTAATCATTCGTACGTTAATACACATCAGAAAAAAATACATCCGCTGTCCATCCCTCACAACTATCCACAATTGGAGACCTCTAAGTAGCTGGATTACAAGACACGTTACCACCACAGTCTGAAAAACACATGAAACTTAACACGTTATTGATTGAGTAGGCTATATTAAAATTTTGAATGAGAAGTTTTTAATTCTTTTAATGAAAATGTTTTATAAATCTTAATAAGTTTTTTTGCAAGAGTCGAAATGGTAGAGTTTATAAATTACTAGCCAAAGTACCCGTTCTTCGCAAGGGTAAAAAAGGCTGAGAGGTGTAGGCTCTACAGATACATTTAAGTTATTGATAATTAATTCTTTATTGTTTACAAAATGACAAAACTCGTGTCTAAGTATATATCTAAACATGACAAAGTAACATATGTCAAATATTGGGAGAGGATAAGCATTAACGTAATAGAGGCAGGCATCGGGAGAAAATTAAAAATCTACCATTCCACCATTTCGAACTAATAATTCACTAATTTCGATCCAGCAGTTTATGTGTAAAAATTAACTTTATTTCTTTTTCTTCCCGAACTGTCAAAATGTAAAGTAAACGGATGTTGACACTAAAAACTGTAAACATTGAATCCCAGGGTATTTACAGCAACCATGTCTTCTGCTTCTCGAACTGTCAAATTTTAGTGTTCACAGCTGTTGACATTCAAGTAATTTTATGTTTTCATTTTCTAAAAATGTAAACATTGAAACTTAGGACGTTCACAGGGCGTAGCCCGAGAGGATTTTAAGTAAATGAGTATGCCTATGTGTTGCATGAGTTTAAGATCTGTCTTTGTGTAAAATTTCAAACTGTTTGATTCAGTATTTTTTGCGTTCACTTGCCACAACAAACCCACAAACACACAAACCCACAAACAAACATACAGAAACCACCTCTTCTTTATAATATTATAGATAGAAGATTGTAATTATTTGAGTCGAAATGTTGGTAGTAAATAATTTAATAATCTAAGGTAATTTAATATGATAAACTAAAGTTTCTATGTCCGTTCTTCATAAAAAAATATTTTTTAGCTAGACGGTACTTAAATGTAACTCAGAGACAACCTAAATAGTTTTTTAAGTTTATTTTGATTTGATTTGCATGATATTATATGTTTACAGCATCCAATTTAGTATTATAAAAGTAGAAGAGCTAGACATCTCGATGGAAATATTTTCATTACATTTTACAAATATGTTTGGACTTATTTCCTTGAATCGTAAGTGAATAAAGTTTCACCACTGAATGTGTATCTCAGTATCTCAGTGTTTATTTGCAACCAGTTCAAATACATATATCAAGTGTATTACAGCTCAGTAGAGAGTATTAAAATCCAAAAATCCCATTGTATTTTTAATGAAATACAAAAAATTTACATGAACCGGAATCCATCTCAACCAAATATACTCACATCGATTCAAATTACATGGACGACTTCCAAAACTCAAACATTTGCTCTCCACAATACGTCCGTCAACTCCAAGTACCTTTGGCGTAATGTGAGCAGAAGGGCGGAATCCAAGATGGCGTCGCTTCATAAAGTGGTTTTAATTACGGGTGGTTCACTGACGGTTGACGGCTCAATGTGAGGGGCGACGATGTGTTTACTCTGAGGATTACCAGGGCCCGGGGCCTCAGGGTGGAGGCTGGGGCCCTGCGGGGCCCGGTGTAATATTGCTTCCGTTGGTGCATAAGGCTCCTTGGGCGATTAAAATTATTTAAATGAAAACTTATGTTTTTCGTTTCTTTAATAAAACTCTCTCTACTAACCATCACCATGGGTACCTAAAAAACTAAACTTATATTCTAACTAAATTTCCAGGAGAAAAATATTTGTATTTACTAATACAAATATTTCCAGTTAGACCAGTTCGAAATTCAGAGGTGAATTTATGGCCCGTTAAAAATCCTGTTTAAGAAAAATGTCAGCCTTAGTCAGTATTAAGACTACAAACTCTCACCACAGTTTACACTCATTCCTCATTGATAAGGTATTTGACTAAAAGTACCTACCTGGGTAGGTCACCATTTCAAATGATAATCTAATGAATACTCCAAGAAAGTTTTAAATTATCACTAGTCAGGTGATTCTGTAGTTATATACAACCATGGTTTTGAACTATCTCACTAGTTTGTTAAGTAGCTTAAACATCAAGCTTAAACACAAATACTGTATCGAGAACAACAAAACACACTACAGTATACACTTTACCGGCCAGTCGTGAATCTGGAGTTGTGATTCAAATTCGTACAGTCCTGTGCGAACCTATCTTCTCTATATATAAAATTGAATGTATGTCTGTATGTATGTATGTCCTTTATGCGTTGCCAAACTACTCATCCGATCGACATGAAATTTTAGGAAGTTGCTCTATATGTGTCCGGGAAGGTTTTAGTGAAAAAATATTTTCGAAAACCCCATAAGTTTCCATTTTATGGTGTTTTAAATTTCTAATGTTAACCTTATGGAGAGTAAGTTTGTTTACAAATTGTCTACAATGAAAACATTTGATTTCTTAGCTACAGCTGATTGGTTTACTTTCCATTAGCAATACCGTATGCTTTACTATCCAATGCCATCTGAATCATTCATTAATGTTAAACTATGAAGTAAATGTGTACTGTAAAAAATGAACAGCTTTATTCACCACGTTAATAGTTAACGGTTTTGGGGATTATGTATTTCTATTTTTATTTTCTGTCAGATTAATGTCACGTGTTTATATGATAATTACAATGTTTATACATATTACGTTTATTATAATAATCAGCTGTTGTATATCTTTCCTATAAAAGCCGTATTACAGTTAGGTTTCGTTTGGGTTTGGATTGGATTTGAAAATTGTGAATTAATCCACTCAGATTTATTTGTTTTTAATGATATTAATATGTTTATCGTTTCAGTATTGTATTCACTATGCAGCGACCCAGAATAATATAACCTTTCACAATGAAGCCGTATTGCTATTAGACTTCAGAACATGGCCAATCTTAAAGTTAACATGTGTTTACTGCGAGGCGTTACGAAGTTCGCCGGGTCAGCTAGTTTTAAATATTAATCAGTAATGTGTTTTGTGTTTCCGTCAATATTAGTGTTGTTCTTGACGACTTCTTCCACAACAGCTTGATGTTTGTGGTTGAAAATGAACTGAGATAGTTTGAAACCGTGGTTGCCAAAACTTAGGATCACTAAAGGACTAACTAACTAAGGATCAACGATAAAGTTAAAACTTTTTAGTATCGTTGAGATTCTTTTAACATTTACTATGCGTAAGGAAGCTTTCTTCGCACAATCGCAATCAGTCACGCCTCGTGCTTCATTAACACCGAATCTGAATTGTAATCGATATAAAGTTCGTTTCGCTAATCGAATGAACAGCATCGAATGCTAATTGTAATCGATGATAAGGTGTTCGTTAATTTGCTAATCGAATGTCTGACTGTCTGTCTGCCTCACGGGGAAGGTAGTTTGACTTTGAGGGGATTCCTCGAGGGGGTCTCTCTCCGGGTGGAGGGGGGCGCAATCTCGCAATATTCGGAGTTGCCGAGTTTCACGCTCGGCGAGCCCCCCTGATGAAGCCCTCCCCCACGCTACAGCCACTCCCGACGCCTTATTTTGCTCCTAAAACATTGTTTGTATCCTTATTATCTGAAGAAACTTGGGCAAATATCGTTTCCAACTTCTGTATAAACTGACGAAAGTTTGCGTGAACAAAAAGAGGTGTTTTTTATTTAGGTGTACTGTAAATGTTTAAAATACCCCAATATAGTCACTTCTTTGTAATTATTTTTTGGTTTTAAAAACAAAAACTCCTGTATATTTTTTCAATAATAAATTATTCGATCAATTAATATTACCTACCTTCCTCATACTTTCACTAAATTACTTCTCATCAATTTTTAAGGATTTAAATTACAAGGTTTGAAATTTGGAACCTATATTTCTAGTCAGCGAAAAATATTGTTGGTTTAAGAACTTTCATTATCATACACATTTTTAATTCGATTATTATTCTGACAGGTATTAACTTAATTTTTTATTTGTAATAAAAATTCACCCTAAATATAGCTTGTATAAGCGTGGCCACATCTTTTCCCAAGATAAGCACACACGGTAGACGCCATAAACAATAACGTATGACGTCAGAGAATCGAATATAAACAAACCTTCCTACAGCGTATGATATTCTGTCTACGCATTTAACAGCCGTGTACTATATTTTTTTACAAAAAACGATGTCTAATGTCGTATCATATCATGTTATTCATTCATGGATTTACTTTAGATATTGCTAGAGCTATATACCTTTACATACAATAGATAATGTTAATTGATATTGGGATGTGTTAAGACGCCACCGGTACTACCTTGGTCCATTTTATTTAGGTAAATTTCAACATACAAAATGGCCGCTGCCGGGAAAAAAACTGTGCAACAGAGAGCTGTTTGAACAGACAGCTAATACGTTATAACTAACTGTATGCTGTTAAATATTTCGCACTATTTCGCACTATTGGTGTAAGAAATGTTTCGGGATCCTTTCCCATGTTGTTCTTATGGAATCACTTTAGTCCCGAGAGGGACTAAAAGTTATATTTTTAGTCCCATGGTATTAAAGTCTGAGTATCTCATGGGATGGGGCGAAGTACTTTGCTACTCTATTTCAGAGAGTAAAATATGGCTTTAGATAGTAGGTGGAAAAAAATAATTATTTGCGCAACTGTAGGAACAAAAAGGACTTTAATCCCATGATGCAGAAAACATTTTTCCTCCGTCTAATGCAATTTATCAGCTAATCGTTCAAGAATTAATTCCTACAGTCAGCTGCTATTATTTTAAGATCGTTCCATTACAGGTTGTACCAGATTTCTCCCATGTTAATCTTATAGGATTAATTTTACTCCCTTGGGACAAAAAAACTGCTAACATACTTTTCCTCCCTTGGGGCTAAAAGTTTTACTTTAGTACTCTATTCGAGGGAGTAAAGTACAGCTTTACATAGTCGTTGAAGGAAAATAATTATGCATGATTTAATGATGAAATTTGCTTCTTTTATGAGAAGCCATCTACCCCGAGTGCATTATAATCCCACACACACAGTCGCAATGAGGGAGGGACCAGCCTCCATGTCGCCATATCGCCAGAGAGACGTACACTTTAATCATATCTACATGAGACGGGCTGAACCAATAACCTCCCTTGGACCTAATTGCTCGGCTCGCTTCATTTCTCCAGTATTAGCTCCGGAACCGTCTTTCTGTTCATTTCATCCCCCTTCATATACCCGACATTGTTTGTTCTCTCTCCTTCATATAAAACATATACGCTCCAAGATAAATTATTAAAAATATTTTCCTTTTATCTCCCCCTTCAACGGTCTGTGGTAAACTCTGTGGGGACCGGTTGGGATTGGAATATAAGTTTTAAAGTAGAATTGAATCTGAGATTAGAATTTCGTAAAATTGACTTAACTTACCCAAATTACATATTAGTTAAAAATGAATGTTTAAAAATGAGTTTTAACCTTATATTTGTTTTATTGGAAATTTGAAACCGGTAGGCACAATGGGTTCGGGACACATGAGAACATTGATAACCCAATGTATTCCAATGCTTTGATTGAAATTCATTGTTGTTGATTGAAGGTTTATGTTACTGTATTTAGATTAGATTATTGAAATGGTGACCATACTACAAGGTAGGTATTTTAAGCCAAGTATGAATGAGGATTGAGTGTAAGTTGATTGTGGCGCGATCTTGTTGTCTTGTTACTGAATAAGGCTGGCATGTTCCATAGACAGGACTGTTAATTAATAGCCGATGGCAACTAAGGGACCTACAGTTTAACGTGGAATCTGAACCACGGCCTTTGAATTACGAATTGGTCTAATTATGAGGATCGTCTTTGCGGATTAACCTGGTATTAAATAGTGAGGACGTTAATCCACACAAGAGAACACTACATCCACCGACAATCGCTCACAACTATCCACAATTCGTGACCTCCAAGTAGCTGGATTACAGGATGACGCCACCGTCCCAGTCAAGTATTTAGATTTTTACTGTGGATATCTTCCATAATGATTAGGTGATAATGATCCATTCTCAGGTGAGCAGGAACCTATAACATTGTAGTTGGTCTATGTGTAATAGATAATCAATTATATGTTTAAGTAACCTGAAATAAGTTAAACTTATTTTTGACAATATATAATCACTTCTTATTAGTAATAATGTTTTATAGTACACAAACTAAAACATTTGAACCAAAAGGCCACTCAAGTAACTCTAGTTTCATAGCTAATTCATGCCATCACTCCATATATGGGTAATGTTCGGAACTCTTAATTTTGATTGGCTAATGAAATACTACTCTGCTGGATTATTGCACCATGTTCATTCTTCCTCAAGTTTTCAGCAGTAATATTTAGTTATGTAGTGTCCCTAGTATACATGCTCTTGGTACATTAAGCAACAGTTATGTGCAGATGGATTTTGAGCTTAGTACCATAGGACGAACTCGTTGTAGAAGGATTTTTTCAAGTTAATAATTTATTGAACAGACTTTGACTGAGCAACCATTGTTCGTGACAGGGAGAAACATCATCCTCAAAGGATTTCGTTGTGGGACCAACTCGTTATTACATATCTACACTGGAGCGACACTGCGACAGTTCAATAAATGACAGATAAGAACTTATCTAATTTATCAGTCAAATTGTTTATTATGGGTAACATCAATGAAATATTTATTTGAAACATTATTTAATAATAGGCCTAGACATTATTCCCATATAAATTATGTAAAGCTAAATTTACTTGAAGAGTTTTATTTAAACACTGTAACTTGTTTTACTTTAGCTATATCATGTGTAACTAAAATGACCTACCCTCTTGTAGACTAATGTAATTTATAAATAAATGCCAATGTTTGTATAATTTATATCAGAGTACTCCTTTACCTTGGCTTAGTCAGTGTGCAGGGCTAGCAATATAAATAGTTAAGACAATTCAGTCAAATTAATAAGCGCTTAATAAGTCTCAGAAGCTCTACCGACTGGCTGGTTGGCATCCGGCGTGACTAGTCGATATGGTGAGTTCCTGGCCATAACTTAAAATAAATTTAATTTTTGTAAACAATAAAATATTTTTTATTATTTTTCCTAGATGCCTATTTTTGTGATATTAGTTTTGGAAGCGGTACTGTGCTGGAAACAATCATTTTCTAAAGCTAAAACAAAAAACTTTTGTTTTGTTTTGTGTTTTGCGTCAATTAAAACAATTATTAAAAATATTTGGTAATGGGGTGTCGCGTTTTTTTTTAATATATTAAATGAAGATCGAGAAATCACTGTTATTTAAATTGGTTAAATAAACAAATCAAACTCATGCAACACATAGGCTCTTCTTTTCCTTAAAATCCTCGGGCTACGCCCTATGATTAAAACACATTTAATTTTCATAAAACCAAAACATAAAAATTAAAATCTGGTGAAAATCTAAAATTAGTTGACATTTTATTGGTGGAAGAGTCTCCTTGAAGCGCACGATTTCGTGCGCCAGGTACGCTAGTTTTTATTATTTTTCCTAGATTCACACATAGATCTGTGGTACATAATCCGGAAGAAGGAGGTACTGTATAGAGCTGGAAACAATCATTTTCTAAAGCTAAAACGAAAAACTTTTGTTTTAAGCTTTGTGGTGGTGTTTTGTGTTACTTATTTCAACACTAAACGGTCAAAATAGTATTTAATATTTTCTCCTCTTTGGATTTCAGAAATATATTTTTTGCGAAGTATACTTTGGCTAGTATTTATATATAGTGTCAATTTCAATTTGGTAGATTTTAAATAATACTAAGTTTTTAGCTGGTTCCTCAAGGTTCCATCTATTTACATTTCGCCAAGGGAACATCACACATTTCGCGCCCTCCATGAATCCTGAGTATGACACTTGGCACAACAGTGTCACGCGCAGTGTTGCCACTCTGTGCGGCGACACGGCAACACTGTCGCGTGTGTTACCCTCCTCGTGTCTCCAGGATACTTGTGGAGACCGCCGCCGCAACCATTGTCCGATGACAGCTACCACCTGACGATCGAGGGCTCTCCATAATTAATAACAAAACCCGACCAGCGTCCGCCTGTCATACTGCGAGGCGTCCCCAGACAATACACTCATGCTCTCCACTGTCGGATAATACCGCATTATCCGACAAACTGTTTTGATCACGTGCGCGCTTATTTGTTCAGGTTCCTGGATATTTAGGAAACGGAAACGTCTTCCGCAAATGTTTTGTAAAGTGGTAGAACTGATTTGGACAGCGCAAACAGAACCGAACTTTTGTTATGCTTTATGTCACGCCTCGCAGATACGGGTTTTTCGTTGCTTAAGAGTCTGCATCAGTGGTAGCCATCTTGGATTTTACTCCCGTAAGACCAATGTTAAATTATGGCACCTATATCTCCTTGACCTATTGTCATAAATTAACGGAAGAGGTTGTTTTACTTTCTCCCCTTTATAGAGAAAGTATGTGGAAAAATAATTTTTTGTCAAAATGTTCTATTTTGAATTGAGTAAATTAACCCCAAAGAAGTAGGTTTTGGACTAATGTGTGTGTACAGAGTCCACATTGATTGTCCGATTTTTACGAAATTGGGTTCACGGGTGCACTTAGGTTATCTCTCCAGAACATTTTTCCTCTGAATAACGAACTGGTCTGTCTATGAGGATGGTCTTTAAGGATTAACAGATTCAATAGTACAGACGTTCGATCAACACTCATAACTATCCATAGTTCATATCTTAAGAGTCTGCATTAGTGGTAGCCATCTTGGATTTTAGTCCCGTAAGAGCAATGTTAAATTCTGGCGCCTATATCTCCTTGACCTATTGTCATAAATTAACGGAAGAGGTGTCAAATTAAAGGTATCACAGTCCTCCAGGGCACCACCTTACAGAACTTCTTATTTTCGCTCTCAATAAAAAAATAATAATGATTTATTTTGTAAAATATTCCTGGATTTTTGTTTTTATATAAAACAAAAATCAAGTTAAATTTTTGAACATATTAAAAGGTCATGCCCTTGAGCCACATCTCATCAATGTAATTCCAAAGTTTTACATTGATACTTTGATAATTAACGCCACTACAGACGCCAAAGTGAAGGTATGTTCCGCCAGAATTTAACATTGCTCTTACGGGACTAAAATTCAAGATGGCTACCACTGATGCAGACTCTTAAGATTAATGATCATGATTTACAAATATTTATATTCACAATCCCTTATATTTAACTCTTATTTTCCAAACAAACGTAAAATAAATTTCATACTAAATTAGATTTAATTTATTAGTGATTGTTAAAAATTAATGTTTTTATTATGGTTTTGGATTTTGAAACACTTACGCTTCCTAAAGAAGATCAGTTCAAACTGGAGGTTCTAATCGCTTCCACACTAATTAATTTAACAAAATTTATTTTACCATGCCAGTTTTACTTACAGACGAAAACTTACAGACGATCAGATCCAACTGTCTCTAGGGTGTTTTTATGTAAGAATTTAAAACAATTGGTCGTTTATTCTAAGTTTTTGGTCCTTAAAAATAAGCTTCAATCGTAATAAATCATAAGAAGCTTAAATCATTAAATCATGCTTGTTTTTCTCAAGTATGCGTTAAAGTAAGTACATTTTCTTTTCCTCTATTAGATTAGTAAACTTTTTGACTAGTTGGCTGTAAACTATTTAGTTCGAAATAAACTAATTACATAGTACAGAATTATTCTGTATATTAGATTTGAATAAAAAGGTAAAGTACTTTTAGTGTATCTATACATTTTTAAATAGAGTATTTTAAAATATGAGGATTACAAAAGCTATTTATTTATTGATCATTTACCAATTAATAATTGATAACATGAAAGCAAGCATCGACTCTAATAAATCGGTCGATAATATCTTTTTTGTTTGAATCGTGCATTACATAAGACATTATCAGGTTGCATAACAATATAACATTGAATATTTTTTGTCAAGAATAATAAATGCAAACCAATACATAATCACAAAGAACCTAATTATAACAAATATTGAATTTTTGACGTGGGTATGTCTTAGCTCTGGAGGGTTGTTGGTGATCTTGGTAAGATGGAAAATATGTAACAAGTTTCCATAAAAACTACCAGAGCTATTGTATTGAATTTTTAATATAAAAGAATAAGAACAGCTGTTTAGATGAATTAAAACATTCCCTTTAGACATATCCATTATCTAACCTATTTCCCACAGGGAAGAAAATATAAATTTTTTTTCGAAAAATTCAGGTGCACCTCCCTTTAACATCATTTTTTCTTTTTTATTTTACGATTAAAGTATTTTATCCTCTAAAGAATTTGATTCGTTCATCTTAATTACCTCCAAAAAACAAAAATTCATACTTATAAGCAATGTATAGACACAGCATACTCTAATTTCACTGATATAGATAGGTACAGAGAAACCATTACGTGAAAAAATTATTTTGACATGGATATGTCTTAGGTCTGGGGAGGGTGTTGGTGATTTTTAAGATGGAAAACACGTAACAGGTTTCCATAGAAACTGTATTGAATTTTAAATATAAAAGAATAAGAACAGCTGTTTACGTGAACTTAAAACATTCCCTTTAGACATATCCATGATCTAACCTATTTCCCTCAGGGAAATAAATACAATCATTTTTTGACATGGATATGTCTTAGCTCTGGGGGGGTGTGTTGGTGATTTTTAAGATGAAAAGCATGTAACAGGTTTCCATAGAAACTACCAGAACTATTATATTGAATTTTAAATATAAAAGATTAAGAACAGCTGTTTAGATGAACTTAAAACATTCCCTTTAGACATATCCATGATCTAACCTATTTCCCACAGGGAAGAAAATATAAATTTTTTTTCGAACATTCAGGTGCACCTCCCTTTAACATCATTTTTTCTTTTAGCGAATTTCCCATAGGGAAGAAGCTATTACCGTAGGTCTCATGGCAAGACTTAAGCCCGGGACCATGTTATTTTTTCTTCTTTAGGTGCCCAGAGACCAAAAACAATAGTCGTTAAAATTTGTATATATATACATGTATATATATATATATATATATATATATATATATATGTGTGTGTGTGTGTGTGTGTGTGTCTGTGAACACGATAACTCTCGTAAAAATGGTCCGATCGAGACCAAATTTGGTAGAGACGTGTATTCCTACAAATGCTCGGACGAGTTCGTAAACCAGACATATCGGTCAATGGGATCGGGTAGTTTGGGGGGGGGGTTTGTACCCCAAACAATTTCCCACAGGGAAGTAAATATAATTTTTTTTCTTTAAACTCCCTCCGACAGACGGAATGGTGGTGGACGATAACCTCTTTGTTTACATACCAGCTGTTTACCTCGGCGTGGTACTGCAGTAAATTGAGGAGGTGTAGTAACCTACGTTATCAGCGGCCGGTTCTTATCTCGCCTAAGCCCCTGTGATTGTCCCTCCCCTCCCCCTCCCCCACCCGGGCCGCCACAACATTGGGATTAGGGGTTTATTAATTTACCATCTTGTTAAGCTGGAGAAACCGCCCGTGTAGGAATACCTCTACCCACTGTTGTGTATGCCCGTGAACTGGTAAGACAAATTACATTGGTTTTTAGTGACTTTCCCATAGGGAAGCAGCTAATACCGTAGCGTCATGGCGAGACTTAAACACGGGACCATGTTATTTTTCGTCTTTAGGTGCCCAGAGGCCAAAAACAATAGTCGTTAAAAACTTCACTTCAGCTTTTTTGCAGCTACTTCTGAAGAAATTCTGGATTTTCTGTCTGTTTCTCAACACTTAGTATAGTGTGTTGTTAAAAGTTTATCCTAATTATAAATTAACTTGAGGAAAAATTCTAAAGCTGAAAAGCAATTATTTCTTTACCAAGTAGATTTGAACATGGAGAAGACAATGTGTCAAACGTAAAAGCACAATTTGAAACACATGACCCAGGATTACGGTTGCTATAAAACTGTAAATATTATGTTTTATACAACCGGTCAAACATGGTATACAAAAACCATTGCCTACTTAAGAAATTAAATGTATTTACTGCACTGTGGGAAATGGCTATTAATGTCATAGATATGTCAAGGGAACAATTATTTCAGTTAGAAATTCGACAATACAAAGCGTACATCCATTAAATTTAAAAAGCAGTTATTGTTAAATATGAAACTAAGCCACTAAGAGCTTAATAGAACTGTATAGGTTACATAAACATCAATAAGGAAATGTGTTAAATAAGGATTAGTTTAATATGTTTGTGACAAACAAAGTTACAATATTCCACACACATAAGACAATTATTTTAAACTAATTTTACTACCCACATATTTTTCAAACTTTAATTCACAATGATAACAAATCCGCCATGATTCCATAATACATTGCACTACCCTGAGTAAACTTTTGAAACAATTACTCCCAGCAACAATTGGGCTTCATTAATCATTGTTATTGTATTGTAAATAGAGGCGAAATGTAATGTATTGTTTATAGCCAAGAACAGAGATTCATAATGCATCTGTAATCTAATAAATGACATTTACGGGTAAATTCATTCCACCCTTGATTAGCTCGGATTTAATAATAAACGGGCCGGACGGACCGTAGCGCTATCCTCCTGATGATAATTAAACCCCCCTCCAATTTACCCCCCCCCCCCGACAAATTATATCCAAGTGCCGTTGCAACCATTGTTTAACACAATATATGGCGCGGTCTAATGTATTGAACGCGTTGCCCGTTGTAATTTATATCCATGTTTTATTTCTCTGTGAAAATTTATAACTCAATTTGCAAAGTTTGTTTTGGTTATTTTCTACACTACTAGAGTTTATTCGAGGCAGAGTGAATATAATCGAACCCTTTTTGGGAAAGCGGTCCAAACCCTGGGGGCATCGCGGGATTTGAACCCGTGACTTTTTACACCGAGGTTCGCCAGGTTAAGGAGACACCAAGTTTGAGTTCATAGAAGTGATGAATGGATTTAATTTAGAGTAAATATTTTAGTTAATGTGTGTGCTGTACATATGAAAATATAAAGGAATGAGGAATTAAATAAATGAGTTTGAGAACCATTAATAACTAGTGGATTTCCTGTACATATATATTTTTAAAACAAAGATTATATTTTTACAATAGGAATCCAATTAATATATTAAAAGAAATATCAACATTACAAAAAACATTGTTCACAGAAAATTAAAAAAAAATTGTAACAAAAACTATTTGTATTGACTTCCCTGTGGGAAATAATTTAGATCATGGATATGTCTAATGGCAATGTTTTCACTTCATCTAAACAGCTGTTCTTTTTCTTTTATATTAAAAATTCAGTACAATGGTAGTTTCTATGGAAACCTGTTACATATTTTCCATCTTACAAATTGTCAACACCTCCCCCACAGAGCTTAGACATATCCATGTTAATATAGTACTAAGAAATTTAAATTGTTTTTAATAGCAGAATGGAGGTAAAAACTATGTTAAAGAGGTTGAAAAATAGGAATATGTATAATATAAATTATGAAAAGTGACGTTATAAACTCTGCTGCAATATGTACACAACAGTGTATTCATTCACATAATATGGAGTGAATTACATTGAAGAGTAAGGAGAACGTGTGGATTTACACGCATCATATTGAAGTTTATTAAAATATAAACACCATTTTTTAGATTTACATAAATTAAGGGGACTTAACGCGGAAAAAATATTTTTTCTTATTGGTCGAGAACCCATTTGTCAAGGACTCGCCATTGATTCAGAAATGTATTCCTTTGATTTAAATATTCTTGAGTGTTATAAAAGTCTCATTTATGTAAATTAAAGTTTATTAATCAAAACGAGGTTTTTCAAATGTGATGTAATATTTCCCTAAACATACAAAAGATATTGCAGTCTTTTATATAGTTTCATCATAGCATAGTTAACTAGTGGACTTCTAAATACTGGACTTTTTCTAAATACCTTTAATTACACTATTTAACGAATATTTTTGAAACTAAACCTTATATCCAATGACATATCTCATTGATTATATTCATTCGATATTGTACAATCGATAACCACAGTATCGGTAATAAGGGCGAAGCAGCGAGCGAGGTGAAGGCCTACAAACACATCATTACCTGTGTTTGGCTGACATATTATGGTGTATGGAGGGTACACAAGCTGTATGTTCGGTGACAGGTGCAGACAGATTGGACATTCCGCAGCTGCTGACAGTCAGCGTACACAACGATATATACATTACACACTGGCAGCACCGTACAAAACGATATATACATTACACACTGGCAGCATACACAGATATTACATTACACACTGGCAGCACCGTACAAAACGATATATACATTATACACTCGCAGCACCTTACACAATATATACATTACACACTGGCAGCACCGTACTATATACATTACACACTGGCAGCATTACACAACGATACATTACACACTGGCAGCACCGTACACAACGATATATACATTACACACTGGCAGCACCGTACACAACGATATATACATTACACACTGGCAGCACCGTACACAACGATATATACATTACACACTGGCAGCACCGTACACAACGATATATACATTACACACTGGCAGCACCGTTCACAATGATTTATACATTACACACTGGCAGCACCGTACACAACGATATATACATTACACACTGGCAGCACCGTACACAACGATATATACATTACACACTGGCAGCACCGTACACAACGACATATACATTATACACTGGCAGCACTGTACACAACGACACATACATTATACACTGCAGTCAGTACACATACACATTACGGCAGCACCCATAACATATACATTACACACTGGCAGCACCGTACACAACGACATATACATTACACACTGGCAGCACTGTACAAAACGACAAATACATTATATACTGGCATCACTGTACACAAAGACCTACACTTGTCAACACGTATCACACGAACTACCAGGACTAACAACTACAAAAACGTAGATAGGGACAGAATCGTACTAAACGATGCATGACAAATACTGGTACCGAACACAGCTGAACAATACGAAAGTACGTTATTAACACAGTTATTGGAGCCTTAAAAAGATTTGGCATGATGTTCAGCTATAGTGTTTACAGGGGATAAAAAGGTAAGATGTGTGCAGTGATCTCACACCCGAAGTTCGATGAATTCATCTTCTATTGCAGTCTTTTATATAGTTTCAATATAGCATAGTTAACTAGTGTACTTCAGGATGTATTTTTCTAAATACCTTCAATTACACTATTTAAAGAATATTTTTGAAACCAAACAAACTGAAAACACCTTATATCCAATGACATATCCCATTGATTATATTCATTCGATATTGTACAATCGATAACCACAGTATCGGTAATAAGGGCGAAGCAGCGAGCGAGGTGAAGGCCTACAAACACATCATTACCTGTGTTTGGCTGACATATTATGGTGTATGGAGGGTACACAAGCTGTATGTTCGGTGACAGGTGCAGACAGATTGGACATTCCGCAGCTGCTGACAGTCAGCGTACACAACGATATATACATTACACACTGGCAGCACCGTACACAACGATATATACATTACACACTGGCAGCACCTTACACAACGATATATACATTACACACTGGCAGCACCTTACACAACGATATATACATTACACACTGGCAGCACCTTACACAACGATATATACATTACACACTGGCAGCACCGTACACAACGATATATACATTACACACTGGCAGCACCGTACACAACGATACATACATTACACACTGGCAGCACCGTACACAACGATATATACATTACACACTGGCAGCACCGTACACAACGATACATACATTACACACTGGCAGCACCGTACACAACGATACATACATTACACACTGGCAGCACCGTACACAACGATACATACATTACACACTGGCAGCACCTTACACAACGATACACATACATTACACACTGGCAGCACAGTACACAACGACACATACATTATACACTGGCAGCACAGTACACAACGACATATACATTACACAATGTCCGCACTGTACACAACGGCATATACATTACACACTGGCAGCACTGTACAAAACGACAAATACATTATATACTGGAATCACTGTACACAAAGACCTACACTTGTCAACACGTATCACACGAACTACCAGGACTAACAACTACAAAAACGTAGATAGGGACAGAATCGTACTAAACGATGCATGACAAATACTGGTACCGAACACAGCTGAACAATACGAAAGTACGTTATTAACACAGTTATTGGAGCCTTAAAAAGATTTGGCATGATGTTCAGCTATAGTGTTTACAGGGGTTGGAAAGGTAAGATGTGTGCAGTGATCTCACACCCGAAGTTCGATGAATTCATCTTCTACCATGACGAACTCCAGTGCTCGACAGCAGTCTAGGGGTTATCTAACTTTCGTTGGAGGTCCCTTCGAGAATGCACCTTTAAGGTTTGCTTGAAAAACATTTTTGGACTTTTGGGTAACCAAGAGTTAAGGAGGATCTACCTCTATCCCTATAATGACGTAACCAATGAGGATCAGAATTTAAGGAGTCCAGTCTCACTTATCGTCAAATAAACTTAGATACTTATAAATTGAGACTCCAACCCCTCTGCCAGTATTTATACACGAAATCCTTCAAGTGTTGAATGTTTCTAGACCTCACTGATAATCTTGAGTGATTAAACTAATTGGTAATTTCCATTTATCACAGCGTTGCAGAACACCATCTGCCATAACTCAATTTAAAACGTCGGCGTCGGTGATGAAGGTAGTGAAAGATGGAATCAGATTGTGGAATATATTTAAAGGGTAGCTATAAACAAGTTTGCAGAGTGGAGAAGGGAAGCCGGTCGATAATCCGTGCCACCCCTTGAGTCTGGTCTCAGACGCTCTCCGCTCCTCTCTCTCCCTCTCACGCTCTCTCTCTCTCTCTCTCCTGCTCTCCCGGACTCTACACTAACTGTTTCCTCTCTCAACCCTCGACACCTCAAACATCTAACAACACCGGGCTGTAATCCGACAAATACAACGATTCCATCAATGATACGCGCTAAATGTTGGCGTGTTCAACGGTAATACAAAGGGGGCCGAGCTTTGCTTGAGGAATGGACACCAAGTGTATGTAGTGGTAGTTAACACTGATAGAAACCAAAAGCTTTAATTTTGGTTGACAATATGATCTTAATACAATTCTCATTTAAAAGATTTTGACATGGATATGTCTTGACTGGGACGGTGGCGACGTCCTGTAATCCAGCTACTTGGAGGTCACGAATTGTGGATAATTGTGAGCGATGGTCGGTGGGTGTAGTGTTATCTTGTGTGGATTAACGTCCGCACTATTGAATACTACATTAATCCGCAAAGACCATCCTCATAATTAGACAATTTCGTAATTCAGAGGCCATGGTTCGGATTCCACGTTAAACTGTAGGTCCTTTAGTTGCCATCAGCTGTTGGACTATTAATTATTAACAGTCCTGTCTAAGGAACATGTCAGCCTTAGTCAGTAACAAGACTACAAGATCGCGCAACAATCATCTTACACTCAATCCTCATTCATACTTGGCTTAAAATACCTACATTGTAGTATAGTTGCCATTTAAATGATCTAATCTAATCTAATCTTATTTCTGGTTGGGGATTTGTAAGATGGAAAACATGTAACAGGTTTCTGTAGAAACTACCAGAGCGATTGTATTGAATTTTTTAATAAAACAGAAAAAGAACAGCTGTTTAGATGAGCTGAAACCATTCCCTTTAGCCATATCCATGATCTAACCTATTTCCCACAGGGAAGTAAATTAAAACATTTTAATATCTTTACTGTAAGAATTGTGAGTGCTTACAGCTAACAACTCTTGTCATAAAAGCTTTCTGTAACAAAGAAAACCCAAGATCGTAACAAATAAAAACGTAATAATTATAAATCTTTATTCCTCATAAAAATTTAACATCATTTAATTTCAAACACAGGTACAACTATACAAAATACAGTGTTATTATAATTATTAATAAAATCGTTAGTAAACTAACAGCGGGACTGTGGCATGTTCCGTAATACAGCTACTTTAAGGCCACCAAATTGAAGATAGTTATAATAGGTGGTCGGTGGATGCGACATTCTCTGGTGTGGATTAACGTCCGCACTATTGAACACATTCATCCGCAAAGGCCATCCTCATAATAAGACAAGGTTGTAATTAATTCTGAGGGAAAATCGTGGTTCGGATCACACGTTAACCTACCAGACTATTTTTACCCAACACAATTTGTATCAGTGGACTGAAATTTACCTTCTATCTTAAGTAAATTTAAAATCGACAATCTGTAATAAAACTACCATACTCTTTAAAGTTAATCTAAATATCATTAAAAAAACTATTTGTTTTTTAAATTATTTATTAATGTATCAAAAATAATTATACAATTTCTGAAAATAACAGCAAAAGATACAAAGCTAAATTAATTGTTAGAATTTTATGGGGGGAATCTCCCCCCCCCCCAGATAATACCGAGCTTTTTTGAGAGATTTTGTTGGGTGATGTGACCTTACGTTTTATATCAAGTTTTATGGAAAACGGTTGAAAGATAAGAAATAAATTGTTTTTTAATATTCTCCATAAAATAACAGGTGCTCTCAGACAACGTACTGCGTTTATCATGGAGAGTAGATTTAACTTTTCTCTGGAACCGTAAGTCGTAGACAAATATTTAAAATACTAATTCGTTTAGTTATGCTGGTTTCAATGGCGATAGTCAAATTATACTTTACCTTAGTTGTTTTTGCTGAAAATAAAAAAAGTAGTTTTTTGACATTTAAAATCCCATTACTCTTGAACCGTATTTTTTACAGACATGCGGGTGGTGTCATATTATATAGTACTCTGTTCACTATAAACTTTCAGAAATTTATAATTTTCATGTTTTTTAGGGGTGAACTACCATTAAAAATTAAAAATAACGCCTGGGGATACGGTGAATTTATATACATGCCAAATTTAATCTAAATCGGACCGACCGGGTAGGCTGTGGCTCTGTACACATCCAGACACACACACGGACGGAAAGACATCACATCGAAACTCACTTTACAGGATTCAGGGGACCCCAAAACGGATATAACCACTTTCATCTCAAATTCGAAAATTTTGACGAATACTTTTTCCATATACTATGTATAAGGGAAGAAAGTAAAAAGGACAATAATACTCTATTGGAAAACTACCTACCAAAGTGGCAAAATGTTTAGAGTAAATATTGTTTCGTCGAAAAATAACGACGAGTTGAAAGCAATTATGACGAGAGGATGCGGGCGCTAAAGGGCCTTTGGCGGCGCCGGTCCAGACGACATGCCTCCATGCCTCTCACTTGTATTTATACTTTTTACGTTTGGTTAAATAGATTTACTGCTCATTCCTACACGAAAACAAAGTGTTCATACCTTTCTGAAATGGCGATTTATCCAGGTAGTTATTCTAAGCTAAGTATGAATGAGAAATGAGTGTACACAATCTCGTAGTCTTGTTACTGACTAAGGCTGACATGTTCCTTAGACAGGACTGTTAATTAATAGCCCAACAGCCGATGGCAACTAATCGACCTACAGTTTAACGTGGAATCCGAACCACGGCCTCTGAATTACGAATTGGTCTAATTATGAGGATGGTCTTTGTGGATTAACGTAGTATTCAATAGTGCGGACGTTAATCCACACAAGAGAACACCACACCCACCGACCATCGCTCACAACTATCCACAATTCGTGACCTCCAAGTAGCTGGATTACAGGACGTCGCCACCGTCCCAGTCAGAACTGTTAATTAAATGGCCCAAAAGCCAGTGGAATCTAAGTAACCTACAGTTGAATGTGGGACCTGAACAACAGTTTTGCCTTTGAATTACGAAATGATATTAGTTATGAAACAGGTCTTTGCGAATGGTGGGATGACTTCATGTACGCCATATCATAATCGTGCGACCGTATTTTTCTTGTTATTCCTCCATGTTTTAGCCGACACTAAAAATATTCCTAAATATATTTTATTTTTTCTCCACCTTCTTGATTTCTATAGGTGAGCAACAATGTATTTTCAGAGAGAAAACATGGAGGAATGACGAGAAAATGCGGCCACACGATTGTTATGTCGCGCGATTGATGTATCCGGCGAATGGTAACGTTCATATTAAGTACGGACGTTAATCCACATAATGATATATCGCATCCACAGACCATTGTTTATCCACAATTCGTGACCAAAGATTACCAAGGATTACTCCCCATGGTAGAAACTAAATTTCTTTTTTGGAGTGTAGCAGCAATGCGACCACAGGACTTGATGTAAGTCATACTTTTCAGAGTAACTGGCCTATTCATCGGCAGATTTACACAGACGTATCAAAATATCATAACACTGAGTTCACCGCTAGTGGACTTGTGGGTAAAAAATTGGCCCAAAATTCACAATTTTCTCAGCGGAAACTATTTTGATTCTCCATGCCTTAAATTACATTGAGAGTCGAAATTGTAAACAATTTCTTATAATATCAGATTCTCAACACCATTTGTTATCCTTTAGATAAAATCTAAATATTGTGAACTTCAAGCAAAAGTGGTGTTTTTTGGTACCCGTTCATATTTTGAGTTAAAGGAAATGACATAACGGCTAAGCAAGAAAATAATATTCAATACTCCTACGTTCCAACATTTTTTTATTTCAAAAAACTGCCTTACGGCCGAAGTAAAAATGGCTTGGCAAGAAAATTGAACCAACTCATCAAAAGTTAGAGATAAAAGATCACACCTCCTAAAATCATGTGTATTTATTCCACCTTGGTATGAGAACTGTATAATTGGAAGAAGATTTCTCTGTTTAATTTACGGAATTCAAATTCGTCAATAAATCTCACCTATTTAGAATATAAGGTGTAAAAAATGAAAATTGTAAATGGAGAAGTGATAAAGATACTCTCAACCATATTATGTTGTCCTGTCCGTCTGTCCCTTTGGAATCAAGAAATTCTTTCTATGAAGAGCTATCAAAATTACAAGTTCAATATACAACCTTGGTGACAACATAAATTCATAATATGTACCTGAACATTTTAGAAACTGTTTATAAATTAATAATTTCTATTGACATTGCTGTTAATTTAAACATCAATATTATTGTTTAAACACTTTTGTACATATTTTTAATAACCAGAACCCATGATAAAATTCGTAGACAATGAACGATTCATTTTTAGATTAGTTTGAAAGAAACCTTTTAAACAATAATTATTCGTGGGTGAGATGATGATGGTTGACTACTCTAAACGGTAGCGACGTCCTGTAATCCAGCTACTTGGAGGTCACGAATTGTAGATAGTTGTGAGTGATGGTCGGTGGATGTAGTGTTCTCTAGTGTGGATTAATGTCCGCACTAGTGAAGACTACGTTGTTCCACAAAGACCATCCTCATAATTAGACTAATTCGTAATTCAGAGGCAGTGGTTCGGATTCCACGTTAAACTGAAGGTTTGCAACTAAAGGAAGTTGCAATTGGCTGTCCTGTCTAAGGAACATGTCAAACTTGTGGTATGGTTGCCATTTCAATAATCTAATCTAATCTATAAAGAGGTTAAACAATAAATCTAATGCTCCTCAAATGCTATCGTACAACAATGACATTCACACATTTAGGTTAATATTTCAACATAATAAGGCTTATTCACTTATCTAACACAAAGTTATACACCGGTACATGGTTATTGTGGTAAACAAATATTTAAACTTTTTTAAACCCCAATAAATGATGTAATAAAACCCCAAAATAGGCCAGCATACAAAATAAGAATTTTAAACACGATTCCATATCACCGATTTCACTTCTATATCAACGATTTTAATAGCATTTTTAGACTTGCAATTTTCCACAGAGCCTCCAACCTACTCAGCATCCCCTGAAGCACTCAGCCACTCAATCCTGTGACAGATGCACTACGGATCGTGGGAATCTAAAAATCAGCTGATCAATTATTGAGGGAGTCAGCTGGTGATCGGCGACGCGTGCTCTCCTCTTCAACTGTCTCTAATTACTCTGTGGCATCTAGCATCTCCGGACACGTGCCATAACCGCGCGGCGTCTGTCACGCGTGAAAACTGTTCTGCTCCGATCATCTCATTAGGCTATACAACGTTCCTTTCAATCAGGTGGTTTGAAGACGACAAATAGAAAGAAGCCGTTACAAATGTTGTAACCGTATCTGTGTGGGTGGTACTAGATGGTGAAGGCGTTACAAAATGTTTAACCGTGTAAATATCAGTTTTACTTTCTCCCTTGTAGTATATCGAGAAATTATTGTTTTCGTCAAAATTTTCAAATTTGAGTTGAGAGTCTATATATCCGTTTTTTAAATCCCCTGAATCCAAAAAGTGGGTTTCGACGTGATGTCTGTCCACCCGTATGTCTATCTGTGTGTGTGTATGTGTACAGAGCCACATTCTACCCCGTTGGTCCGATTTAAATGAAATTTGGCATGTATGTGAATATTCACCGTATCTCCAGGCTTTTTTTTTCATTTTTTTTCATTTTTATTTTTAAGGGTAGTTCACCCCAAAAAAAAAATTTCTCAAAACGGCTAGTTTGTAGTGCAAAGAGTACTAAATAATTTGATACCACCCACATGAAAAGTTATGGGCTTTTAAATGTCAAAAAATCAGTTTTAAATTTTCAGCGAAAACAATAACAGTAAAGTATAACTTGACTGGCACCATCGAAACCAGCTTAAAAAAACCAAACAAATGAGTATAGTGAATTATTTGTCTGTAACTAACGATTTCAGAGAAAAATTAAATTTACTGTCCATGGTAAACGCAGTACGTTGTCTGAAAGCGCCAATGTTATACTTACGGAGAATATTTAAAAATCAATTTCTTCCTTATTTTTCTAACCGTTTTCCATGAAACTTGGTATGAAGCGTAAGGTCAAATCACCCAACAAAACCAATTCAAAAAAGCTTGGTATTACCTTGGGGGGGTCCCCAATACAATTCGAACAATTAATTTAACTTTGTCTCTCTTTTTTAGGGATAATTATTTTTATGTTAAAAATGATTTTTTCTTCTTTTTAAACCCAATATTTAAAATATTTTTTATTAATAATTTATATTTTAAAAGTATAGTTTTTTATATATATAAGATTTCTTGTCTGTTGAAAGATGTAAAAATAATACATTTCCATTTAATTTTGAAGAATGAATTCTGTGATGAGTGACATAACTGGCATTTAAAACCAGACTACATCATAACCTATTTTTTTGTACAAAAATTTTTTGCTTTTTACATGTAATTTTTAAAAATTTCTAATTTTATATTTCACCATTGGAATCAGCTAAAAAACTACACAATTGTTCCTTAAGTTTTTCTCTATCTTTCAACGGTACCAGATATATCTAAAACAGTTTGTATTTTTGAGGCTCATGTTAATCTTTGAGGATTAAATTAATTAATGTTCACTTATCAATATTTTTTGAGTGAAACTTGATATTTTGCTTCATGTGGTTGAGTCATAAGGTCAAAAAAATAGTTTTTGTGTTAACATGGCAGAAAAACTGAACTCTTTAAACAGAGGAGTTAGCAAAACTCTTTTTTTATGGAATGATGTTGATGAGTGGTATTAAAATAAAAATATAATTGATGGATAAACTACTTTCGGTCCAGCAAGAAACCTACTCACCTTTCCCACTGAATGACTCATACAAGGCTGACATGTAAGTATCTTATAAATAATTATGTTAAATTTGTGGCACTCTCTTTTTTATTTTCAAATAGGAAAAAAATTTTAAAATTTTTGGAACTGAAATTGATGTTTTTTTTAAGAGTCTTTTTTAAATATTTAAGGGAAGCCACTAATACACGTTTATTTTGTAGAAGGATTACTCTAAATAAGTGTTTTTGTTGTACCGCACAAGAAAAACTAGTTTTTATGAAAGTGTATAACATGTTTCTAAGAATACACCCTTTAGACGTAAAACTATAAACAAAGTAAATACAAACATTTTTTCATTGGTGAGTGGTACTGGTTGTTATGTAGAATCAGTCATGGGACTAAAAAACTGGATTTAAAATGAAACTAATACCTTAGTTTTTCCACTTTTATCAGAATATCGGTTAATAACCGGGAATGCATTGAAGCAGATGCGGTACACCCAAATGCATATAGGCCCACTGCTCTGGTACTCTCAATACAGAAGAGTATACTGTCTCTAATTTCTGCTTGCAGGCTTCATGAGCACTTGGTTTGCAAAAAATGATCAAGGGTAAAGACACTTGGAACTCTTTTTCAACACTAGACTAGGGTTCAGTAAAACTTTTTATGAGTTCAGATCGAAGTGAACCCTAAGGACGTACATTAAATGACATCGTCAGATTAGGTGATGATGTTTGGTGAACAGTTTTCTCTGGTCAGTATCTGAGGAAGAACAAGAAGTTAGGCGGGTAGCCCCGTGGGTTTCGTCCCACTGGAATGAGTAGTCCCACACTACAGGCTGGCAACCTATGCCCATGAAGTATCTCTCATAATTTAATGTTAATTTTGTGACACGCCTTTTTGGTAAAATGATAGTCGTAAAAAGTTGTCCACCAATAATTAAGAATCGGAACTGAATGATCATAATTTCTATAAATAAAATTACGTTTTTCTTTTTCAATATCACACATACTTAACGTAGGACTACTGTATATCTTTCGTTGTTGCTGGCTGACGGCTTTGGAATAGCTTACCACTTACCTATCAGATTAGATTAGATTATAAAAATGGTGACCATACGACAATGTAGGTATTTTAAGCCAAGTATGAATGAAGATGGAGTTTAAGATGATTGTGGCGCGATCTTGTAGTCTTGTTACTGACTAAGGCTAGAATGTTCCTTAGACAGGACTGTTAATTAATAGCCCAACATCGGAAGGCAATTAATGGACCTACAGTTTAACGTGGAATCCGAACCACGGCCTCTGAATTACGAATAGGTCTAATTTTGAGGATGGTCTTCGCGGATTAACGTAGTATTCAATAGTGCTGACGTTAATCCACACAAGAGAACACTTCACCCACCAACCATCGCTCACAATTATCCACAATTCGTGATCTCCAAGTAGCTGGATTACAGGACGATTATAAGGACTATCAAGCCAATTAGCAACCACTCCCAGTTTGTAACATTACTGAGAAACTTATACTTCGGAGAGCTTCGGCTGGCTTGTCCTAGGGTGTTCGTCTTTGATAGGATCAATGTTGGATGAATGTTTTTTTCACTCCACATTAATACTATTTTTTTATTTATTTATAATTATCGCCATCAGGTTAATTGTAAGAAAAGACCATATGGCCTTAAACTTTGCCTGGTTAAAAAAATAATTTTTAATCTCATTTTAACTTTAAAATACGTCCTGACATATAATAATATATTGTTGTTACATACACCAGCCACGTTAAATGTTAATACCTTTAGTGAAGTCCCAAAGACTATGATGTCCACACCAGCCAATTTTACGTAGTCTCCTAAAGAATGACAATATACTTTCAAGGTTGTTATTTACCGAAATGTCAACCTGTCTAGGTATTTTAAACCAATTATGGATGAGAAATGAGTGGATGGTGATTGTGTCACGATCTTGTACTCTTGTTATTGACTAAGGCTGACATGTTCCTTAGACAGGACTGTTAATTAATAGCCCAATTTGATTAAGGGACCTACAGTTTAACGTGGAGTCCGAAACACCGAATTACGAACTGGTGTTATTATGAGGATGGTCTTGGCGGATTAACGTAGTATTCAACTGTGCGGACGTTAATCCACACAAGAGAACACTACACCCACCGACCATCGCACATATCTATCCACAATTCGTGACCACCAAGTAGCTCATAGCCACTCCAGCCATACTATAAGTATTTTGACTATTCTGTTACAAACTATCGTGTTGTAAGTGCGCAGTAAACATTTTACAGATCATATACTCGGTTGTAATTTACGAAAAGGGGGTTATTTTTACTTTAGTTTGACACTTTTCCTGATATTGTGACTTACCGAGGTTGATATTTTAAGCCAAGTATGAATAAGAAATGCGTCAAAAGGAGAAAGCAAGATAATTGTGATGTCCTGTTATTTACATATAGTTCCTATAAAGACTTTAAATTAGCACCAGTCTGGATAAGTGTGTATAGCGTGAGTCTCCAAGCGTTGTAATCCATTGAAGTAAACTCGGATTAGTATTTATCAAAAGTGTGGTTATTTGCTTTTTTTTTTGCTCGTTTTGTTGGGTTGTTGGGGGGGGGTTTTTTTGGTTGGGTTACCGGGGGGAGGGTTTTTGTGGGGTGGGCTGGAGTATGTTGGGAGGGTTTTTTATTTTGTTGCTCTTGGTGTTTTAGTGTTGGAAAGGAATGTTTTTTGAGTCCTCGTAGCGTGTGGTTGGTTCTTTGTATTCTGATGCGGTTTTTTTGTGTTTTTGACGTAGTATTCAATAGTGTGGATGTCAATCGCTAATAATTATCCACAATTCGTGATCTCCTGGACCAGATCTGAACATGCTCGGTTTTCCAATCTGAGAACAGTGTAGCTACAGCAGTAGATCAATGGAGGTACTATGATTGCCTGTTGAATATTTGTAGGAAAAGTATTAAACACTTCATAAAATCATGTAATATGATTTGACATATGAATTAGAGTTTTTTTTGTGATAAAATAGGATAAATTTATGGAAATAAAACGTTAATTTATGTCATCACATCTCGTCATATTGGTAAATAAATTCCAATAATTTTTCAAACAAATACTAAATAACTTTGCTCAGTACAACAGAAAACCCATTTGAATGAAAGTGTTAGATTTAGCCATAAACAGGCAAAGGAAAAATGTCAACACATTTATAATAGGAAAAAGCTGACGGAACGAAACTGAGGTGGAATTACACTCCAGTTGGTTCTCAATTTGACAACGAGAGAGCGTGGCGGCGGCGGCGTCCAAAAGGGAATTTAAATCACATGTTTATGGGACGCTGGCTGTGCTAATAGAAGTGGCCGAGCCTGGCGGGCATGCAATATACAGGCTGTCTGCGAACGTGCCACGTTCCTGCTTGTTAATAAATTTATGTGAGAAGCTTCGACAAAGGAAGTAATCAGTAGAACTAATAATTAAATATGCTCAGTATGTTGAAAGGAAGTTTTACCTTTTTTTATTTATAGGTACCTAATTTTAGGTTGTAAAATAGTATGTAAAGAAATAGGTATGTATAAAATTTTATATTTAAATATTCTTGAAAATTTATGTTCAACAACGTTTGAATTAATATTATAATCTTCTATTCTAATCGCACCACTGCCTGTGAATTAAGAACTGGTCTAATTATGATGATGGTCTTGCGGACATAGGCGGGTTAATTCACACGAGAACACTACAGATCAATTTATAATTAAATTAAGTAATTTATATATAAATTGAATGTGTCTGACTGTGATATGTTTGTATGTTCTTCATGCGTGCCAAACTTCTCATCGATGATAAATTTATTTTCTACATGTAGGGAAGGTTTTAGTGAATAAAACTATAGATTTATGTTTTAAATTTCTAATTTAACTTATGGAGAGTAAGTTTATTTACAATTGTTTTACAATGAAAAATTTGATTTCTTGTACATATTGGTATATTGAGTATGCTTTATATAATATTGAATAATTCATTGGTGACTATGAAGTAATGTGTACTGTAATGAATTTTATTAAGTTAATAGTTTCGGTTTTATTTGTATTTTAATTTTTATTTTTGTGATTAAAATCAGTGTTTGTATATTAAAATGATTATTAGTTTATTATAATAATCAGCTGTTGTATATGAATTAAAAGCTATTACAGTTTTGGTCTATTTATGTTTATCAGATGATTGTTTTTCTAAATGATTTAATATGTCTTATCGTAGTATTATTATTACTAGCGGACGAATATATAATTTCGATGAAGCGTAATACATCCACGAACATGGAAATCTTAAAAGTATTTACCTAAACTGTTATTGATAGGTATATAAATGTTTATAGTAAATTTTAAAAGGTCCACGCTCTTAAAATGTCTTACGTTGTATTTCAAAGTTAATTTAAGAGGTGGAAATTTAAGAAAATACCTTTAGGCTATCTGGAAAAAATTATTGAACTAATTGTACCGAGCATACAAATACAAAAATTTTATTTTACTACTACTTGGAGGCCACAAATTGTGGATAGTTATGAGTGGATCTCTTGTGTGGATAAACCATTGAATACTACGCTCATCCGTAAAAACCATCCCCAAAATTACACCAGTTTGTAATTCAGAGACACAATTGTTAAACTGGAAGTCCTTTAGTTGCCAATGTATGAACATAGTATTCAATAGTGTGGACGTTAATCTACACCAGTGAATATATAAGAATATATGATTCGTGACCTCCAAGTAGCTGGATTACAGGACACGCCTCCGCCTCAGTCAGATAGGTAGACGGAGGTTTTGGCTTTTCTGGGGTGTAAACGTAAAATATAAATAAATCTCTTATTTAATTATTTCAAACTAAACTCTACTTTTTACCATCTCCCACTTAAATAATAGTATATAGAGAAAGTATTGTTTTCGTCAAAATTTTTGAATTTGAGTTGAGAGTGGATATATACGTTTTGGTGTATCCTGAATCCAAAACAGTTCCGACGTGATGTCTGTCTGAATGTAATATATACATTCACCGTATCTCCAGGTATTTTATTTAATGTTTAACTTTTATGGGTAGTTCACCCTAAAAAACGTGAAAAATCCAAAGTTCTTAGAAATGGTCCTAACGATTTTGATTTTAGTAGGTAGTAGTTTATATAGTAATAAATTATATGACTCCGCATAATTTTTTTCTGTCACCTTTGGAACCAGCTTAAAAACTTAACAAATTAGTATTTTGAATTATTTGTTTACGACTATGGGTTACAGATAAAATTTAAATTCACTGTCTATGGTAAACGCAGTACGTTTTCTGAGAGCACCCAATGTTATTCTAAAGGAGAATTTTAAACGTTTTCTATGAAACTTGGTATGCAGCGTAAGGTCAAATCACCCAACAAAACACACTCTAAAAAGCTTGGTACTACCGTGAGGGGGTTACCCCCCCCCAATAAAATTCCTAACTTTATTGCTCTTGTTATTTTCAGAAATTGGATGATTATTTTTGAAAAGAAATTACTAAATGATTTTTAGATAAACTTAAAAAATAATATTGTTTACTCAAGGGCGAAAGTATGTGTCAGTCCACTGATGACGTTTTTTATTTATATAGATATATATTACGTCATTAAAAACTATCGAGAATACGAAGTGCAACATCTATAAAGCGTCGGTGGTCACACGCAGTACAGAGCGTCCGCTCGGGGCAGTATCCCCATCAACCCCCCCCCCCAAATCATCCCCCGCGCGACGCGTGTTTACAGGAGAACGCTGCTAATATACCCCCTTGCAGATTTAAAATCAATTAAACACTATTGTACCAGCCACGCGGACCTGTTTTTCTAATTTAGTCGCTTCTCTTGTCTTACACATGTTGCAGGTTCCCACGTGGCTCTGCCCCAGAGGCGGGTCCGTGCTGGGAAACCAAACAAGGGGCGGGTGCCCGGCGCCGGCTGGAGCCACTGGAGCGTCGCGACGGCCTCCGCAGGGATTGATCATAAGATCCTCTGAGAGGTTCTGTGGTGGACCTAGGTGTCTTTGATCATTTATGTAAATGAGATTATTTTTTTTCTGTACGTTGCTTGGAATTGTGTAGTTTTTAATTGTTTTAACTTTTAGCGAATTTCCCATAGGGAAGAAGCTGTTACCGTAGGTCTCATGGTAAGACTTAACTCCAGGTAAGGGGTAGTTTGGGCGTTTTGTACTCTAAAATTGGGGGTTTTGCGTTTTTCAATGTAATTCCATTTTTTAAATTTTATCTTTCACCATTAGAAACAGCTTAAAACTACACAATTTAGTTCTTTAAAGTTTTGCTGTATCTCAAACGGTTACCGAGATATTAAAAAATCTAAACAAAGTACGTTGTATTTCGGGGCTCCAATGTTAATCTTATGCAGGATAAGGAAAAATTAATATTTCACTTATCAATCTATATTTTTGGATGAAACTTGGTATTTAGCTTCATGTAGTTAAGATCCATCCATTTATCCTTAAAACTCATAGTTTATGTGTTTATCATGACAGCTAACTTGCATACTCTTTTCCCATGTTAATCATAAACAGTGTAGGCAAACTCCTTTATTTATGGACAGATGTTGATGAAACTTTGTATAAATGGTCAAAATAAAAGTTGTTAATGCTAGAAACGCCTACTTTCAGTGTTCCTCACAGCAGCAAACCTGCATACTCTTTCCCAAGTTAATCTTATGGAGAATAAATAAATAACTAACTCTCACATTTTCATATCGACAGACATTGATAAAACTTCTCATCTATTATTATTATTATACAATTGATTTGGAAATTCACTGAGTACGCAGGTCTGCTGCGACGAGAGTAATTTTATTTTTTATAACCCACAAAAAGCCGATTTAGGTCTTATCAGTTTCTGGCTGTTTGTCTGTCATTCTATCAGACTTTCTGCAACGTAAGATTTTGACATGGATAAGTCTTAGATCTCGGGGTAGGGGTATTTAAAACCCGTCAGGCCAAAAATTTGAAACGGAAGTGACCATATGGTTATAAGTACAGCTGTTTAGAGGATCTGGAAACATTCCTTTTAGAAGTATACATTATCTAAGCTATTTTAGAAAGGAAAGTAAACACGGTATATTTTGTAATACTTCTGCAAAGAGTTATTCTATACCTTTTGCATGTTTTAGTCACAAAACTGGCCCGATGGCTCAGGTGAAACGCGCTATCCCAGTAGGTTTCTAGATCAAAAAACCAGTGACAGTGAATCTTGTCAGATCATGAGCTGTCACCTCTGGCCAGCCCATATGACTCATGTCACTTTTGTACCTTGCTGTCTTTATTTCACCACACATGTTCTTGTCCAATGATGGAATGGAAGTTGAGAGATTTTTAAAGAAAAAACAAAAAAATGTATTTACTTCCCTGTGGGAAATAGGTTAGATCATTGATTTTCAGTTCATCTAAAGCTGTTATTATTATTTTATATTTAAAATTCAATACAATAACTCTCAATTTGCTAGCCTAACGGTTAGCGTCTTGGGCAACGGTACAAGAGGTGGCGGGTTCGATTCCCGGGATGGCCACAAAATTTAGATGGGAAAATCCATAAAACCAGTGTACTTCGAGGTTACATAGCTTAAGCTGAGCCTGCCAATGGCAAAACAGATAAAAACACTCTGGTAGTTTCTATGGGAACCCATTACATATTTTCCATCTTACAAATCGCTAACGCGCCCTAGAGCTAAGACATATCCATGTCAATATATTTGTATTTACTAAATAGATCATGGATATGTCTAAAGCAAATGCTTTCAGTTCATCTAAACAGCTGTTCTTATTATTTTATATTAAAATTTCAATACAATAACTCTGGTAGTTTCTATGGAAACCCGTTACAAATATTTTCCATCTTAGAAATCACCAACCCCTCCAGAGCTAAATCCATATCCATGTCAAAGATAAAGAACTGTTACATAAAAGAATCATCTAAAAATTGGAACAGTTTCTAATAATTTACGTAATATCTCTTGATCATAAAAGAACTATCTAAGGACAAGCAACAACTCATCAAAGCTTTCACTTATTTATTCATCCATGATTTACTTCACAAATCGAATTTTGAACTACCGCAATTTGAGGGACACGAACGTGCAGTTAGTGGCAAACAATATCACGGGAAATGATACAAGAGATACGGCGATGAATAAGTGAACAGATGTCGTTTGAAAACAGTTATTGGCCGTGGATCACGCGACCTTATGACCTGTTACGGGCCGCGCTGCATTATTGATAGGCGTCAATTGATCAGACCCGTGCCACACGGCATGAAACGACACGGCATGACACGGCACGGCATGACGCGTGTTGCGCAACACGCCCGACTGGCCTGGTGTTTACCGCGTGATTCATGTCGCACAGAAGATAAATCAAAATTGATTATTTGGAATGAATCCAAATTTACATTTTAAACTACACAGATTCACTCACAAAATAGTTTATTTCAGAAAAACATAGGATTATTCAGTCCTAACAATTCCATAGATTTGTCTTTGGGTTCTCTTTACGGAAGGGCGGTGTGTCCTGTAATCCAGCTAGTTGAAGGTCACGAATTGTGGATAGATATGAGCGATGGTTGATGGAAGGGATATTCTCTGGTGTGGATTAACGTTAATTAACTATTTAATACTACGTTCATTCGCAAAAGTCCATTTTCATAACTATACCATTTCGTAGTTCAGAGGCAAAATTAGTCCGAATATTGCATAAACACGAGTATTAAATATCAGTTAAACCTTATCTGGGGCTTTATTGTTATTTAATTACAAAGAGATAATTGTTTCTGTTCATTTCAGTTCCAGAAATATTATTTATAAAACTGAATATTTACCTGTAATCAAAGTAGGTAAAAAATAAAACATAAATAAAAGGGGTTAATGAATTCTTAGCCTAATTGTTTGATCAATGAAAAATATAGGTTTTAATTTGAATGCTGGTTATTTATTTTTGGTCAAGTAATAGATCAAGTACGAAACTAAACTAAGAACTAAGAAAAATGTATGTAAATATTGCTCTAAATTCGGAATTTGAGAGCTTATTACTTTATTATAATACGTTGTGGGCCAGTTGAAATAAATCGAAAATCTTCTCCAAAAGGTATAATAAAAGAAAACAACTTTCATTATAGCAGTCACAAAATTGGTAACAGCGCAAGCAGTGTTATGTCAGAGTGAGATGATGGGTTGAGAGTGAAAAGAGTCTATAGAGTACCGGTACTTTGTCAGAGTGAGAACTTTTGAACTTGAGAAAGGTTAAAAAATCATCATTTATTATAAGTAAAAATTCTTATTGCAAAACGAAATTGTTGAGTAGCATTAAATCGATCTGTTTCACCTTACCCCAATCACCACGTGGTCAAACAATAATTTCCTTGAGATCGTCAAACTATCGGAATAAAACCGTAATCCAGGCGAAACCCGAGTAGGTTAACAAGTGTCACAATTATCCCGTGTAAACGCGTCGCTCAAACAACGGTGATTGGCAGCACTGGAGCTGTAAGCCTTGCAATGTTGGTACAACTGGCTTACGTAGGTATTGCGGTACACAGAGTAAGCAGACTTGTTCCAATCACAGCCAATAATGCAGACGCTGTGTTGACGGACTCTCCCCGAGGGCGCCTTCAATCTGGTCCACATCTGATGAATTAATTACTCCCGCCCCCGCGCCGCGGCGCGCCGATCAACCGATTTTTGCGGTCCCAAACCACCAGGGCGCGCCTTGTCGTTAATTAATATCCGCTAGAGTGCGGGCGCGGCACACGCTTAGGCCTACCGCTAATCTAGATAATTGATTCGCTAGGGATTCGCGATACAGGGCCGCTGTGTGAACGGGAACCGGCGCAGGGTTGCCAACCGTCCGCATAACGAGAGACATTATGCAAATTATTTGATTGTACTGAGCTAAATACAGTAGTTCAGAGTACAGCAAGCGGAGTCCTTAATATTAATAACTAGCTGACCCGGCGAACTTCGTAACGCCTCACAGTAAATACATGTTAACTTTAAGATTGGCCATGTTCTGAAGTCGAATAGCAATACGGCTTCATTGTAAAAGGTTATATATTCTGGGTCGCTGCATAGTGAATAACAATACTGAAACGATAAAACATATTAATAACATTCCCATAAAACAAATAAATCTGAGTGGATTAATTCACAATTTTCAAATCCAATCCAAACCCAAACGAAACCTAACTGTAATACGGCTTTTATAGGAAAGATATACAACAGCTGATTATTATAATAAACGTAATAATATAAACATTGTAATTATCATATAAACACGTGACTTTAATCAGACAGAAAATAAAAATATAAATACATAATCCCCCAATACCATAAACTATTAACGTGGTGAATAAAGCTGTTCAATTTTTACAGTACACATTTACTTCATAGTTTAACATTAATGAATGATTCAGATGGCATTGGATAGTAAAGCATATTGCTAATGGAAAGTAAAACAATCAGCTGTAGCTAAGAAATCAATTGTAGACATTTTGTAAACAAACTTACTCTCCATAAGGTTAACATTAGAAATTTAAAACGCCATAAAATGGAAACTTATGGGGTTTTCGAAAATATTTTTTCACTAAAACCTTCCCGGACACATGTAGAGCAACTTCCTAAAATTTCATGGCGATCGGATGAGTAGTTTGGCAACGCATAAAGGACATTAAGACATACATACATACATTCAATTTTATATATAGAGATATTCATCTCCCTTGTGAGCTATCGGTACTTAAAAGAAAATGGCTACCAGGCAAAAGCTAAATTACATTTACGCATACATCCCAAACAGTTTTAGAAATGAAAAATTACATAGTGGAAATACATTAATTAGCAATAGTTACGAATACTTGCAACATGCAATACTGTAATTCTTAATGCTATTAACCAATAAATTGAGTTGAAATGTTCAATATCCTCCAGGATATTTGAGAAAATTAATTGACTAAAACACAGAAGCCGTTGTTTGGGGATGCAAAATACATCCACTTAAAATTCAATCATTACCAGCACTGCATTAATCTTTGGTTAGACTCGCTGCGAACGCTACACATTATTAATTAAATCCTTATAAAAACTTATTTTAAAGAAAACTAACTTTTTATTAACTTATCTATCAATTTATTTTTAAAAATATCTATATAATATACAACATATTAATATTGGGCTTGATGTTTCTTTCAAATGTATCCTAGCTTTTTATGTAGTCATTATGAAGATTAATTCGAGTTTTTAAATGTTCAGCGATGGTTTATCTTTCGGGTCACAAATTTATTTACTCGAAAACCCGTCTGAAGTGCTATGGTTGTCGGAATTATTTTCAAAATATCATAGTCATAAAAGTTCATTAGTAGGAAACGTTAATAAAAGTAAATAAAACGAAAAATTATAAAATTTAAATTAAGTTCATTAAATAAAAATTGACAAAATATGTTAGTCATATATTTTATAAAGTTTAAATTAAGGTTGTATTTACTACCCTGTGGGAAATAGGTTAGATAATGGATACGCCTAAAGGGGATTTTTTCAGTTCACCTAAACAGCTGTTCTTATAACCAACAATTTAATACAATAGCCTAGGTCTGCTTGCACTCTCGCATTACACAAATCTGCCAACACTCCCCCCAGAGTTAAGACATACCCATGTCAAAAATGAGATACAGTTCCCTTTTAATGTACTAAATTAAAAAAGTAACATGAAATAGATGCATAGAAATAATAAAAAGAATTAGAAAATAATACATAAACTGTCTAAGTAAGAAACATTAAAGCATTCCTTATTAATTTGACAAGTGTGGAAAGCAAAATTCCAAAATAGAACCAAATTAGAAAATAGAACGAAATATATTTTTAGGAAGTATATGTGTATTTATTCCTGGCCAGCCTTCCTGAGATGACTAAGTATAGTTTTTATCTCATATATACAAAATCCGAAAAGTTTCCAAAAGGGCCATACTCCTCTAGGAAAGTGAAAGATGAGGCATATCTTACCTGGTTAGATAATAATCCCCTTAACTATTTTTAAAAACTAATTTTTATGTAAAAAAATGGCTTTATTAAATAGTACGAGCTATCAATGTTAACATCAAACAAAAATGCAATAGGCCAATAATTTTTGATTAGTTTAAAATTTAAATTTGAACTGTTTACACTTCACATAACTGAAATATAAAATACGATACAATTGAATTTTAGACATGTGTGTGTGTGTGATGATTTAGTATTTGTAAGACACATGGGGTTCAAAAACGTTATATCATGGTACGTTGTGCATATCTTGAAATATTATTTCAAGTATTATTTCAAATATATTCCTTTTTCGCCTAAGTGCAACATCAACACGCTTTCAGAAACATTTTTTAGGAATAGACAACCGGTGGATGTGGACATTTTTTTAGTTAATTCTGTAAAAGTTTTAAGTTGTTAGATTCAATCTAACAGTGAGAGTAACCGCGCATTAAACCTCTTCGTGACTGACATGTGTGTTAAGCTAATGAGTCAATCACTTCTACCAACCAGTGACGTTCCCTTCACGACCGGTCAAACAGCATATGCCGAGGGGCAGCCTGCCAGCGTAGGGCACGCGAGCACGAGGTCAATATTGGCCAAATGTCGCTCAAACCTCCGCAGGTTCCCGTCAATCACGGCAGAGAGCGCGGCAAACAAAAGGGATTGTAAGCAAAAAGTCAGTAATTTGGGTGCGCAGCAAAATGTAAACTCATTACTTGTTGGAATTGGTGTTCCCCAGGGTAGTGTGCTAAGACCCGTTTTGTTTTTAATTTGAATTCATCTGGAAGACATCAATCATCTGCATTTATATATGTAGTATTTTGACTTAATGATGTGGTAGTGAACGAAACACGTTTTATAAAACATAAAAAGTTTGAAATCCTCAATTTATCGAACGATTCTGAATGTATGTGTAGGATTGGAATTGGTGTTCCCCAGGGTAGTGTGCTAGGACCCATTTTGTTTCTAATTTTAATTCATCTGGAAGACAACAATCATCTGCATTTCTATATGTAGTACTTTGTCTTAATGATGTGGTAGTGAAAGAAACACGTTTTATAAAACATTTAAAAGTTCAAAATCCTTAATTAACAGAACGATTCTGAATGTATGAGTAGGATAATAATTGTGCTTTGATACGTAATGTTTCAAATTAAGTGACCTTGTTTGTTTCTGATTGCACTAAAATAGATGAGATTGGAAATACTGAAGGCTACTGAGTGAGTAGAGGAGGTTTAATACTTTCAGAGAAACATAGCCGCCCCTCCTGCGCCCGGAGAGCCGAGAGCCGTAACAATATTAGAAAAGGTAAAAGACAAGGTCCCGCGATGGGAAGGTAGGTTTACAATTCGACTGTTTACCTCCAAAGCTGTATTTCATCGCGCTGGAGGCTGGGGGCGGCGCGTTATCACCGGCGGTAACAATAAATAACAGCGTCCCGTCGTGGAGGGGCGGAGGGGGTGGAGGCGGTGGGTGGGGTGGGTACGATTAGACGCCGGAAGAAGCCTGGAGAGAAGGGAATGGGGATTGGAATATTCTAATATCGGCCGACTGTGTTTGCAGAGGGCTCCAGTTGAAATATTAAAACGTCAGGGCGGGAAAAGCTCATACGCCCGGCGCTCGGACACTCGCATAATGAACCGAGTCGGAGACGATCTCGCTATCATAATGTTTGGTTTAAAGATAGGATTAGACTGTTTGCCGATCTCGTCTCCTCTGCACACAGCTGTTTTGTCTCTGGAGCTTTTTTAAAGTCAAGTTTCGACTTTATGACTGAGTTTGTCTAAGTTTTTAACTTGTGTACTCTGTTCGGTCGGTTTAAAAGTTTTCCGGTTTGATGACGTTCTTTTTCTATTAGAAAGGGTTATTTTGTTTCGGAATTAATGTCACCAGCTCTTTTTTACTGTACATTATTTTCTTATTTAACTAAAATTGTTTTAATAATAGGCTACATTTTTTGTTTATAATGTTTTTTACTTTTGAATACATAACAGACAAATTGTTACGCAGATTATTACTGAAATAAAATATAAAACCTTCCTTTTGAAACATTTAAAATATTTGTATTCATAAAAGTGTATACTTTTTGAAATTTTAATATTTGTATAATTTTACGGTCGTTTGCTATATTACGGAGAAGATAGTTTTAGCCTAGATAATAAAAACTAAGACAATGATCAAAATGTGGTATATACTCATCATAAGCCCCGAGTTCGGTACAGAATAAAGAAAGAACTCATGAATTCTATTGGCATTTCATATTTAATGTATTTTTTAACAAGAATGAAAATAAAGAGGTTAGCTCAATATAATTTCGTGAATTTATTACTTGTTACTATTACAGATTACTGCTGTATATCAGTTTCTACTGATATACAGAACTGCTGTATATGAACTGCTGTATGAACTGCTGTATATCAGTAATCTGTAATACTATAAAACTGATGACTGTATAGTAAACACTGAATGAATTTGTTTTGCTCTGATAACAAGAGGGTCTACAGGTGGTATTTATTGAAGTAACAGCAAATTTAAGTGCGTATGCTATATTCTGGTGTGGTGTTCTCTTGTGACAAATTCGTAATTCATATGCCGTGGTTCGGATTCCACGTTAAACTGTAAGCCCCTTAGTTGTTGCCATCGGCTGTTGGACTATTAATTAACAGTCCTCTCTAAGGAACATGTCAGCCTTAGTCAGTAACAAGACTACAAGATCGTGCCACAATCATCTTACACTCAATCCTCATTCATACTTTGCTTAAAATACCTACATTGTAGTATAGTTGCCATTTAAATAATCTAATCTAATCTAAATCAGAAACACAGAAAGCCTTTTTGGGAGCTCAATTGTCTGACCTTTCCCGTTCAATACTTTTTCTTCTTGTTAACATCCCATTTTCACTAGCCAAGCCAAAAATCTTACTGAAGTGACATAATCCTCGTTTAGTGGATGACGTAATTCTTGACTATAATCTTCTTGTTCGTGAATAACGACGTTGGAATGTTTAACTGAACTCAACAGTAACTTCAACAACTGACATTATTTTAAACACATCTATTGAGAAAACCAACATATTGAGAAAAACAAACATGTCATGTAAATTAAGACGCTGATTCTTTTTTTGGGTATTTTAAAATGAATGTGGTTAATGGAATGAAAAATGTCGTTATTTGAGAGGAGAAAATTAGGACTATCAAGTCCCCACTACCACTTAACATCTAATAAAAAAATTTAAGATTAACTAAGATAAAAATCTTAAGTACCTAGGTCTAGTAAACATTCTTTTAATGTATATCAGGAAAGGAAATCCAAAACTTAGAAGCAGAGACAGTAAAAGAATTGGTATAGAGTGTTGTTCGATGAATTGGATTGAAAGAAGTCTATAGGTGTTACGATACTTATATCGGAAATGAAGGTGAAATTATTAAAAAGATAATAAGATACGTTATGATTTATTATGAAGTGCAACAGATGAAGAGTATGAAATTTTGAATCCTCATTAATGAAAGAATATTAAAATATCGTGAAACATGCTCAGAACGACTCTGACCAAAAATAAATAGAATGCTGTAATTTTGAGCACTATGAAGCCGATTCGAGAGCTCCACAGTCATGTCATTTGACAATTATGATCACTACGTCATAGTAGATGAAGTGTGCCAGAGCAAGGGTTTGTACCAACATTGTCTTCATGTTAATATGGGTAAATGGGTAATATAGTAATATGGCTAACATGTTATAGGGTGGCTATAATGTCAGAAATATATATTATGACAACCTAGCTTTGATACTGACAAAGACCGTCAGGTAATTATTTTCATATTTATGAAACACCAATCACAAATACCTTAAACTCGTATTTATCATAAATAAATTACGAGGGTACGTCGTATACACGTATAAATAATAAATATGTTAAAAACTCTGAGTTGAATATTCTAACAGAAACAAGATACAATTAATATTCATTCACTCCATCAAAGAAACAAGAGAAACTAACCGTTACCAGATAAAGGACAGCTCTAATGGCATCAGAAAGTTATGATCGATCATGAGTTTGAATGTGCGTGCGTGTGTCATGGTGGGGGGTGTTTGTAGTATCTGAGACAGTCTACCCTTATCACCTGCCGACAGACGCCACCGCGCACCCCCTCCGCTGCAGAAGATAACACTCAGTCAATACCCCCTCCCACCCAGCGCCACCCGCTGTCCCACCAACTCGCATACCCTGTCTTTCAATAGGTGGTATGCACAGGGTATATACATCAACTAGTAGCTATCAGTTGAGATAGAGCAGAAGCCAGTCCACGCGACATAACAGATCACTAACAGTCAACTCGAAAGTCAGAGTTATCCAGTTGAGAGGCGTAGCAGGTTCCACTCGAGAAGCCCAGTCATTTCCATTTCCATTCATTTTTGAGGCCACTAGAGAAGTGTACTCAGATCTATTGTGTGACAGAACCAGATCCACGCGAGTTGCAGGACCAGATCAACTCGAAAGTCAGAGTGATCCAGTTGAGAGTCAGAGCTAGATCCACTCGAGAAGCTCAGCCATTTTAATCCATTTTTGAGGCCACTTGAGAGGCGTACTCAGATATATTGTGTGACAGAACCAGATCCACGCGAGTTGCAGGACCAGATCAACTCGAAAGTCAGAGTTATCCAGTTGAGAGTCAGAGCTAGATCCACTCGAGAAGCACAGCCATTTCCATCCATTTTAGTGGCCACTCGAGAGGCGTACTCGGATCATATTGTGTGGTAGAACCAGAACCACTCGAAAGGCAGAGTCAGATCTAATTGAGAACCGAGGAAGATCCATTTTGAGGCAGAGAAAGATCCATTCTACAGGCAGAGCCAAATTCAATTGAGAGGCAAAGCCAGATTCATTCTAGAGCCAGAGATACACCTAAGAGGCAGAACCAGAGTTACTAGAGGCAGAGCAAAATCCACTCGAAGTCCAGAACAAGATCCAATCGATGCGACTGAATAATTCAACTCCCTGTCGTGAGGTGAACTCAAAAACCCGGCCCTGAGCAGAGAGGGTCAAGAGGAGATAGGATCGTCAGCATACACGGGGAAGGTAGCCACACCTCCGAGCCTGCCGTCTATTCATGGTGTGTTTGAACTTGTCTACGCTTCTGGTAGTTACGATCTGACTGACGTTGCTGTAGATAATGTTAAGAGCCAATAATCAATCAGGTATTGACTTGAGTTGTCTTAAAAATGAAGTTTGAGGTGCAGATTAGAAAAAATTCATTCCTGGATTAATGAAATGTAAATAGATTTTAACTTCATCACATTTCTATGTCGACGACGAACGTCTTTCACTTACTATGCGATCAGGAAAAAATGTACTTTTTCTATAATAAGTTGGTGCCTACAGAACGATTCAACTATAAGCCCACATGGTATTTTAGTAATTTTTATATCCTTAGAATAAAGGTGAATAAATACGGGTCAAGTTGTATTTTCGTCTCGTAAGTTACAAATCAGTTTCAGACTGCATTACAACAGGCGTGAACCTGTGCCGCCGCCGCCGGCGGTGCGCAACTGTTCGCTTCCCCGGGATTCTCTAAGCCCGTATTATCCGGGTTGACACTATTATTGAGTTGTCACAGAAGGGACGGAGGGCAGCAAGTGTGCCAAATATGTTTGTAAATAAGAACAAAGCGACGTCCACAAAGGGCTGGATCTGAACCCATTACCAAGGCTGAGCCGGGCTTAATTGGACTGAGCCGCGCATTTGCATCGTCACTTGCCGTCCGATTGTGATCCGTTTTATTTGAGCCACAACAAAATGCCGCTATTGTGCCGGGGGGACATGTGCGAGCCGGAGGGGCGCTGAGCCCGGGGTCCTGCGCTGGCGGGTCTCTCCCCTAAACGTAGTGTGAGGAGAAACTGTATTGCTTTCGTCACAACTTTAGAATTTTAACTGAGCGGAAATATTTGTCACCTGAATCACCTTCATTAGATATCCGGAATGGAAAGGGTTTAGAGCCCATATCTACGTGAAAGCAGTGAGGAAGATGATCCCACAACCCTTGAGTCTTCAAGATTGCCTGAGAGTATCAGCTATATGGGAAGCAACGGTGTCGGAATAGAAAGGAAACAACAATATACGAGAATGAACCATGTGAAGCATGGGGACTTCGAGACGTCACACCTAAACATGGCGAGAAGACTTTAAACAAGAAGAAACAGTTAGAAATAAAAAAGAAAAATAGAAAGAAGATAGATGAGAAAGAGTAACCCAATAGAAGAAAAGAAGAAAGAAAGAGTATAATGATCAAGACGGAACCCCATACCTGCTATACATCCCGGATACCGAGTAAAGAAGAGAAATGTAAATAAATCCAAATATATCTGTTAACTTTACCCTATTACCTTTCTTAAATGGCAACATACCCAAGTAGGTATTTTTAAAGATCAGAGAAGATTCAGATTTCTGATTTTCTTTCCATCCTAACCTTTCTGAAATGGAAACTCATCTCAGAAGGTATTATATACAAATTAATTATGAATGAGACATGAGTGTAAGATGTTTGTGGCACGATTTAATAGTCTGTTTACTGACTAAGGCTGATATGATCCTTGGACATGATTGTTAATTAATAGCCCAACAGCCGATGGCTTCTGGGAACCTACAGTGTAACGTGGGATTCGAACCACAATTTTCGCCTCAGAATTATGAACTGCAATAAGGATTGCCTTTAGTATTGAATAGTGTAGACGTTTTGGATCGCAAGATAGACCGATTTCCTTAAATTCTGTTTCTCCTCACTCCTTGTCGGATTCTTCATCATAAGTAGAGAAGATCCTCCTAGACTTTTAACTACGCAAAGTCCAAACGTATTTCTAGACATACATATGCGCTATACAGGGTTCTCCAATGAAAGTTAGGGAACCACTAGATTGTCGTCGAGCAATGAAGAACACACCGCATCATACATCTTGGATCATTGCAGAAGAAGCATTCTTCGGTCCATCCTTATTCCAGTTTGAAGCCCATTTCTTACATTTTCTATCCCTTTGAACACTATGTTACACAATCTGGAATCTCCCAATAAAGTATTTTTTCAATGGACGTTCGCCTTGTTTGGAATAAGTGTACTATAGAGAAATAAATTATTCTTATTCCTTGCTTGTAGTAATATTCTTCGCTGGCATTTTACTTAATTAATAGCCCAACAGACAATGGCATTAAGGGGCCTACAGTTTAACGTAGAGTCCGAACCACTGCCTCTGAATTACGAACGGTATTTGCGGATGGACTTAGTATTCAATAGTGCGGACGTTAATCCACACTAGAGAATATCATACTGACCGACCATCAATCATCACACAATTCGTGACCTTCAAGTGGATTTCAGGACACGCACCGTTCCAGTCAATAAAATATATTCTTTGAGGTTGCTTGCTAATTCTCCAGAATCTAACATATAATTTCTAAATGTATTTCAGGGGATGAATTGTAATGCAATTTATGATGTGCGGGAGGATGCATACAGTACGATATTGGTGTATTGGGGGGAGGGGCAACACTCAAAACAGATGGCAGGTGCTCCCAATAATACGCGCTTGTGTCCCCGGGCGCGGGGTTTATTGGGCATTCAGCCGTTTGATTGTTGCCGGCCTCAGGGACCGGGGTTTAATTGATCATGCAAAATCCCGAAAACAAGTAATTGAGCCCTCAGGATCGCCGGGAATATCCCGTCCCAAGGCGCGCGCTGATTTTGGAATTCGGTGATTTTTATGTCTGAAAAAACGGTGTTTACTCGATGAACGACGATGAAAAATTAAAATCTGGCTTTAGAGGTTATATTTTCTTCCGCTGAATTGTTTACGTGTGTATTGTATTTATCAAATTTAAAACGTAGATAAACAATTTTTCCTAGAATGTGTGTGTGTTTGATACACGTGTAAAAACTGTGTATTGTTTTAAACATTTTTTTTATTTACATCATATTTTCATATTTACATTTTATTTACGCTTACATCACAATGTTTACAGATTTTTGTTTTGTTAATAGAGTAAGAAACGATAATTCTGTTCGTACATAATGGTACAAACTTATACAATAAAAAACTAAACCGGATACTTTTACAACATCAAAAGTAAGAAAAGTTAACCTTGAGACTCAATTACTTGGTTATTTTTTATATAGAAATAAATCTTTTTTTTGAAAAAGACAATTTGAAATAGCTGAAATAATTATGATTTAAATAGCCCTTATTTTAACTTCCTTTTGTCAATGAATTAAAATATCTGGGTATAGCTATAGGCAAAAACTCTCATGGTCTAACTACATTACTACATTTCGTTTTAAACTATCCTCTCAACTGTTTTTTAAGAGTCTGCATCAGTGGTAGCCATCTTGGATTTTAGTCCCGTAAGAGCAATGTTAAATTCTGGCGCCTATATCTCCTTGACCTATTGTCATAAACTAACGGAAGAGGTGTCAAATTAAAGGTATTACAGTCCTCCAGGGCACCACCTTACAGAACTTCTTATTTTCGCTCTCAATAAAAACATAATAATGATTTATTTTGTAAAATATTCCTGGATATTTGTTTTTATATCAAGTTAAATTTTTGAACATATTGAAAAGGTCATGCCCTTGAGCCACATCTCATCAATGTACTTCCAAAGTTTTACATTGATACTTTGATAATTAACGCCACTACACACGCCACAGTGAAGGTATGTTCCGCCAGAATTTAACATTGCCCATACGGGACTGAAATTCAAGATGGCTACCACTGATGCAGACTCTTAAGTTGATTTTCAAAATTCCAAAATATTTTTTCGACGAGACTAACCCTCATTGATAGAATAGAGATTGACATATGGAATAGTACTATGAGGCTTTGCTTCTCAGTCCTCATTAATTATAGTTTAGATTACAAAAAAGAGCTATCCGCATTATTTCCAGGGTAAACACACGTACAACTCACCGGACATTATACAGGGTGTACGGATACTACCTATTGAATTTTATTTTCTAAAATAGGTCTCTTCTACCCTAATTATATCCATTAATTCCATATTTTCAAAATAATGATGGATGCTGCGGTGATATCCATCATCCGATTGTTTTATCAGTTACACCATTCGATTTGTAATGAAAAGGGCTAAAATATAGCATTCTAGACATTTTTTGATGAAAGTTACAGTTTTCTAGTAATTTTTATTTAAAATTTTAAAACGGCCGCAATTTTAAAATGTATAATGAAACTAAGCTGGTTATTTTTTATTAATTAGGTCTTGACCAAAGCAAGAACCATAGTTTGAACCCAATCAGTCAAACCGTTCTTGAGATATAAATTATTTTGTAAAAAAACGGATATCTGGTAGACGATGCGTTTTTCGAAAAAATGTTATTCTTGATTTTCTATATATTTTAACCCATTAAACCATTTACCAGTGTTTGGCGCTTTACGTATGGTAAGGTATAAATTTAAATATAATACTCACGAACCGGTGCTGATGTTCACGGTTATAATACTAGGTACCGGCATAATCATAGACAGGCCACCCACAGATTGGAGCTTGCGGGATCTCTTCCTTAAAACCTCGTGCCCAAATTAATAACCTGATAAAATAGAGACCACACAGTCTCCCTGTCTCTTCAGGCCAAGACTTATTTAAATTGTTATTTTTAAATTTGTACTGCCATTGTTTGTTTTTAAAACAGTTAATTTTACATAAACGCAAATTGTATAATTAATTGGTTACTGAATATAGATGTACATCTATTTTTGACGATTGTAATACAATTGTGTCTCTTGAAATAAAAATAATTTAGAATTTGGGGACTCTTGATAAGACACATTATTACAAAGTCCAGTTGAGAAACTATGATAACAGTAACTTATAGTCATCAAATTTATCAATTCAAGAGCCTAACAACTAAAATGTGGTTATTTTCTACTGTCTTGGAAGAAAAGAACAGCCATACTGACTGCCATTGGCTTAATATTGTCAATTTTTAAATAGTTTATACGTATCTGCCAATACATTATTTATTTTTATCTTCTAGTGTTTTTCTCACAAGCTCTAATAGGTATAACATGTTTAAAACTAATATTAAATTTGAATTTGAAGTTTTCTGGATTATTTATAATTTTTATTTAATTATTTTGTAAAAGCTATTTATTACTGTTTTATAAATATTTAATTTAGACATATATCTGAGTGTGTACATGGAGAAATATAAAGTGAATGGGACGGTGGTGACGTCCTGTAATCCAACTACTTGGAGGTCACGAATTGTGGATAGTTGTGAGAGATGGTCAGTGGATGTAGTGTTCTCTAGTGTGGATTAACGTCCGCACTATTGAATACTACGTTAATCCGCAAATGCCATCCTCATAATTAGACCAGTTCGTAATTCAGAGGCCGTGTTTCGGATTCCACGTTAAACTGTAGGTCCCTTAGATATGTCATTGACTGTTGGGCTATTAATTAACAGTCCTGTCTAAGGAACATGTCAGCCTTAGTCAGTAACAAGACTACAAGATCGCGCCACAATCATTTCTCATTCATACTTGGCTTAAAATATCTACCTGGGTAGGTCGCCATTTCAAATGGTAATCTAATCTAATCTAAAGGAAATTTGATCACGAACCTGCCTATTGGAACATTTCTCGTGTTTCTCCTTGTTTATTTTGTTAAGTAAATTTTTTGTGAGTAAATTTTATTTATGAATCTAAGTCCCTACATTACACAGTCTTTAGATAAACCCTTTTCACTAGAACTATTCTAGGTTATGCTCGATTGCTCTAGTTATTTCGGCAGTTGAAACGGCTGCAACGTGAAGCCGCAGGTGAAGATAGTTAGGTGGTATTGTCTCCTCCACCTGCGCGTGTGCTGCCACGCAATACGTTACAAACCTCTATGCAGAACACAGAGTACAAAACACTTCCTCACATCTTACTCTGTGCGGTGACAATACTGGATCCGTTAGACCATGCTAACCAACCGTTCAGACACGGATGTTAAAACAAACCATTTAGGGCAGCATTGCTTTTAATTGTACTAGGAGCCTTTTACAGGCGATCTTTTATTATTTATATCATGAAATGGTAACTGTATTGGTATGTTAGTATATTATCATTGACCTATTTATTATTAAAACTATTTGTAGAAAATGTTTTTTTATCTTTATATAACGATGTGGAAAACGCATGAAATAATTGAATTACTGCATCTACAAGAGCATGAACACGTAAATGGAATGTTTTACTTTTTATGAAGGAATTGGGCTATTAAACTACGAACGGCTTTCATCGATGAATTTAGAGTAATAATTCCCAAACACAATGATTTTATATCTACAGTATGCATAGTTAGTAATAAATGAAATTACAAAACGTTTGAAATATTCCTGATAAAGTTACAAAATTATTTCCCACTCCGCTGTCATCTAACTCATTACCAACACGTTAACACTAACAAACTACGAGCTATAGTATTAAATATTTAATAATTATCTGATGATATTTCTTCACTTATGTATACAATGTACGCGACGACACAACTTGTGCTCCGACATAGAACCTTTGAGACGGGAGCTCTTGTGATCTGGGAGCCATATTAAACGCGCGTACAAGACAAACAGGACAAATTAACCAGCACAAACACAGACGTTCCACACCTGCGAGTCTCACGCCGCGCCGTACCATCCGCGGGACCAGCCTTTACCTCCTCCGTACCATCCGCGGGACCAGCCTTTACCTCCTCCGTACCATCCGCGGGACCAGCCTTTACCTCCTCCGTACCATCCGCGGGACCAGCCTTTACCTCCTCCGTACCATCCGCGGGACCAGCCTTTACCTCCTCCGTACCATCCGCGGGACCAGCCTTTACCTCCTCCGTACCATCCGCGGGACCAGCCTTTACCTCCTCCGTACCATCCGCGGGACCAGCCTTTACCTCCTCCGTACCATCCGCGGGACCAGCCTTTACCTCCTCCGTACCATCCGCGGGACCAGCCTTTACCTCCTCCGTACCATCCGCGGGACCAGCCTTTACCTCCTCCGTACCATCCGCGGGACCAGCCTTTACCTCCTCCGTACCATCCGCGGGACCAGCCTTTACCTCCTCCGCACCATCCGCGGGACCAGCCTTTACCTCCTCCGTACCATCCGCGGGACCAGCCTTTACCTCCTCCGCACCATCCGCGGGACCAGCCTTTACCTCCTCCGTACCATCCGCGGGACCAGCCTTTACCTCCTCCGTACCATCCGCGGGACCAGCCTTTACCTCCTCCGCACCATCCGCGGGACCAGCCTTTACCTCCTCCGTACCATCCGCGGGACCAGCCTTTACCTCCTCCGTACCATCCGCGGGACCAGCCTTTACCTCCTCCGTACCATCCGCGGGACCAGCCTTTACCTCCTCCGCACCATCCGCGGGACCAGCCTTTACCTCCTCAACACCATCTGCGGGACCAGCCTTTACCTCCTCAACACCATCCGGGACCAGCCTTTACCTCCTCCGCACCATCCGCGGGACCAGCCTTTACCTCCTCCGTACCATCCGCGGGACCAGCCTTTACCTCCTCCGCACCATCCGCGGGACCAGCCTTTACCTCCTCCGCACCATCCGCGGGACCAGCCTTTACCTCCTCCGTACCATCCGCGGGACCAGCCTTTACCTCCTCCGTACCATCCGGGACCAGCCTTTACCTCCTCCGCACCATCCGCGGGACCAGCCTTTACCTCCTCCGTACCATCCGCGGGACCAGCCTTTACCTCCTCCGCACCATCCGCGGGACCAGCCTTTACCTCCTCCGTACCATCCGCGGGACCAGCCTTTACCTCCTCCGTACCATCCGCGGGACCAGCCTTTACCTTCTCCGTACCATCTGTGTGACCAGCCTTTACCTCCTCCGTACCATCCGCGGGACCAGCCTTTACCTCCTCCGTACCATCCGCGGGACCAGCCTTTACCTCCTCCGCACCATCCGCGGGACCAGCCTTTACCTCCTCCGTACCATCCGCGGGACCAGCCTTTACCTCCTCCGCACCATCCGCGGGACCAGCCTTTACCTCCTCCGCACCATCCGCGGGACCAGCCTTTACCTCCTCCGTACCATCCGCGGGACCAGCCTTTACCTCCTCCGTACCATCCGCGGGACCAGCCTTTACCTCCTCCGTACCATCCGCGGGACCAGCCTTTACCTCCTCCGTACCATCCGCGGGACCAGCCTTTACCTCCTCCGCACCATCCGCGGGACCAGCCTTTACCTCCTCCGCACCATCCGCGGGACCAGCCTTTACCTCCTCCGCACCATCCGCGGGACCAGCCTTTACCTCCTCCGTACCATCCGCGGGACCAGCCTTTACCTCCTCCGTACCATCCGCGGGACCAGCCTTTACCTCCTCCACACCATCCGCGGGACCAGCCTTTACCTCCTCCGCACCATCCGCGGGACCAGCCTTTACCTCCTCCGCACCATCCGCGGGACCAGCCTTTACCTCCTCCGTACCATCCGCGGGACCAGCCTTTACCTCCTCCGCACCATCCGCGGGACCAGCCTTTACCTCCTCCGTACCATCCGCGGGACCAGCCTTTACCTCCTCCGTACCATCCGCGGGACCAGCCTTTACCTCCTCCGTACCATCCGCGGGACCAGCCTTTACCTCCTCCACACCATCTGTGGGACCAGCCTTTACCTCCTCCGTACCATCCGCGGGACCAGCCTTTACCTCCTCCGCACCATCCGCGGGACCAGCCTTTACCTCCTCAACACCATCCGCGGGACCAGCCTTTACCTCCTCCGTACCATCCGCGGGACCAGCCTTTACCTCCTCCGTACCATCCGCGGGACCAGCCTTTACCTCCTCCGCACCATCCGCGGGACCAGCCTTTACCTCCTCCGTACCATCCGCGGGACCAGCCTTTACCTCCTCCGTACCATCCGCGGGACCAGCCTTTACCTCCTCCGTACCATCCGCGGGACCAGCCTTTACCTCCTCCGTACCATCCGCGGGACCAGCCTTTACCTCCTCCGTACCATCCGCGGGACCAGCCTTTACCTCCTCCGTACCATCCGCGGGACCAGCCTTTACCTCCTCCACACCATCCGCGGGACCAGCCTTTACCTCCTCCGTACCATCCGCGGGACCAGCCTTTACCTCCTCCACATCACCCGTGGGACCAGCCTTTACCTCTTCCGTAACATCCGTGGGACCAGCCTTTACCTCCTCCGTACCATCCGCGGGACCAGCCTTTACCTCCTCCACACCATCCGCGGGACCAGCCTTTACCTCCTCCGTACCATCCGCGGGACCAGCCTTTACCTCCTCCGTACCATCCGCGGGACCAGCCTTTACCTCCTCCACACCATCCGCGGGACCAGCCTTTACCTCTTCCGTAACATCCGCGGGACCAGCCTTTACCTCCTCCACACCATCCGCGGGACCAGCCTTTACCTCCTCCACACCATCCGCGGGACCAGCCTTTACCTCCTCCGTACCATCCGCGGGACCAGCCTTTACCTCCTCCGTACCATCCGCGGGACCAGCCTTTACCTCCTCCGCACCATCCGCGGGACCAGCCTTTACCTCCTCCGTACCATCCGCGGGACCAGCCTTTACCTCCTCCGTACCATCCGCGGGACCAGCCTTTACCTCCTCCACATCACCCGTGGGACCAGCCTTTACCTCTTCCGTAACATCCGCGGGACCAGCCTTTACCTCCTCCACACCATCCGCGGGACCAGCCTTTACCTCCTCCGCACCATCCGCGGGACCAGCCTTTACCTCCTCCACACCATCCGCGGGACCAGCCTTTACCTCCTCCGTACCATCCGCGGGACCAGCCTTTACCTCCTCCGTACCATCCGCGGGACCAGCCTTTACCTCCTCCGTACCATCCGCGGGACCAGCCTTTACCTCCTCCGTACCATCCGCGGGACCAGCCTTTACCTCCTCCGTACCATCTGTGGGACCAGCCTTTACCTTCTCCGTACCATCTGTGTGACCAGCCTTTACCTCCTCCGTACCATCTGTGGGACCAGCCTTTACCTTCTCCGTACCATCCGCGGGACCAGCCTTTACCTCCTCCGTACCATCCGCGGGACCAGCCTTTACCTCCTCCGCACTCAGGTTTCACAATTGGTTGATTTTTGGTGTAAGGGGAATTTCAACACGAATATTTATTTGAGCCAAAAAAACATAACCGTTTCGACTTTGGTTGGAGACTGTATCCCTTAAAATCAAAATATCCTAAATGTTTTCAGTAGCCTTTCAGTCTTTCCTGATTAAGGTCGAAAACATATTCTGAAGATCGTCATCCCCACCAAGAAGAGGCAAACTGGGTCACAAGGGCTGGAGCCTCCCCACAGAGAGAATGCAGAAACCAAGGGATGAACAAGACAGGATACGTTTGACAAAAAATCTTATCATTAGTGTAGTAACCAGAAGCACAAGTAGTTTTTTGTTTGTTATTATAATCTGTGATAAGACAAAGGTTGTTGGTTGCAATAAAGCTTTAAACTAATCTACTCACAGAATACATTTTGACGTTGTCGAATGTTATTTGACAGTTTATTAAGGTTAAAACAGTTATCTCTCAATTTACTTTTAATTCTTAATGAAAATGAATTAATAAATGTTATCTCTATATGTAAAAACGAACGTAAAATGTATGTCCTTTATGCGTTGCCAAACTACTCATCCGATCGTCATGAAAATTTAGGAAGCTTCCAATAAATTTACAGACATAACTCTAGCTTTATATATGTTGAGGGTTACTAAGTTAAAATTATTTGATTGAAATCAAGGAACTATATTAACTCTTTGATGGAGCCAGATTCTAGACTTCTCTCTACATCATTTATACCATAATTTTAAAAAGATGAAATATTTTTTTATATTTCAATTAATTTAGTACACCTATTTTGATAGAGGAATAATTTAAATGTATTAAATTTGCAAATAAATTCACAGCCAATAAGGTTTGAATGAAGAAAGTTTCTGTTCTCTAATTCGTTTTATCATAGAGTTGTTTGCGCGCCACAACTTGGCATTAATTTGGAACTGGGAGGCGTAAAAGGATGTTGCGCAAAGTTTCTGTTTACAGAGATAAAGTAATTCTAAGCTTTCTCGGAACACCGAGATAACTGGTTGTCCCGAGTCGGGCTTGAGGCGCGCTTGGGTCACCCGTAGACCCGTAGTACAGTAATATTACGTAATATGGGAAGACCGGAGGACGTTCGCCATTGTTCCTATGTTTTAACCTTAAAAATTGTTTGAACACAATCGTTTGTTAACGTGCGAACTATTAAGTAATACGTTCATCCCCGATCACTGACAGCCAATATTCTCTATGATTCTCTTCATTTGATAGAACAAAAAAAAGATCGAATGAACATATTGTATTAATTTAGTAGAGTCGTAATTATAGAACTCCGCACAAGACGAATTAATAATACGATAACTATTAAAATGTTTACGTAATCGTACAGTAATTCTATTTCAGTAAAACATAACACATGACGTAGGAACATAAATACATAACATTGGAACATACTAATTAGGAACATAGAAATGTAAGAAAATTATAAGAGCATGAAACATGAATATAATAAATAGCATTGAACATTGCTATAAGAGCATAACATAAAACAAAATGATATGATATAGAACATAGAACATAGGATTGAACATTATAATATAGGAACATAGAATGTAAAAACATTAACATACATAGAAACATAGGATATACATTGGAACATAGAGCATTACATTAAAATGACATAAACATAGGATCAAAATAGTACATAGGAACATAGGAACATTGGAACATACTAATATAGGAACATAGAAATGTAAGAACATTGGAACATAAGAGCATAGAAACATAGGAATATAGGAGCATTGGAACATAGGAGCATTGGAACATTGCAAAATAAGAGCATAGGAACATAGGACCATAGGGATATAGGAATATAGGAACATAGGAGCGTAGGAGCATAGGAACATAGGAGCATATGAACATAGGGACATTGGAACAAAGGAGAATTGAGACATTGCAAAATAAGAGCATAGGAACATAGGAGCATAGGACCATAGGAAAATAGAAACATAGGATCATAAGGACATAGGAATGTAGGAACATAGGAGCATAGGAGCATTGGAACATAAGAGCATAGGGACATAGGAGCATAGGAACATAGGGGCATTGGAACATAGGAGAATTGGGACATTTCAAAATAAGAGCATATGAACATAGGAACATAGGACTATAGGAAAATAGAAACATAGGAACATAGGATCATAGGGACATAGGAATATAGGAACATAGGAGCATAGGAGCATTGGAACATAAAGCATAGGAACATAGGAGCTTAGGAACATAGGATCATAGAAACATAGGAACATATAGGACCGGTGAGAGCACAGGTAGGCCCAACGCAGGATCGGCGGGGACGGGAGACAGTCCTTATCAGTCCAGGGAGGGCCCTCTGATAACAGGGTGTAGCTGATAAGACCGCGCCGGTCCTTGGTCGTGCTAAGGGCACAGGCTTCTCACAGACAGGTCCGTGGACATTTCACTCCTTTAGTAATAAAACCAATGTAGCTTAAACAATTCAACAAAATAAGTTATAATTTTACCGATATTCGAACACAATACACGTTCTAATATTTTTGTTTACAAATGAATTAAGAAAATTATCTTTTAATTTGTCATACATGACAAAGGTGTATTGTCGTGAATTAAAATTTGTTATTACTCTATTAACTAAAAATGCATTTCCTATAGTTAAAAATGTACCTCTGAACTCCGCGAATAATCTTCTCAAAAGCTTTGGAACATATAATTGAGAAATTGGCAAAGAAACGTAATCGTGGAGATGAAAATAGTTGTGTAGTGTAGACGAATACCCACAAAGGTTTTATCAAGAGAAAAAATAAAAATTTCATACATTTGGTAAGCAGTTTCGTAAATTCTAAAGTTTTTCGCGGAGTTGACGTTGACATCCGTGTGAAACCTGCGTCGGAAATCCCGTCCTGCCATTCTACACGTGGTGACGTCACGCGTGGCAGCTCACTTCACATCTATAGTTTAGCTACGTTCAATGGATTAAACACGGTGCGTTACTCCACACCGTTTGACATGGAGAAGTTTATTTGTAAGATAGAAACTCGTCCTGCACTGTAGGACGTCAAGAGCAACATTTGACAACACTTAAAAACATTCTCCGGGAACCTCTGATGGTCTTTAAACATGTCATAGAATGGATGCGTCCACCATCGCCTTTTCTCACGTTACTTCCTCAGCAGTTCGAATAGCTTGAGTTGGACAACCCCATCTCCAATGCGTTCATCCCGCGTCTGAACCGCTTCGTGTAGAATGGGTTTCACACGACGGACATCCCGCCACGTAAAGTTTGCACATAATGTTGACGCGGACAACACGACGGTCCTGTCGCGGGATTCACGCGTGGAATGGACCTAACCAACGGTGCGACGTCCTGTAATCCAGCTACTTGGAGGTCACGAATTGTGGATGGTTCTGAGCGGTGTTCGGTGGGTGTAGTAGATCGTTGGTATTCTCTTGTGTGGATTAACGTCCGCACTATTGAATAATACGTTAATCCGTAAAGACCATCCTTATAATTATACAAATTTTAAAATTCAGAGTTCGTGGTTCGGATTCCACGTTAAACTGTACGTCCATTAGCTGTCATCGGTTTTTGGAATATTAATTAACAGTCCTATCTAAGGAACATGTCAGCCTTAGTCAGTAACAAAACTACAAGATCGCGCCACAATCATCTTACACTCAATCCTTATTCATACTTGGCTTAAAATACCTACCTTGTAGTATGGTTGCCATTTCAATAATTTAATTTAATTTAGTCATACATATGATAAGCTTACTTTACATCGGAATTCATTGTATGTTATTGAAGTTTGATACATGTCAGATATCCCTGGATTGTGGATTAAAAAACTACAACTTTAGGATTCCAGCACAGTAGCTAAGGGGTAACGCTGGGCCAGTAAGTCAAAGGTTGCTTTTGATTCATCGAACCCGGTGACCAGAGACTCCTGGCAGATCATAAGCGGTTTTTGACTCACACCGCGACACTTCCCTGTCTTTAATTCACCACTCAGGCCCTAGGCCCTTGTGATTGGCAGTTAAGGTTTTTATAAAAAAGCATTTGAAACATCCAAGACAAACATTACACAATTACGTGGGCTACTATTTAAGTTTCTGGCCTTTGCAACACTGATTCTTGCTAGGCTCCAGATTATATTTCCGGCGGAAACTAAACATTGTTGAACATAACCTCAACTGAGACAGTTTGTCATTCAAGCGCTATTAGTGTTGTTTACAGTGACTTACAAAAATCATCTATGGCGAATAATGAAAGTAACACGAAAACATTACCTTGCATTTATTTTTCACAACTTGCGACGTGGATTATCACAAGTGCCTTATATGACTTTGAAGCGCCATCTCTCAGCATCAATAAAAACTAAAGTAATAAGTTTAATCGTGGTTGATGTTCGCTCGAGGATGAAAATCATGAAGATCGTCCAAAATCTGCTGTTCAAGGAAATATGAATGCTGTAAGGCAAGATCGTCTATGAAATTCCGTGAAATTGAGGCATAATTAGGTATCAGTATAACTAGTATAAAATATTACATGATCACTTGAATGTGATAAAATTGTTCCTGACGGATTCCCCATAAACTGAAAATTGCTCAAAAGGAGGCTCAAGTCAATTGGTGAAAGTAAATTTTGGAAAAATTGCAGGAGGAGCTTCAAAATCTGAATATAGCATCTGTACAGGTGATGAATCGTACATACATGCATATGATCCCGAAACCAAACAGAAATCCACCGTGTGGGTCTTTCAAGACGAACCCAATCCAACCAAATTCGTGAAAAAAGCACATCCAAACAAATGGTTGCCTGTTTCTTCGGAATTTCTGGTCATGTAGCAACAGTGTCATTAGAGGATGGAAAGACAGGTAAATTCAGGAAATTCTGAGTGGTACACAACCATTTGATTGCCACACGTTTTTGAAGAAATCCTAAAGAAAATACGAATTATCCTTCATCATGACGTCAGCTCCCACAAAGTCACTCAAACAATGGCATTTTTGACAGGTCAAAAAGTTGAACTAATTTGTCACCCACCATACAGCCCTTATTTAGCCCCCAATTACTACTTTTTATTCCCAACCATAAAAAGAATTACGAAGAAAACTACTTTTGACACCTGAGGAAGCTGTGGAAACGTTCAAATTGAATATTTGGAGCTACGAAGTTCAGAGAGGTAAAAGTGCTTTGGAAACTAGAAATGTGTATAAATGTTAATGGAGATTACTTTGGGAATCAATAAAACAGGTTTTGTCCATGTATATTGTATTTTCTTTTATAGGCCAGAAACTTAGAGGCCCTCGTAGTATGTGTTGTATATAACAGAGTTAGGCCTACCTTTAAATATATTGTTTCAGGTACTCCCCATCATTGCTCTTGGGAGCAATTTCCAAGACACCTGCGACTCCTGGGGGGTTTCTCCCATGTCAACAAGTCTCTCGACATCCCAAGACTTCAAAGACACCGTCGCCGCCATCTTGTCTAGGCGAGAGTTCTTGTTTTGTCCGGGTTTCACGTCAGGTTTAAACAAAGCCAAGGATTAAATGGTCAAGTCGGACAAATATTGGGAGACTCGGAGTCAATGTTTGTCTCTCCATTAGACGCCGCCCTCTTTCCAGGAATTGCCGCATTTGTGGCCTTTGGGGCTGGTTGTCATTAGCATCGTGTTTAGGTATTCACTTTCAAAGGTAATGCAGTCGGGTATGGGAAAGGGTAGGGAATTAATTAGGGATTTCAGACGTTAATGTGCGCAAATGATTAGGATGATTGAGGAAATTGGGTCAATCGTTACTTAAAAATTCTATTTCGATATATCGAATATCATAAATCGATATATCGAATATTATACATTAATATTCTATGTACGAAATCAAAATAGATATCATAGGACCTACATAATCTAACTTATAATTTAACCAGAAATATACAGACTAAAAAAAGGAAAATCTTTAGTATTAGCTTAATGCAAATAAATACGCCTAACATCTTAGATACAAAAAACTAGAATTCAGGTTCTCATTGCAATTTTAAGAATCTAATTCACAATGTGCCAGATTTGAAAAAATATCAAGATGTTAGATAGACGTCTGGAACAAATACTATGCAAATACATTCCAAGTACACTTTTTATGTTATTAGAATTACACAAGAGAATTAATTGTATAGTTGAAAACGCTAGCATGGGAATAACGAAAAAAATGTTTGGAAAAAATAAAGAGAATGTTTTCAGTTCATCTATGCAGCTGTTCTTATAACCAAGCTAGGACGTCACTAACCAAATTACATCACTGTTTCAAATTTTGGTCTCGCAAATTACCAACACCCCCCCAAGGATCTAATGATCAAGGCCTAACCCAGTTGACAATCAGGTCGGTTGTCAAGGCCCAACCAAGTACTAACGAAAACTCCAGTAAAACATATGGCAAACAAGGGTTTAATGTTAACTTTAATTTTGTGGTAGCTTAACACATAATAAAACCAAAGAAACAAATTAAACCCACCAAACAATAACATTGAGAAAAGGAAACAAAGTATAAACTACCAAACAATAACGATAACAAATGTATTTTAAGTGTCCTACTAGCCTAATGGTTAGCGTCTTGGACTTTGGTGCAAGAGGTCACGGGTTCGATTCCCGGGATGCCCATATGAGTTTGTACCACTTTCCCAAAAGGGTTATTGTAATATACCTTCTTGACTCAATTTAAATGCCTCTGGCGTAGATACAAAAAACACTATATTAAGTATAATAAGGCTTCAGAGGAAAAGTGACTATAAATTATAACTTTTACCTGTTTTTCACATAAAATAATGTCATAAAACTATACTCCTCCATAACTCAAAAATAGGATACTTATATTTCGTATGAAATGGTAAAAATTGTGTGGAATGGTGATGCGGGATCATAATAATTAGGTTATGTTCAAATTGCAAACAAACAATTGGAATAGTTTAAACACTTAAAAAGGGCGGATAACGTTTCCAAAGTAATTCCACTATTACAGACAAATTATAAAAAATCCGCAAATATTTGTGTTCAACAGAGATTTTATTTGAAGAATACGTACAAACAAACGCGGAAACGGCAATTAACTCATTACGGATCCAGCTGGAATAAAATATTTGAATAACACCTTTATAATTATCGGTAACAAATATGATCAAAGGATAATATTGACTCGCCGCCATTTCTGCCGTCCCCGATGTTTGCCCGCGCTGCGGGGCGGCGTTGCCGTTACAGTGGTTGTCACTGTTATATTGTCACGGTATCCTGTCACTGTTACACTGTAACTGAATGCTGTCTCGCTTGTACTCTCACTGTTATGCTGCCACTGTTGTTTTGTATTTGTACGGTGTCACGGTTATGTTGTCACTATTATTCTGTTACTGTTTTTGTCACAAAATAACCGTGACAAGATAACGGTTATTTTTTCACTGATATTCTGTAACTGTATGGTATCACGGTTATGTTTTCGCTGTTTGCCATTACCGTTTTCAGTCGCCTTATTTTGTTACTGATATGTTGTCAGTGCCTGGTTTTACGATTTTTTTATCACTGTTATTTTATACTATTATGTAAGCTGTTCTGTATTCTGTCACCGTTATTTTGTCCCTGATATGCTGTAACTGTATGGTATAACGGTTATGTTTTTAATGTTATGCTAAATTACTTTCACTGTTATTTTATCACTATTTTGCTATTACCGTCTTCAGTCACCATATTTTGTTACTGATATGTTGTTACTGCCTGGTTTTACGATTTTGTTATCACTGTTATTTTATCCTATTATGTATGCTGTTCTGTATTCTGTCATCGTTATTTTGTCACTGATAGGCTGTAACTGTATGGTGTCACTGTTATACTGTCACGGTTATGTTTTCACTGTTATGCTCGATTACTGCCACTCTTATTTTACACTATTATGCTATTAGTGTAGTCACCATATTATGTTACCGATATGCTGTAACTGCATTTTTTAAGGTTATGTTATCACTGTTATTTTTTCCTATTATGCTGTTACTGTGTTCTGTAACCGTTATTTTGTCACTGATATGGTGTACCTTTATGGTGTTACTGTTTTGCTGTCACGGTTATGTTTTCACTGTTTTCCAGTAACTGAATGCTTTTGCGGTTATTTTGCTACTGTTATTTTATCCTATTATGCTGTTACTGTATTGTGTCACCATATTTGGACACTGTTATGCACTACCTGTATGGTTTCACTGTTATACAGTATAAAAAATTGTGCGGTTTCAGTAATTCATATGAAGATTGTAGGGAAATTTCTGAATGTTATATTAGTATCTCTGAAAGCCTCCAACCCAAAAGTTTGTTTATAAGCCTTATAAAACCTAATAAAATCCAGATACTGTATTGAAACCCAATGATAGTGTAAATCGTTACAATTTCGCTGTTAGAATGTTGGACAGAATAAGTGAAAACGAATTATTTTTAGATGATATAATTTTTACAGACGAAGCTACTTTCCATGTCAATGGATGTGTTAACAGACACAATTCACGATTATGGGGCTCTGACAACCCACACGCAACTGTTGAGAAACAACGTGATTCGCCAAAAGTTAATATTTAGTGTGGTGTGATGAAAAATCGCGTAATAGGGCCTTTCTTCTTTGCTGAAAGAACAAATGGAGTTGTGTATCTCGACATGTTAATCAATTATTGCTTTCCTCAGCTAGATGAACTCGAAAACATTCATAAACTTCATTTCCAACAAGATGGTGCTCCCCCACACTTCAGTGCATTGGTGACGGACGCTTTGAACGAAAAATTTGGAGATCGATGGATAGGCCAGCAAGAACGTATGCTGTGGCCTCCAAGGAGTCCAGACCTGACACCTTGTGATTTTTTCTTGTAGGGTTACATCAAAAACATTGTTTATTCACAAAAAAATCGCGACCTGAACTACTTAAAAAACACGATTAATGAAGCAATGACAACCATAACCGAAGAAATGTTAGCGAATGTTTGGAGAGAAATTGGTTATCCTTTAGACATTTGTCGAGCGACCAAGGGCGCACCTATTGAAATTTATTAATTATGTAAACTGTCGAGACGACAAATAGATCATTGACTGTAAGTAATTTGGGCTTTCTTTAAACCATCTTCGAAAACGCACCATTCTTTTATGATAACCCTATCTATCAAAACTCACTATTTATGACTGCGCTCTGTATTTACTATTTTGTATAATCATACAATATTTTGTATATCGAAAATCATTTGTCTATAAGCTAGTATCTAAATCCGAATCTATTATTTTGAGGTAATTTCTGGTTGTGTAAGTTAAGATATTAATTAATCACAAACAAATTAATTAACCAAGATTAAAACACATAATTATTTATTAAATTAATAGTACACTGATCATACTCATTGTTCATTATTTCTTAGTCTAAATACATTAATAACATTACCAAAACTTAATCTCAATAAACCCTACAACTAATATTTACATTTATACAGAAATATAGACAGGCAGAAATCGAGATTATTACATTGTTTTGAAAGTTAAAAAATAACAAAAAATTAATTACAAGATTAAAAAACATTTAATTTTATTTATTAAAGTACAATAGTACACTACATATACTGTTCATTTTTAGTCATACAACAAAATTATTAACATTACCAAAACATTAATTATATAAACACAGAACTACAAATAATTTAATCTATTTAAAATAAAACAGGCAGAATCGAGAAACACAATTTATTCAGAGTTAATTTAAATAGCATACAATATAACATGCAAAAAAGATTTATCAATTGCATTACTACATAATAAACTAATGTTATTATTTTATTATATGTCACTATATATAAAATTAAAGTACACTATCTATTTTACTAGGAGGCTGAACAAATTTTAAAAATAAAAGCCATAAGTTTTCATTAAAAATTAAATTCATTTCCTTTATTTATAAAAAAAAATCTAAATTCTCAAAATCATTTCGGTTTAATATTAAAAATAAAAATTATGGACACTCTCACAATTTAATTATAAAAGTAAAATTATAAAAATATGCATTACAATATTTGACATGCAGTGAAAAATCCTGATGATTTATTTTCAATTCGCATTACTACAGCATATTAGATCTTTAAACAATAATGTTATTATATTTATTATATGTTAATTATATTATAACATTTCAAAAGTTTGCAACCAGTGTTGCCATTTCCCCCAAAAAATGTTGTATTTACCTCCCTGTGGGAAATAGGTTAGATCATGGATATGTCTAAAGGGATTTTTCAGTTCATCTAAACAGCTGCTCTAAACTAAACTATGACGTCACTAACCATATGACGTCAATAAAAAATGACGTCACTATGCTCACGGAAATTGCCAACCTAAAAATTGTTAAATACTTCACTTCATATATATAAATTAATTTGGCAAATTTTATTGTCACAAAATCGGTTTAGCCTACACGAAAAGCTTGCAAGGGATGTAAAGCAAAGCATATAAAAGGTTGGAGCACTCGACAGTGGCAGCGGCTTGGGTAAGTTTGCCCAAATATTAGAAGGTAATATATTGACTCGGGATCGCGCAAAGCAGCCAAATATTGATCAGTCAATACGACTTGTGTCAATGTTGATGTTTTAATACTGCACTTGTAATTATAGCATATTATCCCAAGTCAAACATCGCGCGGAGACGACGATGTTTGGCGATCAAATACTTTCCCGCTCTCAGGTGCTTGCTGCTTCATCCGCCGTGCATGAGTTCGATTCATTTTTATATTACATTTTACGTTTTCAAAATTATTTTTAAGAAACATTCACATTTTATATACTTCATTAACTACTCCATACATCATGATGATATTTCTAGGAAGTAGGTCCTATTAGTACTCATATACTTACCAAGTTTGAAGTTTTCCAAAGCTATAGTAAGCTATGTGAAAAACACATACACACCGACAAACGGAAAATAGTGAGATAGGCCATTTCGACACAAGGAACAATAACCCTGTATACATAATATTAGAGTTTTATCAGTGTAACGTTTATCCTAGGGTAAAACCTATATAAATAGAATAGCTTTGTCTGTACATGGCTTGGGATTAAGTTATTTATTGTTATTTTTACGTTTTAAAAACCCGAAATAGGTCTTATCTCAAGTTCACTCTGTCTTACTGTAGGTCAAAACAATACTACATATTTACAAAGGTATATCATCATGACGTATAAATTATGATATTTCTATGAAGTATGTCCTCTAGTACCCATACACGTACCAAGTTTGAAGTTGGTACCAAAACATTTATTTAACAACCAAAACTAAACATTCTGTGGTGGTTCCAAAACATATACACACGGATAGACAGAAAATGGAGTGAGATAGGCCATATGTTTACAGGACATTTTGTTTGTTTTGACCTCAGGAACAATATCCCAAAGTTTTTCAGTGTATATGAGATACACCCTGTATACATAATATTAGAGTTTTACCTATGAAATGTTTTATCCTAGGGTAAAACCTATATTAATATAATTAGAGCTTTGTCTGTACATTTCTCGGGATTAAGTTATTTATTGTTATTTTTACGTTTTAAAAAGACGAAATAGGTCTTATCTCAATTTCACCCTGTCTTTCTTTAAGGATTAACAAGATCTGTTTTTAGCACTTCTTCATGAAAACTAGAACACTCACTGGTTTTTGTTTACTTTAAAATAAACCAAAACCTAAATAGATAAAGTACCTACTGTACCTGGCTCTCTAAAACCCCAGCTTTGAATGATATCAGCAAAATTTATTCTAAGGTTTACTGAAAATTTGACCTTTTAAGCTAGTTAATAGAAAGAAATAACCAGCTATAAAATTATACCTTTAGTTATATCCATTTCAAATCAATACTAAATAATTGCACTGAGGATTTATTCTCCTTCAATTAGTATTTGTTCGGTGTAAAGTAACTGAATTGTAATTACATTTTTTTTTCAGAAAACGAAATCAAAAATATTTATGTAATTCACTAGGTAGGCCTACATTTAATTAGACACCCAAATAATACGGCTATCGTGTAATCGTAGGCGTAATTTTGTCACAAAATCAACTTTGCTTATTTGAGACTAAAATTAAATACAGTACTTATTTCACCACTCTTGAAACAAGAATCGTTGCAGAACTATTTAGGATCCTAAATTACGTAATTTCATAACGAAAAATTCTGTAATTGCAGATTTAGATAAACTTTTATTAAGAGGTAAATTTAATACAAAATTGAGCTGAGAGTTTATTTTTCATTTTTTCTTATTAGTTATGTGTTATACTTATTTTAATATCAGCTAAACGTAAGTGATAAAAGCACAGTATTAGTTTTAACCACCCAATATTACGTTTCTAAAATGGCGTCCTATCTAGGTAGGTATTTAGGCCAAATAGGAATGAGTGTAAGATAATTGTGGCACGATCTTGTAGTCTTCTTACTGACAAAGGCTAACATGTGTCCGAACCACTTTTCCCTCTAAATTACGAATTGGTCTAATTATGGTCTTTGCGGATGAACGTAGTCTTCAATGGTGTGTATGTTAAAAACCATAGAATATCACATCCACCGACCATCGCTCATAACTATCCACAATTCGAGACCTCCTAGTAGATGGATTCCAGGATGGAACTCAAAATCCTAGGTTAAAATCCTGGAATGCCCATTTGGGTCTAAACAGATTCCCCCAAAAACGTAAAAATAATATAACTTCTTGACAGTAAAAATGCTTCTGGCATCACCACTAATATAGCAAAATCAATTCTTTTTTAAAAATACGGAGGATGACCTTTAGGGATGTACACCCCCTCTACTCCCAGGACGTCTCTTGTCCCATGATGGGCGGAGAGGAGGCGGGCAACGTTTCGAACGTGAGCATCTGCCCCCCGTCATCAGGTACGTAACTCTACACCTCGGTCTGTGTTTGCTCAGGCCCCCTCCCCCTCCCACTGTGACGTGGCACCTCTCACAATCAATACGCTATTTTGCCTAATGGAAGGTACATAATGCATGTCCTCCGTCGTGGCTTTTACTAAATGACTCTTGATAATTCCGAGCCAAACAGTGACCGACGATTGTCCAAGGATGTTTGGGCTGCGATTTGACGTAATCAGATAATTGGAGGGATTACGTTTACGAGAGTTCGACTCAATAGTTCTCTTCTTGGCTGTTGATGAGGATCAAATAGTTTCTACTAAACACCTCACGCAAAATATTACCAGAAACCTTTGTGGTTATCGTTTGTCAAAGAACAAATATTTTAAATCCAATATTGGATTGAAGTTTTTACTGTAGAAAAGTGTTTAAGATTTCCCATTGAAATCCAGTTACAATATTTTTATTTCATTTAATGTTATAATTTAAAGAAGGTTGTTGTGGAGACACTTCTAAAACTCAAACTAAGATATAACTGTAGGTCATTATAGTTTAAAATATATTAGATTTACCAAGGTGGTCTAACCAATGACAAATTCGTTACAGCAAGCAAGAAAATTGGCCTAACAGGGGTAATATAGAAAAACGAGCGCTTACATAAAACAGAAGTTTACATGAATCCATATTTAATTAATTACTGTATCATTGAATATTAATTATTTTAGGTTTGAAAAGAAATTGGGGTTTGAAAAAGAAAAAAAGATTTTATTCATCCAGGTTTTATCTCAATTCAATTTAAAATTGTATTTAAGCTTATATCGTAATTTGAATAAAAAACCACTTTATCGATAGTTAAAACTTCAATGTATAAAAAAATATAAAACATGTATTAAAACTTGATGATAGTATATTACAATGTTTCATCTGTGATATCATGAAGTAACATACAAGCACGAATACAATGTTTTATTTAATCTTTATCATACAATACTGTTTACTGCACACTGTTAATACAATTTGTGCATTCTAAACAGGATATTTCGAAACCGAAAAACTGAAACTGAAAAACTGACCCACAACTTTAAAAAATAAAGCAATGAACACTTAAATACCCATATAGAAGGATGTAAAAGGTACATTTTTATAGATTACATGTTCTATAACTTAAAAAATGTCTAACATTATTCAAATTTGAGTTTTTGAGAGCAAACTTTGACATGGATATGTTTAGTTCTGGGGGGGTGTTGGTGATTTGTAAGATGGATAACATGTAACAGGTTTCCATACAAACTCAGAGCTATTGTTTTGAATTTTTAATATAAAAGAATATGAACATCTGCTTGTGTCAAGTAAAAACATATCCATAATCTAACCTATTTCCCACAGGAAAGTAAATACACACATTTTATTTGCATTGTGAGTATGTAAGCTTAAAGTTTAAACAAAACCCTTATCCAAAAGGTATAGAATAATGAAAATAAGACTTATAATTGTAGGTCTTCTCAATTTCACTTTACAAACAGAAAGACATCCAGAAAAAATTGAGATAAGTCCCACTTTGGATTTTCTGGGGCACAAAAGTCAAAAATAGCATAAATCCAAGAATTGTTCAGACAAAACTCTAATTTTATTCATATAAATAATAATGTATTAATCAGCAGAGAACAAAGGGGACGATGTGAAGTGAATGGTGGACTATGGTCGACCCATACATAACTATTGTCACCCCTCGCCACGCCACAACACGTGGTCTCGTGCATCTACTGCATTGTGTTTTATTTAAACCACTATTGTTGATACAGATTAATTTGTTTTACAATTAAAACTGCAGTTTTAGTGGAATTCAATTAAATATTTTTAACAGTAATTTTGTTTTTAATTTTAGTGGTTTTTAGCATCCAAATTACTGGGAAATATTAATGTATTTAAATACAGTACCTGATTTTGTGTACTCCAATCTATTGCTAATGGTGACTAGTTTCAGTACGTGTGCTATAATCCAGCTACTTGGAGGTCCCGAATTGTGGATACTTATGACATTTGTCATAAGTATCCACCAACCATTTGTTGGTGATCAGATTCCAGATCCCTAAACGTAACACATAGTTTTACTTCATCAGGCCCAAATGGAGACTGTCTCCATTTGGGCCTGATGATGTTCGGTGTAACTGGACGAAATCGATCGCCAATTTAACAACTTTTGTATATATTTACTGTTCTATATAATTACAATATAAGTGTAAATAAATTAAGTTGTATTGGAAGACGTGAGTTTTTACTTCATACTATAGTAAAACCAACACGTATAATGCTCAAGAAGTTATTATGTAAATAAATGTTTCTTTTCTACATATGCTATTATTTTAACATATTTGAAACACCAATTCAATAATAATAAAAGATAACAATTTGATTTTATTTCACTCACGTTAACCTGTTATTCTCCTCATTAACAGCTGTTCTTTTGAGTAATCAGCTGAGACAGAAGCGTAATCAGCTGATGTTGGGCGAGGTCAGGCCCGCATGCAGTAGTCGGCGAGATCGCAAGTGTTTAGCCACGTATCAACATTGTCTTAGCGTGTTGTCTCTGGGATAAGAGCAGATAAGCAAGCTAGGATCATCTTGGCTGAATGCGGATTTGCCTAATGCCTTATCACAACAACAGAAACCAAACCGTAAACCGAGGCGAACACGGCGTTCATACAGGGTGTGTCCCAAGTGTGACTGAGGTACACTGATTGTTTTGAGATAAGTTTTAAATGACTACTTTAAGGTATTTGAACTGAAAATGTCGAAGTAGACGTTTATTGTACACTCTTGCCTCAATGGAAGATCTGTCTGACTTTATCTGATGAGACAAAACAGAGACGAAACAGCTACCCACTAGGCAAACCATTTGGTCCTACTGCCTTTAAGCTTTCGCAAGGTGACACGTCGCTTAGCAATGGGGTGGTGTCCACACTTTCTAACTAGCTAATTATCCATACGTGTCGGGAGCATATCTTAATCAAGCAGAGGCTTGAATCTGAAGTCTCAATCTGGTATAGTATCTTTCAACTAAGGCCAAACTAATTCTTGGAGACTGAAATGCTGACATTTCCAGTTTTCTGGGGCGGTATGGAAAACGCGCGTAATGCACGATATCCTACAATGTGTGTTAGCTCAGATGAGCTGTATAACAACTGTACTGTAATATATCTGGCATTCTCAATTTAGCGGTACGAGATGTCTGTCTCTAGTCAGCTGCGCGAAGAAGCGCAAGACGCTTTCGACCATTATGGTAACACACCGTGTGATTTGAAGGTCAGTTGTAACGTCGTGATCTTAAACTTGGTAGAAATTTAAACTTCTTTATGAACTTCAAGTAGAAGTATTCACTTCTATTTAAAGTTCAAGTCAGTAGAAGTTAAAAATTCTACTAGGACCTAACCTTTCTACAAAGATCACCACCACCTTACAACTGTCGTCATATCTCGATTGAAAGAGTAGGTTGATCCATGGGTTATTCGTGAAGGTTTAACATGGTAGTCTATTGTGTCAACTATGGACCCTGATAGTAATTATCAGTGGCAGAGCCACCGTTTCATCAGACCATGATGGGGCTTGTCACGAAGCCCTTCATACCGATAGCAAATACGTAATCCTCTGTCTTAGCTCTGTAGCATGTTGATGTCGTTTTCTTATCCCAACCAACATGAAAAACCTTTGTGTCCTGCGGGTCCATGTCAACCTTAGTAGTTAGTTACTGAAATGGTAACCTGTCCAGGTATTTTGAGCCAAGTATGAATGAGAAATGAGTGTAAGATGATTGTGGCACGATCTTGTTGTCTTGTTACCGACTACGGCTGGAATATTCCTTACGCAGAACTCATAATTAATATCCTAAAAGTCAAGGCGTTTCTAAGGGATCTATAGTTTAACGTGAAGTCCGAACCACTGCCTCTGAATCACGAACTGGTCATATAACGAGGATGGTCTTTGTGGATTAGTGTGAGCGATGGACAGTGGATGCGATATTTAGTTTGGGAAATTCTATGGTGTGGATATTATATCCCAAGAGAATATCCCAAGCACCAACTATCCTTCATAACTATCCACAATTCTTGATCTCCAAGTTACTGGATTACAAGACATGCCACAGTCCCAGTCATTGACTCTCATTATCGACATGCGTCCAGTGGGCTTACAGAAATAGTAGTGAGATATGAAGAACATCATGGGTTAGTTGGGTGATGGTGTGTTAGTTCGGCTGACCATACCAAGTCGAGAGGTACTGCCGGGCTCCCCCCGGGCTCTACACCCCAATAAACTATGAAATGATTTTTTTCAAGCCACCTAGCACCGATGTAGTGGATTTCAGGTGTCCACCAGTTGCAACGCCAACAAATGACAATTCTCACTGGTGGTAAGCTCTACAACATACTCCTGTGGCCACTCTTGCCACAAGTTCCACTCACGTCAACTTCCCTTTAATTTTTCATATCTTCAACCGCATGGTCACTACATTTTAATCTTCGTCTTCCCAATATACACACGCCTTACTTCTGGTTTACCTCCCCTTGCTCTTCTGATTGTTAGCCAAAACATCTGATCTGTAAATGTTCCTGAACTCTCTGTTTTCATTATTCTACAAAGGCCTTCTTCAAAAATTGTTCTACATAATATATTTAGACATAACTGTATGTCGGTTGATTGGGATATTCTCTGGTGTGTATTAGCAATTCCACTATTGAATATTAAGTTCATCTGCAAATACCATCCTCATAATTAAACCAGTTCATAATTCAGAGGCAATGGTTCTGACTCCACGTTAAACTGCAGGTCCCTTAGATATAGCATTGACTGTTGGGCTATTAATTAAGAGTCTGCATCAGTGGTAGCCATCTTGAATTTTAGTACCGTAAGAGCAATGTTAAATTCTGGCGGAACATACCTTCACTTTGGCGTCTGTAGTGGCGTTAATTATCAAAGTATCAATGTAAAACTTTGGAAGTACACTGATAAGATGTGGCTCAAGGGCATGACCTTTTAATATGTTCAAAAATTTAACTTGATATAAAAACAAAAATCCAGGAATATTTTACAAAATAAATCATTGTTATTTTTTTATTGAGAGCGAAAATAAGAATTTCTGTAAGGTGGTGCCCTGGAGGACTGTAATACCTTTAATTTGACACCTCTTCCGTTAATTTATGACAATAGGTCAAGGAGATATAGGCGCCAGAATTTAACATTGCTCTTACGGGACTAAAATCCAAGATGGCTACCACTGATGCAGACTCTTAACTGTTCCCTGTAAGGAACATGTCAGCCTTAGTCAGTAACAAGACTACAAGATTGCGCCACACTCATCTTACACCCATCTCTCATTCATACTTGGCTTAAAATACCTGGACAGTTTGCCATTTCAGTAACTAACTAACTATATATTTCATAATACTGAACATTATTAACTTGTTCTGTACTTTTTTTGTTCATACCTCTGTCCCAAGTTAACAAGTTAACTGGATACATTCTCACTGCAATTGTAATTTTTGCATTACACGAATAATTCAATAATGTTTAGTCTCTAGTAACGCTGATAGTCTTAACCTTTCATTTTATTTCATCTTCCTTCTTTTATTTTATTTTTTTAGTTTTTGGAAACTCCCCACTACTTAAATTCTTCAATAATTTCAAATCTGTATTCCATTACTTTTATGTTTGTTTAGTTAGTTTGATCTTGGTTTTTTTATCCTACGTTTAGTATTTTTAAGTCTACTTGTGCTGTTCTTATAAGGCATCCAAAATATAATCATCAACCTTTCCTCAACGTTCGGCATAGTTATAATCAGACTATGGCCAAACACCAAACCTAACAGCAATGTGTCACCGCTTGAGCGGAGCAATGTTAAACTCCCGCCATAAATCAGCTGTTAGTCGCCGGCTGTTAGCAGAACTACCCGCCAATTTGAAGCCCGTCACCCCAAATAAGCCGCCCTTTGTCCTCCCCCGCCCGGCGACAGGGTGCAATTAATCAATAAAACAGATCATTACTAAATCATCGCTTTATCTTATTGTCCACAGCTAGGGTCCGCGTCCCACCGTCGCCAGGGCGCAAAATGACAAATATTCATTGTTATACATTTAGATTTTTGAAAAGATTCATTAAGTGACTTAACTTTATATATTTTCGTAAAGTGGAAATAATGTTGAAATTTGTTTCCCAATTTAGTCATATTTACAGGGATTGTATGGGGATTAATTTTTAACCTCATACATCTTTTTTTACATTTATTTTACATCAATTGATTTTTTTACATATTTTCATACTACTTATTGATTATTGATTGATTTCATATTACTACTTGGATTTTTTACATATTTTAATACTACTTATTGATTATTGATTGATTTCATATTACTACTTGGATTTTTTACATATTTTAATACTATTTATTGATTATTGATTGATTTCATACTACTACTTGGATTTTTTACATATTTTAATACTACTTATTGATTATTGATTGATTTCATATTACTACTTGGATTTTTTACATATTTTAATACTACTTATTGATTATTGATTGATTTCATATTACTACTTGGATTTTTTACATATTTTAATACTACTTATTGATTATTGATTGATTTCATACTAATACTTGGATTTTTTTACATATTTTCATACTACTTAGATGTAGTACGGAAACTATGTAACACTATAGAGCACATAAATTTTATTTGCTATTTTTAATCATGGTTGTAGAAAAAAATTCTTTTTAAAGATTCATTCTCCATTATTTAATGTACATACCAAAATATCGTGTGTCAAAGTAACATGTAGTAATGTAGCAATGCATCATGTACAAAATGTATACCAAACCCGTACCCGATGCATCAATATATCATATACCAATGAACTATGAACCGGGTGCTAATATATTATGTTGGCCTACCACTATATAGCGTACCATTTACCTATTAATATACTAGATACATACCATGTACTATTGTACCAATGTGACATGTAATTAAATTAAATAGTTTATTGTCATAAGCACTTGACAGTATTGGTAAAGTCCAAAATACAATTAGTTATATAATCAGTCACATTTAGAAATTCAGAGATTCACAATAGTATTATATAAAATGTCGTAAATAGGTTAGATCATGGATATGTCTAAAGGTAATGTCACTTCATGTAAACAGTTCTTATTCTTTTAAAAAAATTCAATTCAAATAGTTACTATAATATTTTCACATCTTAAAAATCGCCAACACACTAGAGCTATTATCCATGTCAAAACTACTTACTTAAATAATTCATCTAAAATTCTATTGTCTTTGAAGAATAAAACTTATTTACAGAATAAAAAGCCAACTATAAAATATGTATTTAAAGGTTTTTCCATCATATTTATGGATTTGGATTTTTTATTTGTTATATATCGAGGCACATCACTGTGTGACTCTCTTTTGGCTCTTTGTCAATTGATGAAAGTGCATAACAGTATTATTTTTATGCTGGGTATCGTAACTATGATGTACTGGAACAGTGGTTTAGGAGATATCTATATAAATAAAATAATTTTTTTCTCTGTACATTGCTCAGAGTTATTTATTTTTTAGTTATTTTTACGTTTCGTGCGTTAGAGAAGCCGAAACAAGTCTTCAATTTGTGTCAATTTGTATCTGTGACGCTCCAGGAGGCATTTTACGCTGTATTTTACGAAAGAACGGGAGAACTGGTAACAATGAATTTTATTTCATGCATTCTCTACATTCCATAGAAGGTTTTTCAAACTGTCCGCCGCCCCTTAAAAAGTAAATTACGAGCATTTAAAACCCCACTTTTTACGCGATATTAGTCGCATTTTGCTTTCAATTATCAATGAACCACCTACTGGTAATAATCAGCTGTCTTTGTAGCTTAAATATTTAATTGAAAGAAAAACAAACAGCTGTTAAATCAATATAAGTTAGTTTATATTGGTCATTGATTTTATTCTAATCTATTTAAGTGTAAAGTAATGCTAAATAATAAAGCTGGGTATTGATTAATTTTATTTATACTTATATTTTAGGATTTCGTGTTTACATTTTGGTATGATAATCTTTCTTTTTTAAACTGAATCCTACAACCCGTACAAAGGACGGGCTTACTGCTAGAGGTTTTATAAAAAGGTGAACGATTAAGTAAAAAATATATAAATAATAATCATCATGTGTAAATATTTTATACACCCATATACGATATATAACTATATAATGTAACAATGTACCACGAAACATAAGCCATGTACCAATATATCGTGTACCAGTATATAATGTACTATGTATTAATATATGATGTACTAAAGTAGCAAGCACTAATGTACCTATGGACCATGTACCATGTTTCTAGTGGCAATATACCAATATATCATGTACCAAAGTACCATGTGTCTTTCATCAATGGGCCGTGTAACAGTATATTATGTATCTTATGTCATGTATCAACCTACCATGTACCAATATACTCGTTTTATACAAAAGTACCGAGTACTGATGCGCCAGTGGACCATGTACCAATGGTCCAATATCTGTCCAATATCTGTAGCGAATTTGGTCCAAACTGTGAAGAACCTCCTAAAAGCTTGTGGGGGAGGACACATAAAGGATAAGATAAACTCAATACTGAAACAGCTAAGAAAGACACCCCATTCGGCTACAGGACAATCTCCATACTTGCTTATGTTTGGGAGAAACATAAGAACCGAAATAGATTTGATGGTTGAGATGACACCCACCCCTCATAACAAACATCAAGTGATTACTAAACGAAGTTTTTAAGAGGGCAAAGTGTATTGATGAGGAATTACTCAAACACAGCAGAAGAAAAGTGGTCAGTAGGAACAATTGAAAGACCGCTTGGGAACGTGATGTACCTTATTAAATCAGAAGATGGACGGTTATTTAAGAGGCATTGCGACCAACTAAGAGCAGCTCAATAGGGGGGAGGATTGTCATATGCTTAAATAATCAGCTGATTATTACTGTTATTTAATACTAGCCAAAATACCCGTTCTTCGCACGGGTTAAAAAAAGGCTGAAAGGTGTAGGCTCTACTGATACATTTAGGTTATTGTTAATTAATTCTTCATTGTTTACAAAATGACAAAACACGAGTGTCTACAACATTTCAAAGTAACATCTGTCAATATTGGGAGAGGATAAGGATTAATGTAATAGAGACAGTCGTCGGAAAAAAACTTAAAATCTACCATTCCACTATTTCAAATAATTCACTAATTTCGATCCAGCAGTTTATCTGAAAAATCAACTTTATTTCTTCTTCTTCCCGAACTGTCAAAATATAGTGCAAACGGATGTTGTCATTAGAAAAAGTAAACATTGAAACCTAGGACGGTCACGGCAGCTCTTTCTTCTTCATCTTCTTCCCGAACTGTCAAATTTTAGTGTTCACAGCTGTTGACATTCAAGTAATTTTATGTTTTCATTCTTTGAAAATGTAAACATTGAAATTTAGGACGTTCATGGGGCGTAGCCCGAGGGGATTTTAAGGGAACTAATATGCCTATGTGTTGCATGAGTTTAAGATCTACCTTTCTGTAAAATTTCAAACCGGTCGTTTCAGTATTTTTCGCATTTACTTGCCACAACAAACCCACAAACAAACATACAGAAACCACCTCTTCTTTATAATATTATAGATTATCGTTTACATTTTTTGGAAGTTAGTTTATTTGTAGAATAAATAATTATCAATTGATTTATGTGCATATATAAACATAAAGACATCAAAATTTGTACTCGGTGGCAAATTTGAGCATCACCCTCTAATTAGTTGGAGTGAGTCAAGTGTTAAAGTCAGTTTGGAAATTCGAAAATTAGAATAAAACAAAACACGATAAACTCCAGTAGAGTAGACCACCTGTCGTTTAGTACTCTTTGCAGCCAAGTGTGTTTTGGTGGTCAGTGTGGAAGACTAGAGTCTGATACAAGATAGTGACCTCAGAATCACTTCGAGTCAACATTTGCCGACCAGCTCTGCTTTATTAGGCCAGTCCCAATATTGACCTCTCTTTGTCTGGTTCGAAGCAAACACACACATACAGTTCTTTACACGGTGTTGAATAACTGTTAGTTTATTTGTAACTTGTAACATACAGGTTGATAAGAGACGGAATGTTGTGTCAAGTTTCGCTTGGGTATTTGTGAAGGGAAGTGATGTTTATAGGAATCACTTGAGAACCGAGTAATACGTGTGTGCATTTATATCAAATGAGTAGTAGTCATTATTTTTGAATATTAATTCTGATTAATGTAACAAAAAAAATATAATAGTATTATTTACTACGCTCGCTAAAGTTAGAAACAGGTTTTCTGAATGTAGCAATTAATTGAATTAAGTAATTTTGGATGTAAATGTGTAAATAATTTTAATCTTAATTAACCCTTACGTAATTATTTTATATTGAGTAAGCTCGTCCTTTAAACACGTTGTAGGATTAAGTGTGAAGAAAAGATACTTATTAGCATGACCAATATTAAGATAAACCTGAAATTAAAAAAAATAAATTTCAACTTAATTATTCAACATCAATTTGAAATTAGGTGAATTACAATATTTGTACCGTGATTAAGATTTGTTAACATAATATTAGTATAGTATAATCTCTATATGTAAAATGAATTAATTTATATGTATGCATGTGTGTCCTTTATGCGTTACCAAACTACTCATCCGATCGCCATGAAATTTTAGGATGTTGCTCTATATGTCTCTTAGAAGTCCATGTTATGACGTTTTCAATTTCTAAAGTTAACCTTATGGGGTCTAAGTTTGTTTACAAATTTTCTACAATCATAACATTTGATTTCTCAAGCTTGAGTTGGTACACTTTCCATTAGCAATAAAATGTTAAATGAAATGTAATGTGGTTATCTAGTGAATTACATTTTACTTTTTTTAATTTCTCTAGTATAAAAAAATAATTACTTCGAATCATAAAATTGATATAATTGGGTGGTAGTTGTGTTTCCATAAATAGAATAAACAATTAAAACTAATAATATGACATCTAAACTATATTGTTACGACTATAGAATTGTCTAACAGCAGTGCTTGCTAAATAATTGTTAGACTGTTTTCAGGACATAACTCCCTCCACAGGTTATACCAAACTTTTTAAGTGGGGTATTGTAGGGTGATATTACCCTAAACTGCATACCAAGTTTCATGGAAAACTGTTAAAAAATAAGGAAAATTGATTTGTTAGTATTCTTGATAAGAATAATGCTCTCAAGTAGACAATGTATATTTAACCTTTCTCTGGATCCGTTAATCGTAAGCCAATGATTCAAAATACTAATGTGTTCAGCTTATTGAGTTAGTTTTATTAAGTACAAAATTTGCTTTTGTATTAAAAATGTGATTTAGTTTCAGATAAATGTGAAATTCAGAACCTTTAGATTTTTTAACTGTCGTTTCATGGAACTTTCCAACATAGTTTTTTTTAATTCACCATTTGGACGTATTTTTCACATAATTTACAAATTTAATTTACAGTATATTTTATGGGACAGTACTAGGTCCTAGTCCTAAAATACCTCTACCTTTCTTTGTCATGTTGTAAGGTAGCTAACTGAATCCACTATTAATTCCTTCTTTATTCACTATTCAGAAAGGTTTGAACTAGAGACTGGCAAAGTAATACATCAACTTAAAAACAATATAAACCTTTAAATATCCGTAAACCAAATTATATAATGAGAAAATAAATTTCAATGTATTACTTTATGGATTATCATTATGGTTTACTGAAGCATGAAAATATGAAAATATTTCAATACCAAATTTAAACATTATATTGAATACTAGTGTGTTTTAAACATACAAATTATATTAATGGATATGTTTTTAGATTTTAAAAATGCAAAAAAACCTTATAGAAGGTTACAACATAAAGGTGTTATTATTTTCCAACAGAGATCGCCACATATACTTTTATGTTCAAAAGAATTTTTCTATTCCATTTTTGTCCTATAATGTTTTGTTTTCATGGGCTGAACTTCAACTTGTACACTTCCTTCGGCAACAAGCTTCCTACAGACAGACCTGAGATGGGAGCTCCATGTTCAAGGACCTCATCTTCCTTGCGGCATGCAGACATCAAGACATTTATAAGGATTGTAAGAGGACCAAAATAAAATCTGTGTTGTGAATCCAAATAAAAATACGTGATATTATTAATCTTGAATTTTTTAATAGGTTAGTAAATACCACTGACGCAGCAGTCAAAATTTCCAAATCAATAATATGACAATAAACTCAAAATCGTGTAACTATATTAACTTGTAATTATATGAGAAGTTTTATCAATATCTATTAATAAATACTAAGAGAATTTCCCTATTCTCTATAATATTATAATATTAACATTGGAAAGATAATGCAGGTTTGTTGCTGTGAGGAACGCTAAAAGTAGGCTTTTTTAGCATAAAAATGTTTATTTTGATCATATACAGTACCAAGATTCATCAAAATCTGCCTATAAGTAAAGGAGTTTACCTAATATCAATAAGATTAACATGGGAAACCCCCAATATTTGGGGTACAAAACCCACACAAACTACAAGCTACACGATCCGATTGACTGATATATCTGGATTACGAACTCATCCGAGTAATTTTAGGAATACACATCTCTAGCAAATTTGGTCCCTATCGGACCACGTTTACGAAAGTTATCGTGTTCGGACACATAAATTCATAGGCCTACATATATACATTTGCCAATGTTTATACAATTTTAGCGAATTTCCCATAGGGAAGAAGCTATTACCGTAGGTCTCATGGCAAGACTTAAGCCCGGGACCATGTTATTATTTAGTCCTTAAAGTTTTTCTCTTTAAGGACTTTCCAACGGTTACCGAGATATTAAAAAATCTAAACACAGTACGTTGTATTTTGATGCTCTAATGTTAATCTTATGGAGGATAAAGTAAAATTAATATTTCACTTATGAATCTATATTTTTGGATGAAACTTGATATTTAGCTTTATGTGGTTGAGATTCATCCATTTATGCTTAAAAATCATAGTTTATGTGTTTATCATGGCAGCTAACCTGCATACTCTTTTCCCATGTGTTAATCATACAGAGAATAAGCAAATAACTCATATTTATCGACAGACATTAATAAAAAAATATATTATTATATTGTTATACTATTAATTTTGAAATTTCCTGAGTAGGCAGGTCTGCTGCGACGGGGGTATTTAACAATTATTGTTAATGGTCTCTAGGCACCTCCAATCAATGAAGTAACATGTTCCCGGGCTTATGTCTCGCCATGAGACCTACGGATAGCTTCTTTCCTATGGGAAATTCGCTAAAAACCCACTTTACCCTTTGACACCTTATCTGTTATCTGTGCTATCTAGTGCTCACTAATTCTGAGACAAAATTAACTTTATTTTTATGAGACTTAAATCCAAGATGACGGAGGTACTGCGCACTCTGTGAAGCATTATAGGCCCTAAGCTAAAAAATCGTAATAATTTTAAATTGTGTTGTAATGTTGAGTAGTGAATTTGCAGTCAACTGTCTACCAAGTGGTCCAGGCTCTGCGAGTTTTTGTATTTACCAGTTTTGAGCTCCCTCCGAGGTCTGGAACGCTTCTTATCACAGTCGAGCTGATAAAAAGCTATTCAAAATGGCCGAGAAACAGATAAGAAGCCGGCAGCATTCTTTGTCCTCTAATATGAGTGTTCCTTTTCTTAGTCTGTAAAACTTAATTTTTTTACTCTGTATTACGTTTATTTCCCAAAGGGAAGAAGCTGTTGCCGTAGGTCACATGTCAAGACCGAAGCCCAGGACTATGTTAATTTTTCGTTTTGAGGTTTATAGAGACAAAAAATATAGTCGTTTATACGACACGTTTGCTAACACTTTCAGTGTTCCTCACAGCAGCAAACCTGCATACTCTTTTCCATGTTATCCTTATGGCGAATAGGCGAACCCCTTTAGTTATAGACAGATATTTATAAAACTTGGTTATCGGTCAAAATAAAAATAGTTTATGGTTAAAATGCCTATTTTAAGTGTTCCTCACAGCATCAAACCTTCATACTCTTTCCTATGTTAATCTTATGGAGAATAGACAAACCAACTTATTTATTTAAGATATTGAACAAGCCTGTTATATATTATTATTGATTTGGAAATTCGCTGAGTACGCAGGTCTACTGCGATGGGTCCTATGTTTTCGAGGTACAAAAATTATAGTTCAGTAATAAATTAGAGAAAGTAATTATTAAAAATATCAAGCCTTAAATTCCTCAAAATATAGTACTACACAGCCCCTTAAGTCATGCATTTTCAGAATAATTAATTATAACCATTAATACTTACATGCCTCATTTTTCTTTGACGAATAATTGAAAGATTTTGTAAGTGTAGCAATTTCAAAGCTTAAGCTCTGAAAATGAAATTTGAATCACATTGAGATTATTCTTATATCGACAGAGAAAATATTTCCAGAGTAGCAAAACACAAAGATTTAGTTTCTCCAGAAAAGCGACAATCCTAGAGTAAGTAAAACTTAATAAAATAATTTGTCAATAGGGCTATCTGTTACTTAGTATATTCATTTTCCATACTTTTTAAGATTATTGGATCAGAAATGTGGTTTAAAAAATTGTTTTCTGTAGTATACGACATTTTTTTCTTATTTCAAAATTTCAAATATCTTTCGTGAAAATGTCTGTTATTCATGCACGATCCAAAAATTTCAGCTCAAAAGCAAAAGTAGTTACACACTCTTTGCTTGAATAACGCCAAATTTCTGAATTAATCATCCTGTTACTCAAAATGTTTGTATTTACTTCCCTGTGGGAAATAGGTTAGATCATGGATATGTCTAAAGGGAATGTTTTCAATTCATCTAAACAGCTGTTCTTATTCATTTATATTAAAAATTCAATTCAACAGCTCGGATAGTTTCTATGGAAACCTGTTACGTATTATTAACCTTAAAAATCACTAACACCCCCCAGAGCTAAGACATATCCATTTCAAAAGTGTTTACTATTATGCCTATAGCGTATTTATGATAATCAACAAATTATATTTTTTAAAGATTTAATTTTTTCGCTCGCACCACCTTAAACTGCAGTAAGATGGAATAACTCGTCGCCAATGGTCGTGGGACGGAGACCGAGAGCCTCCCATCGGATTAGCGGTGACGGGTGAGGTAATCTGGAGAGTGGACGGCGGTCGCGGGGCGTGGGCGCGCACCCGGACCATGGATTAGAGGGTGGCCGTCCAGGCGACGACCTGGGAGGTCTGACCGCGGAGATGGATCACTGTAGCTGCGACATCAGCTCTGCACTTTGGACATTGTCACTAACAGTTTAAACTTGGAGTTAATCAACACTAACTTCTATACTACATTAGAGAGTGGATTATCCGAATTAATTGTGACTAGGGGTGGTTCGGATAGCTACAAAATTTCTATCCTACTAACTAAACTAATAAATAAATGTACCTCTTATAACTAATGCTGTAGAGTCTAAATAATTTTAATCTTTACCTATATTTTCAAACATTACAAGAGTAAACCGCACGAAAGTAGTCCGATGAGAGTCAGTGCGGTGTTGCCAAATCGCCATATTCTATTATAGCATATGGATACGTCAGCTGATAGGCTAAATGAAAAATGGCAACACTGCTGGGAAAGAGGGGGTGAGGGGGGAACCAGCTGTCCAAGACCTTAACGGACTACTTTCGTGCGGTTTACTCTAGGAGTAAGCTTATCCTTTTATCATTTGTACGAATCAATGTTACGAAACCTAGAATCTTAAACAAATAAATACAGAGAAAATAAACAATCTCAGCTTAACTACTTGGCATTTATTCTCAATTATATAAATTTGAAATTTTGTTATACATAAAGATAACATTTTATGTATCATAAAACTGAACGTTTAAAATTAATGATCAATCCAAACAAACTAATATTAATTTTGACATGGATATGTCTTAGCTCTGGGAGGGGGGGGGTGGGGGGGGGGGGGGGGGGGGGGGGGGGGGGGGGGGGGGGGGGGAGGGGGGTGGGGGGGGGGGTTTTTGTGGTTACTGGTGGGGGTTCGTTAAAACCAGTATTGAATTTTTAATATAAAAGAATAAGAACAGCTGTTTAGAAGAATTGAAAACTTTCCCTTTAGACATATCCATGATCTAACCTATTTCCCCACAGGGAAGTAAATACAAACATTTTAATTTGACAGCTGATGGTTATTTTGACATGAATATGTGTTAGCTGTGCGGGGGTGTTGGTGTTTTGTAAGATGAAAAATATGTAACAGGTTTCCATAGAAACTACCAGAGCTGTTGTATTGAATTTTTAATATAAAGGAATAAGAACTGCTGTTTATATAAACTTTCAGACATATCCATGATCTCACCTATTTCCCACAGGGAAATAAATACAAACATTTTTTCTTCTATCACATTATATGGATCACATTTTCTGTAAAAGAAGATAAATATCTAATATCGCTCCAAACTGGGATTTTGAGAGTTAATTATTTTATTTTCGTAGTTCACTGGAGCTTCCGTTTGCACGTTGATGCTAGTTCAAAATAGTTTATCATAAATAAAATAAACACAGGGTTGAAGGAGAATGAATCTCGGAGTTCTATCATATTTTCAATGGGTAAAGAGTGTTTCATCCAGAGGGTCTGCCAAGTCCTAAAATAATATATTCAAGTCTTGAAAAGGCTCCGAATAGATCCGTAAGTAAAGACACTCCAGAATCACACACGGGTCTCTGCTTGAGTATGATAGTTAAATATCCTTAAATCTTTAAATCTTTGGTCTTAAAATATTAATCTTATGAAGTAAGAAGTTTGTTTAAATTAGTTTAAGATTAATATGAGACTCTGATATTACTCATTAAACTGTAATGGTGGTTCTAAAGTACTCCGAGATGCGTAAGAAAAACTTCTCCTTCATAAAGGTAAAAGGACAAAATTTTATAACTCTTTTATACTTTTTTAACTGAAATGGCGACCTACCCAGGTAGGTATTTTAAGCCAAGTATGAATGAGGAATGAGTGTAGGATGATTGTGGCGCGATCTTGTAGTCTTGTTACTGACTAAGGCTGACATGTTCCTTAGACAGGACTGTTAATTAATAGCCCAACAGCCGATGGCAACTAAGGGACCTACAGTTTAACGTGGAATCCGAACCACGACCTCTGAATTACGAACTGGTCTAACTGTGAGGATGGCCTTTGCGGATTAACGTAGTATTCAATAGTGCGGACGTTAATCCACACAACAGAACACCACACCCACCAACCATCGCTCACAACTATCCACAATTCGTGACCTCCAAGTAGCTGGATTACAGGATGACGCCACCATTCCAGTCCTGAACGAATATCCCAGTAACGAATAAGTAAACGGTTTGGTTTAGAAATCTTAATTGATGAATGAAGTCACACCGTAAACCCCCTTTTAACGACGATATAACAAATAAAACTAATACAAATATATTTATAAAATTTATACAAAAACAATTTTGATCAAAATATGTATGCAGGTTGTTAACAGAAACAATTTAAGAACATTGATACGATAAAACTACAAACAAATACGTTAAAAGGCAAAATTTAACCGAACCTAATTTCACAGTTATTCAGTTAAGGTCATAAGCTATTTTCCATCAGGATTTTGACTTCAAAAAAGTTTATTTTAGCAGTTTTATGTAGTAGAAGTTCCGAAAAAGATTTACTTCTCTGTTGGAAATAGCTTAGATTATTTGTGTGAAGGGCATGTTTTCAGTATTCCTCTAAAAAGCTGTTCTAATAACGATATGACGTCATTTTTGTTACTCTTTTTGTGCCTTCCAAATTGCTTATAAACCCTCCTCCCAGAGCTTAGACGTATACATGTCAAATTCCTTGCGCCCTGAGCAAGGTTCAGGCCAGGACGAACATGTGTCAACCTAGTCTTCAACGATCTTTTTTGACAAACAAGCCTAAAACATCGATTAAATAGTATTCATTAAAAGGGTCAACTAAACAATTAGGTGGTAAGTTACAAAGAATTTAATTTCCTGAAATCTTCGCTTAGGAAAACATTTGCCTAAGCCATAAAGTGATTGTTTCCACTCACGGCGTATGGAAATCTTTGTTTGGTCAGCTGATTTAGACGCGCCAAATCTGTGGACAAACAGAACATTGTCCACCAATCACGTCGAATGTCCACATAAATCGATTGTCCAATCACGAATCGATCCATTTCAAGATTAGAGTCGTTACCAGTGACTTTTATCCGGTCGGTTTTACAAATTCACTTTTCATCCGGAGCGCTAACAACACCTTTTCGTCCTCTTGGAAACTCCGGTAAACAAACTGTGTGCTCTGCGTCAATTAAAACATTGTATCTGCGTTTTTAGAATCGTTATTCACCTTTTGTTCGTGCTTTTACTTTAGTGAGATCTTTATACTCATGTTTCGAATTTTCTCTAAATGTATTCATAAAGCAAATAATTTTAATTTAATTTTATAATAACATAGTATAAATGTTAAATGCAACCAAAGGAGTCCGTTAAAGTTGCGTATATTGTTGAGTGCAAAGTATTTAAATATATACATCGTGCAGAACACCGTTGTAAATCTTGATTCGTATCTTTACATTTAGAAAGTGGGAAAATATTTTATGAAAGATACTTCCTCACTTTCAGAAAGGTTTAATACCTTTCTATGTGTTTTAGATATGATCAGAAAATGTATTTGCAGTTAATTTTTATATTATTTTTTATAAAACGTTAAATACTGTAATAGGGTAAAAAGTATGGAAAAACGAGAAAATATCAAAAGTGAAGCAGAAATAGTCCCACTGTACAAAAAAGAGACAAATTAGAATGCAAAAATTATAAAGGTATATCCATTATAATACAAAGTACTATCAAAAATTATCTTAAATAGACGAAAATGCCGCGTAGAATAAGAAGTAGGAGATCACCAAGCAGGTTTTATGAGTGGGAGGTCAACAATAGACCAAATATTTATTCGAAGGCAATGAACCTTGAAGTACTGGGAGCGCAACAAAGATAGATATGTGATGATCATTGTAGCAAAACTTAGGACTCCATTAACAGAAATAAACTGTGGAAGATAATGAAAAAGTATGGTCTACCAACAAAATAATCCATTTGGCAAAAATGTGTATGAGTAGATCTAATGTTAAAATTGGAAAAGAAAATACAGATGGAAACTTTAGAAACAGGAAATTTAATAATAATACAATCTAATCTAATTTTTCTACATGTAAACAAATGCTAACTGAGCTGGAAATCTTTGTATTTACTTGCTTCCGATTTCAGGTTTATATTTTGTTGTGATAGTGAGTATCTTTTTTCTTAACACTAAATCTCTCAACCCGTACAAAGGATTAGCTCATTGCTAAAAAGTTAGTAAATTATTGGTTATTAACTACACTTATGAACGAACCAAGAAGGTTCTAAAAGGCAAAGGGAAGAAGAAGCCTTGGCTGAAGCTGTCGATAGCTCAGTGTCAGCTGTTATCAGATGTCAGCTGTCGCTGCGAGGTGTCGTCTGCGGTGACGGTTTTGGCGGGAATTATACGTCGCCTCGCGCTGTGAGCAATTAAAAGTCATCCGGCCAATTCTTTCACTCTCCTTCCATACTGTGGTAATTTTCAGGTACGTTTTACGTGTTTTGGACCCACAACCCAACAATATAGCACCCCAACTTAACTCTATCACACGATCTTATTGATAAAAGTATAAAGTACTAGCCAAAGTACACGTAAAAATGTTAATATTTACTTCCCTGAGGGAAATAGGTTAGATAATGGATACGTCTAAAGGTAATGTGTTCACTTAATTTAAACAACTGTTCCTATTCTTTTAAATTAAAAATTTAATACAATAGATCTGGTGGTTTCTTTAGAACCCTGTTACGCAATTTCCATCTTAAAAATCGCTAACACCCCCCCAGAACTAAGACATGTCCATGTCAAAAATCTGAGAAGTGTTCTGATGCATTTAAATTTTTGTTAATTATTTTTTATTGTTTACAAAACTACAAAACACGAGTGTCTATAACATGACAAAATAACACCTGTCAAATATTGGGAGAGGATAAGGATTGACGTAGGCTTAATATCATCAGGCGTCAGGCGAAAACTTAAAATCTACCATTCCACTAATTCGATCACTAATTTCTATCCAGCAGTATATCTGTAAAGATTAACTTTCTTCTTCTTCTTCCTGAACTGTCAAATTTTAGTGTTCACAGCTGTTGTAAACATTGAAAACTAGGACTTTCACGGAGCGTAGCCCGAGGGGATTTTAATGAATTGAATATGCCTATGAGTTACATGAGTTTAAGATCTACCTCTGTGTAAAATTTCAAACCAGTCGGTTTAGTATTTTTCGCATTTACTTGCCACAACAAACTCACAAACAAACCCACACAAACCCAACAAACAAACATACAGAAACCAACTCTTCTTTTTAATATTATAGATTATTTGTAACTGCGTGAAAGTGAAAAGGGATATTTTTAAGCTAAAACGTTTTTCTTTAACAACCCCCAACTGTAATCAAACTACTGATTACTGAGTGTTTAAAGTAAAGAACCTCTTTCGCCTCCTACGCCAGCGTTGCCGTGGTCCATAAATTGTTTGTTTGTTTATCCTGTTTCAATTTATTCTTTTTGATTCACTTGGTCTCCATAAAACAAATTTAAACTGTAATAGACATCACGATCCTTGTTTATGTATGAATATTTTGAACTGTCCTAAGTGATAGTTAAACTAGACGTAATCGATGGAGTATACAAGAGGAGATACTGTAATAACAGTTTTAACAGATACTAGCTGACCCGGCGAACTTCGTAACGCCTAACAGAAAATACATGTTAACTTTCAGATTGACCATGTTCTAAAGTCAAATAGCATTGCAGCTTCGATCGTTGTGAAAGCTTTAAATATTCAACAGCTGATTATTATAATAAACCTAATATGTATAAACATTGTAATTATTTTATTTGGCAAACATATAATCACACAGAAAATAAAAAATATATAAATACAGTACATAATTCCCAAAAACCGTACACTATTAACGTGGCGAATAATGCTGTTCATTTTGTATAGCACATATTCACTTCATAGTTTTACATTAATGAAAGATTCAGATGGCATTGGATAGTAAAGCATATTGCTAACGGAGAGTAAACCAACAGCTCTTTTAAGAAATCAAATGCTTTTATTGTAGAACATTTGTAAACAAACTTAGTCCCCATAAGGATAACATTAGAAATTTAAAACGCTATTAAAATGGAAATTAATTGAATTTATGGAAACTGAATATGCTTAAAACATGACCGGAGCAGAGACGAATCCAAAAAATCAAAGATCATTAAAATCGGTCCAGCCGTTCTCGAGTTATAATGCGTGTAACTAACACGACTTTGTTTTATATATTTAGATAGTATAGCACGAAAAAATGTTTTGAGAATAATGGATGCCTCTGGTTTTAGATGCAATTTTAGACAATTTTTTCTAAAATTAAAAATTTTAACTGCGGTATTTTTGTACATTTATGAGATGTTTAAGTATTTTGTTAAGTTACCAAATCTTACCCTTCGATTTGTTATCCATGATCATGAAACAAGACGCAAAAGGTTACTATGCTTATTGCGAGCGGCGTTAGAGACAACTGAAATCCGCTAGGTCGGCGCTAGTGTCGCGTATACGTTACGCTTATGTGATTGTTTCATGCAAGCTTCCTGAATTACCTGTTTAAGATACCAATTCTATTTTTTTGTACATTTTAAAACAATTTTAGCCCTCTAAAATGGGGTATTTTATAAGATTATCGGATCAAAAATGTAGCTTTAAAAACATTTTCTATTTTTTCTTATTTCTTATTTCAAAATTTCACACAGATTACGCGATAAAGGTCTGTTATTGATCCAACATTTCAGATTAAATGGATAAGCAGTTTTCCCACACTCTTTCTATAAAAAACACAAAATTTCCGAATTAATTACCATGAAACTCAAAAATTATGCAGAAGCATATTAAATAAATCAGCGAAATAAATAAATGTTAAAATGTTTTAGATAATAGCAGACTTTTCGCACGTAACGCCTTAATAAAATTAATCCTAAGTTGGGATCAATTATCAATACGAGTAGTTTAAATAGACTTATGATTGGCTGTTAGGCCAGACTGATGCAGCATTTCACCTGAAGCAAGTGTTGCGAGACAAAATGTTTCGCTGGCCACTAGCGCCCTGTGTGTTTCAATGGGAGCCCGCACACTGATCAAGCAAACGTTGCGAAGCACCTCGCATTGAAACACACAGGGCGCTAGTGCCCAGCGAAACATTTTGCCTCGCAACACTTGCTTCAGGTGAAATGCTGCATCAGTGTGCGGCCGCCCATAGTAAAGTTATTACATTAATATCTGTGAATTAGGTTCGGTATTTTTTGTATTTTAATCTCAGTGTATTTGGTTTAGCGTCCCAATGATCTTAAATTGATTCTGTTACCAACATACATACATATTTTATCTTTATATTTGTTTTGATATAGGTTATATCTTTTAAATTCATTTGGCATGTAGTACACTACAATAGCTGTAATCATTATGTATGTGTTGACATTTGAATTGATGCATTCAGCTTGTAATTTAAATATCTTGGCATATTGTGATGAAAACTGTTACCAAATAACAAAAAGATATTTTGATTTTGATTCCTCATTTCTAATTCCCTTCGCTACGAAACTCTCAAAAAACCTTTCGTCGCTAAACTAAAGTTAATACCAACGTCACCAAAAACTTTCCCTTGGCCTAGGTTGGCGTGATAGCTTCATGCTTTAGTTGGAGTTTGGCTTCTGGCCTTTGATCAGCAATTAGCTTATCTAGTGACAACAACAGACTCCATTTCCTTCTAATCGCCACATTTGTGGGAATGTTCCAAATACTTCCATTACAGAATTGTGATAAGCTGTTGTGGGTTAAAAATATTCGTCTTACTAAGTACCCCATACCATCGTATTCCTGGTCTATGGTGTTTGTAATGTTGGTATCACTGGCTGGATAGGTACAAATGAGCAATCACGTAAACATGTTTGACAACATCTAAACATCTAACATTGAAACATCCATACATCCATTATTTTTTCATTACTCACATTTTAAACACACACAAGTAACACAAATAAAAATGTAAGTTAATTAAATCCCATTTGCTCATCTGATTTAGAGTTTTTTGGTCAAGAAACTTCTTGAAAATGTATTTTAAGAGTCTGCAGCAGTGGTAGGCATCTTAAATTTTAGTTCCGTAAGAGCAATGTTAAATTCTGGCGGAACATACCTTCACTTTGGCGTCTGTAGTGGCGTTAATTATCAAAGTATCAATGTAAAACTTTGGAAGTACATTGATGAGATGTGGCTCAAGGGCATGACCTTTTAATATGTTCAAAAATTTAACTCGATATAAAAACAAAAATCCAGGAATAGTTTACAAAAAAAATCATTATTATTTTTATGAGAGCGAAAATGAAGTTCTGTAAGTGTGCCCTGAGGACTGATACAATTGACAATCCAATTTATGTCAGGTCAAAGATATAATTTCATTGCTCTTACTAAAATCCAAGATGTATAATGCAGACTCAAAGATATGAACATGGATAGTTATGAGTGATGCTCGAACGTCTGTACTATTAAATACTCTGTATAAAAACATGTAGATAACAGTTCGTTATTCAGAGGAAAAAGTTCTGGAAGATAGCTTAAGTGCAGTGAAAATTTCGTAAAATCGTAATCATTGCTCTATCTGTGAACAAACATTAAAAACCATTCTTTTTAATACTCAATTCAAATAGAAAATTTTGACAATAAAATATTTTTCATTATACTTGTCCTCTTTAAAAAAAAAGTAAAAATACTTTGTGGAAATATGATCATGGATATGTCTAAATTGTTTTCATCATCTAAAATTTTCTTATTCTTTATATTAAAAATTCAATACAAAACCTGTATTCTATGGAAATTTACATGTTTCCCTTAAAAATCACTAACATTCAGAGTAAACATATAAAACATTTTATTGTTCAAATTAAACTGTAGGTCCTTTAGATCCTATTGGCTCCTGATAATTTTTTTAACTGCATATTTTATTTACAATCTGTTTTCGTAAATACTAAACAATAAGTAAGGGTACAATATATTTTAATGGATATTTTAGCTGTAGTATTAACATCTCAGACCAAATTTAACGTAATGACGTCATATGTTATAAGACATGTTTAAAAAAAATATCAAAGCTATTTACAAAAAATAAAAAACATTTTCCTCTTAATTGTTTATAACTAGTTTTATAAAATATTTTCTTTTAATCTATAAAATACTTTGAACAAGGCTTAGTGAAAATCTTAAAATAAAATTATTCTAATTTACAAAAAAGACAATTTTGTTTGAAAAAACATCTTCCTTTAAAACGATTAATATACGAGGAGTATTTTTATAAGCAAAAAACTAATTCATGTAAGTTAGTGTCAAAATGCAAAATCTTTTAATGTTGCAACGTTTTGTTGACAACACCCAGCTTATAATACAGATTATAACACAAAGAACAATATCAAAACAATGGGCACATTGTCTCTAAATATTTGATAAAACTAGTGTGGGGCTTTAAACATTTTTTACTAATCCAACTTATTCCTGTGATCTAAAGGTACTGTATCTACAATAATTTTTGCGTTTAAATTTTTAAGATTCTGTCTTTTTAAATTACTCTAAGCTACTATGAAAATAGCTATTACCAACTTTCCAAAACTAAAATTTATGAAATTTAAAAAATATATAAAGAAAGTTTGTTTCTCTTCAGGTTTCACTCCTATAAAATTTTACTGTAGAAGGAGAGTGTGAAGACCTTTCCTACCAAGCCTTCACCAAAATATAATCTTAAATTTTGTTTTAGAATTTTCTATGTAAATAAACAATCATTTAATAGCTTTAAACCATACATTTTACCCATCCAACTTTTTTTTAATTAAGATAAGAATTTTGTCTTTTTAAATTACTCTATACCATCAAAAATATTTCCAATCATTAATAATTTCAAATCTAATAACCTCTAGGAGAACTTAACTGCAAACTTTAAAGGTGGAATCCTCAGCATTTGTAAAAAGCCTTGATATAAATCTTTAACCTATTAACAAAGGGGACATCCCTAAACTACGTAACGCAAAAAATCTGTATTTAGGTTAAAATACCGATTTTATGGACCGTAAATCTGGGGTCACAACTATACAAATATCACAAATCATATATTAAACACATGTCTACATAGAACATTTCACCATTTCATGAAGCATTTCAATCAAAAAATAAACAGAATTTATTATTTGCTTCTTTAAAAAAAGCTATTTATCAAACCAGATCTCTAAAATTGTTAAGGAAAAATTAAAAATGTTCAGCTTTTAATCCGGGGTTGTGTCATATTATTTGGTACTTTAAAAGCTATAAACCACGAAATTTTAATCAAAATTGTTAGAGCAGATTTTGATCAATTTGTATTTTTCACACCTTGTATTTGGGTTTTTAGGGGTAAACGTCAATAAAAACAAAAAATTCGAAAAAGTGGTCGAAAAAACCTATAAATAAACGGTACCAGTGAACTGACACATACTTTCTCCCTTAAGTAAATTATAAAAAGACAATCTGTAATAAAAATATCATGTTCTACAAAGTTAATCTAAATATCATTTAATAATTTATTGTTTCAAAATAATCATCCAATTTCTAAAAATAAAAACACGAGAGACAAAGTTAAATTAATTGTTCAAATTGTGTAACACCAAGCTTTTTTGAGCTGGTTTTGTTCGGTGATTTGACCTTACGCTTCATACCAAGTTTCATGGAAAACGGTTGGAAAGTAAGGAAGAAATTGATTTTTTTATATTCTCCATAAGAATAACATTGGGCGCTTTCAGACAACGTACTGCGTTTATCGTGGACAGTAAATTTAACTTTTCTCTGGAACCGTTAGTCGTAGACAAATAATTCAAATTACTAATTTGTTTAGTTTTTTAAGCTGGTTTTAATGGTGCCAGTCAAGTTACTTTACTTTTATTGTTTTCGCTGAAAATTTAAAAATTTGATTTTTTAGACATTTAAAAGCCCATAACTTTTGAACCGTCATTTTTACAGATCTGTACACTATAAACTGTCAAATTTTAATAAAAATCGTTAGAGCCGTTTTTGAGAAATTTGGATTTTTCACGTTTTTTAAGGGTTTTTAGGGGTGAACTACCCTTAAAAATCAAAAATTCAAAAAAATGAAAAACACGCCTGGAGATACCGTGAATATATACATACATGCCAAATTTCATCTAAATCGGACCAACGGGGTAGGCTGTGGCACTGTACACATCCAGACACACGCACACGGACACACGGACGGACAGACATCACGTCAAAACCCACTTTTTTGGATTCAGGGGACCCCAAAACGGATATATCCACCCTCAACTCAAATTCGAAAATTTTGACGAAAACAATACTTTCTCCATATACTACGTATAAGGGGAGAAAGTAAAATGGTCTGGAGATATCCCAAAAGTACCCGTGTTCCAAATTTCATAAAAATTGGCCGATCAGTGTGGTGTCGGGGTTTGTACACAGATGAACAGACAGACATTAGTCCGAAAACCACTTTTTCTGGATTCAAGGAGCCTCAAAACTAATTCAATCTCAACTTAAATTTGCTACACTGAAAGAACAAATGTAGTCTCAAGATACATCAGAGTATTTTGGGCTACATTGATTATTCATGTCGAATTATTCAACGAGCGTTGAAGAAAAAGCGACAGCAATTGTGCTTGGTCATTACCGCCAAATCCAATTACAAATTAACAAGTGAGAAGCGGTCGATCGACTTGTTATAGCCCTTCGTTTGTTTTTCCTAATGACTTAAGCTCTTAACAATTCTAATTACTTCCAATTAATTTGGGCGGAAAAATGTAATAGCTCAGAATTGTTATTCTTTCGTCTCTCGGCCTTAAAATAGTTTAATGATATTAGGAGATTTGTTTTAAATTTTATAACTTAATGATTTTTTTAATATACCAGCAGTAAGTCCGTCTTTGTTCGAGTACAATGACTCAAAAGAAGTATTATTATGGTAAAAGATAAACTAGAAATCTTAAACAAATAGGTACAGTAAAAAACAATTTTACAATTAGATATTTATTACATTATTATTAATTTTCGTTCGTTAAGATTAAATTCTGAAATAGGTATATCCAGACAAGAGAATGCTACAGTGACCATCACTCACAATAAACAATCGTAACAAGTATGATTAACAGGACGATTACTACAGAATTTTAAAAATATGGTAAAGTATTGGTGTAACTGTATATTTTGAAGCTAATTATTTTATTTTCGTAGCTGACAGTTTATAGACAAAAACCTTCTAAAAGGTATAGTGGAATAGTAAAAATGAGTTCACAACTGTGTGTTTTAGCGGATATTTAAATATTGTTCAGCGTTATAGAAAATAGACAGAAGGTAAAAAATCCCAGTCTCATGTCACCTCAAATGAAACCAAGATTTTTCAGGCTTTTTAGTATAAAACTAAAAGAACAAACAATCAAGATGTACTGTCAACTCTAATCTTATTTACATAGTTGTGATTTTAAAGTAATCTGATCGTTCAGTACAGAACCTTACAAATATTACTTATCACAAGCCTTCTAGCAGTAAGTTTTCCTACAATTTAACTTTTTTGTGGAATAAACTATACTCTATTTCGTTTACATGTAAAAAAGTTTATCTATATTTCTAACAATTCACTAATCTAAATTATTATCTAAATATTATGTTTGAACTAAATATTTTTCAACTTAAAGAGTTAGAGTGGAGCCAATGGGTTTTAATAGGCGCGGTTGTAAAAGTCAATGAAAAGAACTTACTAGAGGTAGATCCTAAAGTAAAAAAAAATACTTAAGTATGCTCTAACTAACGTTTTATCAGATCAGATTAGTTTAAATTGAACATCTTAAATGAAGTTACGATTAAACGACGCAAGCTCAGTTAACAACGTAATATGCGGAGCTAAACTTGTGGTTCCCCATTACTCACTGTTGCCTCGCCTGACCTCTAATATTAGTAGGTGTGGCAGCCGAGCTCGGAGGAAGGAAAGTCAGTTGTCACTCGAGTGCTAACAACGTCAAACAGCCCTGGAGGCTCTCCCTGACCCAGACCCACTGCCTCCTAGACCTGACAGATTCACACAGAGACCACTGCCTCATAGACCTCATATACATACAGCCCCACTGCCTTCTAGACCTTACATATCCATTCAGCCCCACTGCCTTCTAGACCTGACAAATCCAAACAGTCCCATTGCCTCTTAGACCTTAGATATCCATACAGCCACACTGCCTTCTAGACCTGACAAATCCATACAGTCCCATTGCCTCTTAGACCTTACATATCATCAATTCAGCCCCACTGCCTTCTAGACCTCATATATCCATACAGCCCCACTGCCTTCTGACAAATTTGTTTTTTATTTTATACAGTATTTTTTTTTTTTTTTTTTTATCTGTCTACAGTTTTTTAGATTAGTAGGGATCGATATTTACTATTTTTTTTAGTTGTTTTACTTATTTTTCTGTGTTTTTGTTTTTCTTTTATTTATATTTTTTTTTTTTTTTTTTTTTTTTTTTTTTTTTTTTTTTTTATTTTTTTTTGATTATTTAAATGAATAAACATAACATAATTTAAGACAAATCCATACAGTTGCTAGTTAAAAATACAGATTATTCTAACCTGACAAATCCAAACAGTCAATTGTAGACATTACATATCCATACAATTAGATTTTCTAAAGAAAAATTTTCTAATATCTATAAATTAATATATTTACATCTAATTTTAGTTCTTATTTTTGTAAGTATAAAAATATACTCGTCGCTATGTTTAATACAACAAATAAAACGGTTCTAATAATAAAAAGAATACTTATTTTTAATTGTTTCCATTGACGTTTCTCGAGGTTAGTTATTGATTTAGACAGATCAGAGAAGAATCTCACTTTTATCTTGGATATTTTACCTTATTGGTTCCTTTTAAATCACAAAACCACTACAGCATGTACTAAAAGCTTGAGAAAGACAAAGACATAAAGCCAAGTATCTACCAGTGTAAGAAATCTATAATTCAAAAAATATCAAAATAATATCAAATCAAATCATGATTAGGTATTTTATTTTAACGAATGTTAGAATACATTAGTTCTAACTGTTGTATAGTTCTAATTGTATATTAGTCCTAATAATTGTGTTTTATTAAAAAAAAACTTTAAACCATATAAACGGACATATAAAGAGCTATATAAGGCCCAAAGCAGCTTTCAAAGATCTTAAAGTAATATCAAAGGCTGTTAAAAATGCAAAACCATTTCCGGTTGTATCGGATCATTTCAGGAAATGACTGTTTCTTCGGGGAGAAGTGATTCGCAAACACCTATCCGGTACAAGTGATACATAATGAGCAAGATGCAAATCCGAACAGAGTCGGAGCAAACAGTAACGCCTAGTGTAAAGAAATGGAGTATTTTACAGTTCTGGAAAGCAATTACTGCTTTGTGTCAAATATTGACTAAGACAATAACAACATTGACTCGAGATGCAGCACTCTTACGACTGCAAATAATTGCGATTATTGTATGGTAACTGGCAACTGAATGTTTGCCATTCGTCCCCTTTGTCCATTACGATAATTTTAGGTTATATTATTTATATTGTTTCTGGAGATATTTTAATCACAAATAGTGAAATAAAGTTTTACGACGTTACGGGATCTGAAATCTAAAAATCTTGTAATGTTTTAAGTTCCAGCAACTGTGTTCGGGATCAAATTCCCTATCTCGAAACGTCTGTGATAAACCCCTAAATAAAATAATCCCATCATAACCAAAAATAATTTCAAACAAACAAATAAATTTCAGATTTGGTGTTTTATTTATGATTGATTTAATAGTAAATTTTACGTCCCAAGTTTTTAATTATGGCTGTTTCTGAATTTTGACAAAACATCGTCCACTTCTGATTTTTCTTTCTAATAATTAATTTTCATCGTGCAAAGAAATAGCTAACGTTTTAGCTAAGACTAGATACCTTTGTTTGATTCTTAATGAAGAAAGATAATATACCAAAAATGTACTGAAATGCATCAATACAAAGAAAATAAAATCAATACCCTGTTTATATTTAGCATTACTTTACAATTAATAGATTAGAACATATACTATTATTATAATTAGTTAATTTAAAATAACTTTTAAATATAGTATGATATCGAAATGGGTTTTAAAATCAATGACCATTATAAACTACTAATATTGATATGACAGCTGATTGTTTTTATTTCTATTAAATCTTTTAAACTACAAGACAAACTGATTATTATCAGTAGGTATTCATTGAATCAAAATGCGAGTAATATCGTAAAATTTTTTTAAATGCTCGATATTTACTTTTCAAGACCACCCATTTTAAGCATTTATAAACCTTCTCTGAATGTAGAGAACATGAAAAGTCATCGTAATCAGCTCCCTTTTAGAAGACGCGTAAAATGCTCCTAGCGTCACAGACAAACAGACAAAAATTGAGATAAGACCAGTTTCGGCTTCTCTAACGCACGAAAATTAAAAATAACTTAAAAATTTTATCTGAGCAATTTACAGTAAAACTCTAATTTTATTTATATAATTTTATTGCTATTATTACCGAAAGAATGAGTTCGTATGTCGTATTATTTTCAACCAAATTTAAATTTTTACATCCTGACCATTTAACCTCCAAAATGAAGGAACAGGATTCGAGGCTCAATTGTTGTGGTTCGGATCTCACATTAAACTGTAGGATGTTAGGGTATTTATTTACTAATAGTCCTGTCTAAGAAGTCAACCATAGTTAATAAAAAACTACAAGATATCTAATTATGTTAGCCTACACTCATTGTTCATACTTAAGGGGAGTCGGATGGCCTACTCATGTTAATTTTGTTAAGTTTAAGTTATTTTTTTCAAGAACTGTAAGAGATATATGATCAAAACTTTTTTCTTCTTTTTATAAACACTCTCCTAAAATTTTGACCCGGGGCTTTAATTTTTTTCATTAAATTGAGTATATGTATTTTATTGTCACAATACAAAATAAAAGATTTTACATTCAGTATATTGCCAAACACCCGGGTCAAAGTGTACATCTTTGCTTTTCCTGAATTTAAAAAAAGTTGTAAAGATATCTTTAGCGGTTCCTGAGAAAAGGTACATAAGTGATCAAAATTTAAACTTTCGGGGATTCCCAATTGAAAATTTGGCTAACCATAGAGGGCGCCAAAAATTATTATTCCATTTTAATGTAAAAATTTTTTATTTGACAGGTTTTTGGATCTAGTTAGATATTTGTTATTAATTGCGAAACAAGTTTAAGCAGACAATAAAAATTGGACAATTTTGACCCATCAGGATCATTCGACACTCTTAAAATACCTACCTGGGTAGGTCTCCATTATAGTTAAAGTAATAAAAAAACGCGTCGCAAAGAATTAACGTATAAATATATTATTTAGCAGGAATTTCTGTTAGTTTTATAAACGTAAAATTACCATCCATTGAACAATCTAAAGTCTTTAATATTCATTTTACTGACGATGTTTTTACAGACTCTCACGTAGATTTAGAATTGTCCCATATTATAAACTACTTTTTCTTTTTTTTTAATAAAAATTTTTTTTTCAAAATATATTAAATAAACAAGTTACATTTTATAATTTATTATTTTTAAAATATTCACAAAAGATTTAATTTGTATAAATTATATAGTAAACAAAAAAATACAATTTAATCTTAAGCGGCGTCCTAACAACAATGTTTTATATAATTTCTTGTTTACAATTTTAAAATTCGACTCTGTTTTTAATTTTACCTTTACGATGTATAAACAATTTATTGTCATTGTTTAAACACTTAAGAATCACTATTTAAGTAATTAGTATTATTGAATTAAAATTTTTTAAAAATATATTAATTATAATTACTTACAGCTGTTTTAATAACCGAGTTTCTATCGTTTGATCTGGTAGGCTCTCACACAATGTTTTGGCATAGTTAACAATTTATAGTTTTTAAGCAATTTAAATTATACCTGTGAACTCACAGGTACAATAATTATAAACAGCTGCTCGCTGTGGAAGCGGCGTCTTTATAACACCTTCATTTTTTTGCTGAAAAATTAGAAATATTTGTTTAATTTTTAAAAGTCTATAGCTTTAATACCCCGATGTTTTGAGAAATTAGGGTGGTGTCATTTTGTTTGTCTCATAAAGGACTATAAACCACTTAATTGTTATCAAACTCGTTGGGCCTTTTTAGAGAATTTTTTATTTTACGCGTTTTTTTGGGGAGGATGGGGAGTTAGAAGTAAATTACCCTTAAAAGTTGAAAATATGGCTGATATACTGTAGATTTTTACCTTCATACCGAATTTTATGAAAATTGTACCAATAGTCTCCTCTATATACTTCTGCACATCCCTACACACATACATAAACCACTCTAAAACCCATTTTTCGATTCAGGAGACAATAAAATGGATATATCCACCAGAAACTCAAATTCGAAAACAATACTTTCTCCGTATACTATCGTGTAGGAGGAGAAAGTAAAACGTTTTAGCATTGCTGATGCTACAAATGCTACAACAGGCCTGTTGTAGTGTTTTAATATTTTTATTGTCTTTAATGTTTCAACGTGTTTGTGTTTTAAAACTATTTATGACGATATCTCCAACTAAACAGATTCATAAGTACATGAACTCACGTTGGAGTTTTAACATCGAAATATATTCTAAATATTTAACTTTATTTGTGCTGTCTGCCGGAAGTTTTACGTAAATTTATATATAGTCTTACACTAAACCTCACGTTTACGTCTTTAAAAATTTATCCACAATTTTTTATTTTAGTTTTTAACAGCTCTAAATCATTTTTTGAACGTGAAAATCATGGATTAGATAAAATATTTATTTCATTGAATACAGGCTTGAAGAAGCAGTCGTAGTTACAACACCGTCCGCAAGATGGCGATATAATCATGATATCAGCTGTTCATCAGGCGGTATGTTGTATGAGCGTTAACAATAGGCGGCTAACAGGCGGGCACACAGAGTAAGAAGTCACTTTGCAGGTTGCCAAACTTATTACAACCATTACAGATGTTGACTCGAATAACAGACACACGTGCAAAGATGTTTTCCTTCATCAAATATTTTACGCCAGTGATCCCGCGTATGTATATTAGTATAATATGTGAGCACAAATATTGTTATGGCAAATAAGAGTCAATATTTATACGTAGATAGTGAGCAAGAGACGTCTGCGCTGCGCTTCACGCTTCCAAGCGATTCTGATTTGTTACTCTCGTCCTATCAAATGTTTGAACCTAACCTAACCTAATCTGGCTGATTATAAAGTATATTATTTTTAATTTGTTATCTACTTATATAAAATTACAGTTTTGTCTGTGCATCGCTTGGAATTATGCTATTTTTTGTTATTTCTACGTTTTATAACCTCTAAAAGCAGAAATGGATCTGATCTCAATTAATTTCTGCCTGTCAGTCTATCTTTTTGTAACACTAAAGGTTTTTGTCACGTATTCACGTGAAAACGAAAGAACCCAGTTCTATTCCTTTTGAATAAGGGTTTTGTGTACTTGAAACTGACCCACGCTCTATAAAAATGAAATAATGTGCTCTCAAAATCCCAGTTTTAAACAATATTAGACACAAAGTTTTACAGAACATGTGATCCTTAAGTGGTTTCCTAGAAATAAATAACCAACATAAGTTAAAGTAAATCAATATTAATTTATTTACATTTATCATTGAATATAATTTTACCTATTAAGAATTATCTCTGTATATAAAAATGAATGTATGTATGTCCTTTATGCGTTGCCAAACTACTCATCCGATCACCATGAAATTGTAGAAAGTTGCTCTATTTGTGTTTGGGAAGGTTTTAGTGAAATTCTTTTCGAAAACTCCATGAGTACAAATTTTCTACAATCAAAACATTTGATTTCTTAAGTTACAGCTGTTGGTTTACTTTCCATTAGCAATGTGATGCTATTCGACTTCAGAACATTGCCAATCTTAAAGTTAACATGTATTTACTGCTAGGCGTAAGACGAAGTTCGCCGGGTCAGCTCGTACTGTATAAAATATTATCTTGACGTAAGAATTTTTTGAAAAATTATACAAATTTTCTAATTCAATCTAATTTATATATTTGTAAATTGATACAGTACTACTTTTTGAAGAATATAGAGAATAGGCAAACTCCTTTATTTATGGACAGATGTTGATGAAAGTTGGTATAAATGTTAAAAATAAATGTTTTTGAAGGTATAAATGCCTACTCTCAGTATTCCTCACAGCAGCAAACCTGTACACTCTTTCCCATGTTAATCTTATGGAGAATAGGCAAATAATTCTCATGTTCATCGACAGATTTTGACCACTTGACTTGTCGTATATTATTATTATTATATTATTGATTTGGAAATTCGCTGAGTACGCAGGTCTGCTGCGACGGGGGTATTTTTAATTTGCGTATTTAGATTTTTTCTATTTTCTTCTTATTTACGCTGCGTTATGTTTACGTAATTAGTTGCACTAAGCATTTCACTTCTATAACGTATTCTATAAAACGTTACAACACTGAAAATTTTTACCAATTACTATGATTATTTTAATATTGAACTTGATTTCTAAAATAAGGTTGTTTCTTCTGAAGAGATGTCTGGATAATTAAGTTTCAAAATGGTAGGAACTGATTTATTACATCATAAAAGTGCAATGCTCAGAACTCCTCCAATTAAAAATGACTACCGCCACAGAAACCAACTAAAACTTCCACTAAGGAAAACTAGAGTTCGTTTTTAAATTTACTTTTATTATTTATTTAGCTTTTATTTTTGCAACAAGAAACCGAAAGGATATTTTTTTAGGTAATGTTAAAAATTTACAGGTCTGTTTTAGTCTGAAAGTCAAAACTTCTAATTAATGGTATTCGCAATCCTAAATTAATCTAATGTAACTTTTAATGACCTTCAAATGCCAAAATAAATTTATCTATACGTGTTGTAGTCTCATCTCATCTCGATGAGGTTATAGGATGAAGTCACTGGTGCTCGTATCGTAGTCCAAAGATCGTCGGTTCGATGCCAGGCTCGGTCTCCATTTGTTATTGGGCAATTCATAAACTGATCTAGCAATAGGTTAGCACTCAATAGAATCAATAACAGTTTTTAAATATCTCAATCAAAACGTAAATAAATATAAATAAAATTTCTGAAACTGTACAATATATGCATATATATTTATTATTATTATGTAAACATGTTTATTTTTAAGTTGATATTGGAGGTATCCATTTTGAGACCCCCTGAATAAAAATACTGGTTTTCGGACTGATGGTCTATCTGTGTACCTACTCCGAGACCACACTGAAGGTCCAATGTTTGTTTGGGTAAAAGAGTGTACTTAAAAATACTCCGAAGCATTTTTTTATAATTTTCATTTTTAAGGGACACTTCTAAAGCCCTTATAAAATCCTAACTTCTAAAAATTCGTTCTATAAGTTTAGATTAAAATTTAATTGACTAGCGCTTCAAAAGTAATATAACACCCGTATGTATATAACAAAACACACCATTACAAGCTAGAGTACTTAAGGCTGGTCTCTAAGATACCTGTTCTTAAAACTGGAACGGTGGAGTGTCATGTAATCCAGCTACTTGGAGTTCACGAATTGTGGATAGTTGTGGGTGATAGTCGGTGGATGTAGTGTTCTCTTGTGTGGATTAACGTTCACATTATTGAAGACTACGTTAATCCGCAAAGACCATCCCCACAATTAGACTAATTCGTAATGTAGGTTCCTTAGTTGCCTTAGGCTGTTGGGTTATTAATTAACAGTCATGTCTAAGGAACATATCAGCCTTATTCAGTAACAAGACTACCAGATTGCACCATCAATCATCCTACACTCATTTCTCATTCATACTTAAAAATACCTACCTGGACAGTTTGCTATTTTATTAAGGTAATAAAAATAATTATTACTGGTTACACTGTAGTCGTTAACAGATTTAAGTGCCAAATTAAAGGTGAAGTTGTTTATATAGGGTAGGGTTATTTGTAATACATTAGAACCTCGCTAATTCGGAACTCAATAGTCCAAAAACTTATTTAAATACTTTATATATTTATACTTTATACTTTAACTGAAATGGCGACCTACCCAGGTAGGTATTTTAGACCCACAGTTTAACGTGGAATCCGAACCACGGCCTCTGAGAATCCGAACCACGGCCTCTGAATTACGAATTGGTCTAATATTGAGGATGGTCTTTGTGGACTAATGTAGTATTCAATAGTGCGGACGTTAATCCACTCAAGAGAACACTACACCCACCGACCATCTCTCACAACTATCCATAATTCGTGACCTCCAAGTAGCTGGATTACAGGACGTCGCCACCGTCCCGACGTTATTCGGTGTCTGCAGTATTGGATACGGAAAACATTAATCCGCACCAGACCACCCTCATGATTAATTCAGAGGCAGTAGTTCGGACTCCACGTTAAACTGTAGGTCCCTTAGATATGCCATTGGCTGCTGGGCTATTAATTAACAGTTCTGTCTGAGGAACATGTCAGTAATAAGACTACAAGATCGCGCCACAATTATCATACACTCAATCCTCATTCATACTTGGCTTAAAATACCTACCTTGTGGTATGGTCGTCATTTCAATAATCTAATCTAATGGATTACAAACAGTGAACTTTATTTTATTAGTAAACACGAACTATAGTAGTGAGTGTTGATCGCGGGAGAGTCAGGCGCGCGGCGCGGCGCGGCGGCCTCACGTTTACACGTTTATGACAACGTCGTTTACATAACGGCCCTTTATCGTAGACTGTTCTAAATCACCGCTGATAAAGTTTAGTATTCATAAATAATTCCGCGGATGTTTCGTAAGTTATCCTTGACTGCGCCGACAATCTGCTCAGCTCTCTGTTTTATTCACACAGTTTTGAAATTTTATATTTTTCATCACTTGTACACTCGAAATATTCGCGTTAGGGGTGTTCAAACTCACGAGAAGCACAGTAGTTTTATGGTCCATATAAAAATTAACCTAACATATCTTTAGTAAAAACGCTTTAGTAACTTTTAAAATTTATTAAAAAAATATATTATAATGTAATCTACAAAAATGAAAATTCATGTTGGTATGAATGTAGCTATTAAAATAGCTTGGATATATCCAAAAAAAAATACACAATTTTAATGATAAATACACAACTAACAATATACTGTAACTTGACAAAAAATACAAATAAATATTGTTAGGAATAAACGGAGTATTATCCATCGCGTTTGTAGATTCACGACCTAAAAGTCCAACTGTTAATTTTATTCTATTCTAACTTCCCTTGTAGAAAATAGTCTAGATGTAGATGAGATGTAGCTATTAAATAGCTTGGATATATCCAAAAAGAAATCTAATAAATGATTCTTAGATGATCCAAATACAACAATAAACAAATAAATGACAATGACAAATAAATAAAATAAATACAGTAAGTATTTATTCACAACTGACGAACTGTAAGAGTGAAATGATTTAGGTTAACTACAAACCTATTTAGTGTTAGTTAAGTAAACGTGTTAACTTGAGGACGGGATCAGATTCCATCTCCCGAAACGCCGTAGAAGTTTCGCTTTAACTTTTTACTTAAAATCGTTAAGGAAAACATAACAAAGCACAACAGCATAACAGCAAAACAAAGCAAAAGAAATTGAATAACTGGACCAGATATACTTAGGCCACAAAAAGGAAAAAGGTGTTATCCTATACAAAGAAGTGAAAACAGCAAATTTATGGTTATTTAAGAAACAGGGCCTCTCTGATTCAGAATGACGGTATGCTCTCAAAATGGCATGGGATTTGCTTCTATGATTCCAGGACGTGGACCTAACGCAAACCGTCCGTTGCAGACTGAGTTTGAAACCCTTGCGCATGTGTGTGGTTTATGTAAACATGGTGAAGTCCTCATAAACGTGTGACGTCAGTCACAATGAAGTATGATCAATACTCGTCAATGAACTGAGAAATACGGGCCGGAAACATTAGAAGAGGAAGAGAGAAGAAGAAGAGTCGACATCCCAGTAATTGACAGGAACAGGAAGGTGGGATGGATAATTGACACAACAATAAGATTTAAAGAAAATTTGGGTGAAGAAGAAAAAATTGATAAAGAAAAAAACATTTCTGTAACATATTTTTAATCCGAAATATGATATCAAATGTTCAAGTGTCATTGGATTGATGTTTGGTATAAAAGGAACATTGCCAACGTCTCCTTCAAATAAAACGTCAAAATTGCCAGTTTCATAGACAAAATAATGTTAATGGTAAATGTACAATAACAAATTTAAATATATATCGTGTCGTAAATTTAAAACTATGTATAATAAACAGTTTTCTCATGTGTTTTATAGATGAAAACAGGTTTATTTTTGAATATTGATGAAAACGAAAGTTTCTGATTTCAATACAATGTTCACTAATATGGATGGTCTTAATCATTCTCGTTATTTCATTTATTTACGATAGAGAATTAATGGATTAATTTAAATTAAGTTTCTGATACTGGCGTAGCAATGATTCAGTTGAATGAGCATTATGCAGTTAAAATTAATTCTTATTCTTTTTTTATAATAGTTGTTCAAGGGATTTAAAAAAACTATTATATATAAATTATACAAGTTATTTTGATTTACATACTCTCATTTCATGGATTTTTATGCAATTTACAAAATCTTTGATTTATTTTTTTACATCTGATTTATCCATGAAAATATTTTAAATTTTCATATTTCAACTTATAAAAATTACCACTGATTTATTTATTAATGTACTTGTTATAGTTGTGGTAAAAAAGTTTTCTTATTCATCACATATCAGAAACACTCTTTGTTTTTAATATATCTCTAACTGAAAAAGGTTATGAGGGAAACACAAAAAAATACTTACGATATTTTGTTTACTAGTATAAAAGATTTGTGGTTTTTTTCAAACGAGCAAAATATTTTTTGTGTACTTGGTTATATCATCGATTTAACAACAACTACAACAGGCACAACCCTTGACCCTCACTTTCTCCACCCCAACACGTTGAATTTATTCACCAAGTTAAGTGATTTTTTTTATTTCAAATGATTGTTGCCATCGAAGAAGGGATATATGGTATCGAAATATACTACACACTCACTTGCACCGTAATACATTAAACTAGTGCATGAACACACAATCAATAATTTGTCAATCCATTAAAACAAAAAAAACATAAGTCAAATCATTCTTACAACTAAAATCAATTCCAAGTCAAATTATTACCTCAGTTAATTGTTTAGTTATCTTTTTACTTAAATTCGTCATTAAAATTGATAACAACTGCGGTCTACGCACAGGCATCTGCCCATGTAGACCTTTCCTTGTTAAATTGTGGCAAAATTTAATATTTTCTTTTGTAACTGTTACTATGTCACTCTGTATTTACTGTATGTTGACTGATGGGAATAAACTATTATTTCATTTCATTAACTGTAGAAATCTATTCAAAAATTATTTTATCTATGGTTACAGTACTTTCTTTAGTTTTAGTATGCAAAATCGTAGCGTCAACGGGTACCCCCCTAAAGAGAGGTTAAAAAATTGTACTAACAGTACTGTACAATAATAAGTATTATTTTATGTCCTTTTAAAAAATGTGAGTTTTTTGTTAATTACAACCAAGTATTTGAAAATGTTTCTTCGATCAAAATTTAACATACCAACATATTCCAGTTTATATACTCAATTACAATACATCCTCTTCACCATGCACTGCAAATACAACTAATTATATTCCTATTGTTTTGGAATTAAAACAAAACTATTGAAAACTTAACGATAGCGCGGTAGAGGTCCTGCCACGCTGTACCGACCACCCTCTAAGGTATTGTTGCATTTCCTCGGATAAAGTCCTTTGATACACAATTTGACAGCTCACTCATATACAAGTACAAAATAAAACTTAAAGGAAATTAAGTTTTAGAAAATCGTAAAAATTAAATACATTTTACCAGTATAATTACTTCTTGTGGTAGAAAAGGTTACTTTTTAAATGTATTTAATTTGCTTCACTTACGTTTAGTATTTCAGAGGAATAATTTTACAACAAAAAAACTGTTGACAGCTACTATACGTTTACACTTTTGTATTTTTTTAATCAACTGGTTGAGTGTATTACATTTTAGCATTTTCAAAATTTTACTTTAGAGATTTAAACTACATACGAGTGTTAATTGCACAGCCTTACGCGATACATAAAAGAATTGAAAATATTTTATTTTCCCCTTAGCTGGTGAACATAATGTAGGAAAACTCTGTATTTAAAAACTATAACATTGCCACTTCTTCGCATAATGATATGTTTTGCTGTTTGTTCTCTATATTACATTATTTTACATTACATTACATTCATTACATTATTTAGTTTAAAAAAAGAAAGTGCTAAAATAAATATACAGGCTTACCATGTGATTCAGCTCTTAACTACACATATGCACACCTTTACTGCTTCAAATGTTACCATGGTTCTAATCATAAATGTTGTGTTTTCTGAACACACCTTTACCGCACCAAAAGGTTTTAATCATAAATGTAGTGTTTTCTGAACACACCTTTACCGCACTAAATGGTTCTGATCATAAATGTAGTGTTTTCTGAACACACCTTTACCGCACCAAATGGTTCTGATCATAAATGTAGTGTTTTCTGAACACACCTTTACCGCACCAAAAGGTTTTAATCATAAATGTAGTGTTTTCTGAACACACCTTTACCGCACCAAATGGTTCTGATCATAAAAGTTGTGTTTTCTGAACACACCTTTACCGCACCAAAAGGTTTTAATCATAAATGTAGTGTTTTCTGAACACACCTTTACCGCACCAAAAGGTTTTAATCATAAATGTAGTGTTTTCTGAACACACCTTTACCGCACCAAAAGGTTTTAATCATAAATGTAGTGTTTTCTGAACACACCTTTACCGCACCAAAAGGTTTTAATCATAAATGTAGTGTTTTCTGAACACACCTTTACCACACCAAATGATTCTGATCATAAATGTAGTGTTTTCTGAACACACCTTTACCGCACCAAAAGGTTTTAATCATAAATGTAGTGTTTTCTGAACACACCTTTACCGCACCAAATGGTTCATAAATGATCATAAAAGTTGTGTTTTCTGAACACACTTTTAACGCAACAAAAGGTTTTAATTATAAATGCAGTGTTTTCTGAACACACCTTTACCGCACTAAATTTTACCATCACAAATTAAATCATAAATATTGTATAATGTTTGAACACACCTTTACAGTGCCAAATTTCATCGTCAGTGAAGATGTATCAGTTCTGTTCTGAGGTAGTTAAGCTTAACCGACTTTTAAATGTGGTGGCCATGGTTGTATTAATTCATATTCTCCGTTCCTCCGAAAAATACGTTTTCAATAACCATTTTTTATTGAATTTTTTAAGTATTACAAGGTATTCAAGCATACTTTTTATAATTTGTAAGTAATTATATTCAAAATTTGTCGTTATTAGACTAAGAATTGTTCGATATACAATTTTAAAATCAAATCAATTTTAGTTAAGATACATCGCATAAAAAATAATTTATTTAATAGCTTTTACCCCTTCAAGATTTATTTCACATGTAATGATTTTCACTTATCTTATAATCCAATCAGCATATGTCAGGTATAAAATAATAACAGGTATTTTTACATATTCAATCTTTTATTTTCAATATTTATAGGTAACTTTCATCCTCACATTCATTGATATTTACAGACAAATATATATTTATAAAAAACACAATATATGCAAAGTATGTATATGGAATGAGTGATTAAAAGAAATCTATTCGAATAAAAATAATTTTACATTCTATATACAATGTGGACGTACATTTGTCGCTCTGTACAAAATAAGTCAACTAAATGTAAATTAGCTATATAAAATTCTGTCGTATAATACAAATATTAAACAATAAACTTAAAATACCCGTTGATAAGGTACAAAACAACTAAAACTATTTTATATTTGCAACGCACTATGCGGCACTTTTACAATTTTAAAATAAAATTTCCAAAATAGTAACAAAAGTGGTATTTGAATCACAAAGCATTTCGCTCTATTGCAAAAACTGTAAAAATTTATTATTGTTAAATAATATCATGTGTTTAAAAATCACAGACAAAAGTTTAATTTCATATGTTAATAAAACGATTTACATGAAAAGTGTTCAAACTAGCAAATATTAGGGCCTATGTTTAGTTTGATTGAGTAGATAAAAGTTTTGTACGATTCAAGCAAGTAGGCCTAAACTACAAGTAATTTGAACCAGGTATTTTAAGCAATTATGGTTCTAAATTTATTACATGTTTTAACTCTTCTGAAATTGTACATAAAATAACATAATTTTTGTTAGTGTGAAGGTTTTAACTAGTTGGTGCGAAATAGTTAGCAGTGGGTTAAAAATTAAATGGAAATATGTTTAAAATAAACTAATTAGTTTTAAAATAGGTAAATATGATAGAACATTCATAAATTCAGATCTCATTTAAATGCATTCGTTGTTTTAACTATATAAATACAATTATTCGTTTACATGCTGATTAAAGATTCTTAAAGAATTCACAAATGATAAGTAAACATCAAATAAATGCTTATTGATTTCGATGTGTTGCAAATTTGTGTTGTAAATATGTTTGGTTTTGCTTCCATTTCTGATTTAAATTTGAATTACTTACACAATTACAATATATGCTTCTCGTTTTCAAATAGTTCGTTGTTGTATTTATATAAGAAATTTGAAGTTTAAATATTTTGTTTACTATATAGGATTACTATGAAATGGGAAATTTATGAAAATTGTTGAATATAATGATAAGTTATAAGATTTTACGATAGCAAAAACATTGTAATGAGAGGAAGATTCTCCATTTAATTCTGCCTCAATTAGAAGTCAAATTTTAAAAAAGAAATTCTTTTAGTGAGTTTATCTAACTAAATAAAAATTTTCAAAATACCTTTTAATTCTCTCAATATAATGCTAATGGTTTTGTTAGTGGCAAATATAATAAAAATAAAAAAAGATAATAGATAAAAACTCTTTTTTATTATTATTTTATTATTAACATTCTAGGTAGATGCCAAATAGAAATATATTAAAGGATCAGAATAGTAAAGTAAAAAATGCATTGATAATATTTAAGTAAAAGCAATATTCCATTTTTATATTACGAAGATAATGGCTCATATTTAAGGAGATATTTCCTAATTTGGAGCAGACTAAATACACAACATGATTTTGTCTCGAGCTATAAAGTATTTTCTCTACTATTAAACTCTTTTTAAACTAATTTTCACTTCAAATTAGTAGAGTATAGTTAAAATAAATTGTTTAATGTGTAGGCCTATAGTGTTACTTCCAACTGTGCACTTTCACGAACCTTCTAAAGTCTGATTAATAAATATGCCAATATTTTCTAGGAAATTAATAGAAAAACAAATAAATTAACCAGGTACAGAGATATTAAAAGATTATAGATTTCATTTCAGTTTAAAGTATTTTGTAAACACTTAGTTTTTGGTGGTTCTTACGTTGAAGTTTTTAAAATAAACTAAAGTACACAGTGTTTGAGTTCTATATAATTTAAATATCTTTTATGGAAACAAAACCTTTTACAATAAATACTTTAAGCTTCGATGGGACAGTGTGTTAAAGTGAAGTTGAATCAAAATTGTGGTACCTAAGGTTAAAACTGAATCAGCAATTGAGGCTGAGATAACTACATCATTTCTGTATAAATATTTATTTCAAGACCAGAATCAGTTAATGTTCTCCGCATAGGTAGCCTCACACGTTATCGAGGGACTCTTATCAGGGCAATTGAGAGATTTGAGGCGGGTATGATAAGGTAAGCATTGCATTTGATGTTCTTCCTGTCTGAATCATAGCCTGATCATTTGAGTCTGGGTAAAAAATTTAACACGACTAAAACAAGTTTCGGTTCACTTCCAAAATGTTACCTATTTTTCTCTCATCAGCCCACACAGAAATAAAGTTTATTGTAATGTTTTCAAACTAAGTGAAAACAGGTGTTTTTGACAAGTGTCTGCAACAATGAGTTTTTACGTTCATCTTAGATTCAATGCTGATATATATAAGTTAGATAGTGTGTTGGCCTATAACTTTGTGATTCAGTTTTATTGAGTGTCCTTCATGCATGTTCTTAGGTGAATAGAGATTGCATTGGAGAGTTTTGGTGTTAGTGTATTATGTTATACAAAAGGGTACAGATGTAGATGTAATTATGTACGTATTATGTAATTATTTATAGATAGAACCTTTTTAGACCAAAACCTTTTTAAATATTATTTAGTTATAATATCAAAATTTAAAAATCACGGTGTAGATTTTTGTATTTTAAAACCATTAACAAAACTGAGAAAATTACTTGATATGATTTTTTTCATTGCATAGTAGGCGTGACAACAAAAATGTTAACAAGCCAAAAATTAAAGTAACCACATGCATATTACACTAAAGTAGACCCTAAACAAAGATAGTTTTACGTAAATTACACATTGTAAAATTAGAGGTTCCATGCAATCGTGCGTTATAACAATCGTGCGATAGCATTTTTCTCGTTATTCCTCAATGTTTTCTCTCTGAAAATACATTGTTGCTCACCTATAGAAATCAAGAAGGTGGAGAAAATAAATAAAATAATATATTTAGGATTTTTTGGGTGGCTAAAACATGGAGGAATGGCGAGAAAAATGCTATCGCACGATTGTAATATCGCGTACATGAAGTTCTCCCAAATTAGTTAACTTAACGTGGCTTTTAAACATACCTACACATGAGTCCAAAACGTAAAACAAATTATGAAATTATTTAAAAATTATAACTCAATTATTTCATTTAAATTCCCTATCTATTACCTACGAAACAAAATACACTTTGTCGATCTAAATTATTTACTGGCCTACCTCAGTCGAACGCGATCTTGAAAATAACTAGAGATTCGTTACAGTCATTTACAGGTTAAAAAATTACCAACTAAATATTATCTTAACGAATGGACAATTTTTACAATTATCTACAAAATCTGTCGGACAAGACGAGTATGAGATTGCATAAAACCGCGGCGCACGGAAAGAGTGCTAGAGGCAAGAGACTTGCCGATTGGACGAAAAGTTTAACAATTAATCAAATATGTACAAACAATGACTTACACTAGACTTTATACACGTCACCACACTAAGAGATTTTCAATTCTTGGGATGGAGTGAATTTTTACATTTGCTGGTCTTTGGGATCCGGTCTACAGTGTTGCTAAGGCTATTTTAGCTCCTTTAAATTAAACTTAAACGTCAATTTTTAAATCATTTAAAATAAAATACATACTAAACTGTAATAAAATTTTATTTGTAAAACCATGGGCCGTATATTTTTAACTAGTAATGTGTAACGCAGTATTTAATGAATATTTTTTATTTATTACGGTACGGCCTATTTTATAAAAGAAATTTTGGTGAACTATTTTGGACAGAATACAAATTTAAATTCACTATTTGGTAGAGAAATGAATTTCCTCATCATGTTATACCTACGTGTAACTTAACAGACCCTACAAAACTTATGAATATATATTTGAGATTTTTCAACTTTTTGCGAGGTTCCTACGTTTTTAGTCAATTAAGTAATTAATTATAATACAGTAATTACCACAATTAGTATCCGTTCGTTAAAACAGCCGGTTAGCAACACTGCGACGGCGTCTACCTGTGGTAGTGGTGGATGTGGCTGTAGGGTGACGGCGACGGTGACTGTGGCAGCGGGGCGGAGGCCTATGCCAGAGGGTACTGTCACAAGGCCGTCGTGCCCGCGGGCCCGTGGTACAGCGAGCTCTGGTAGTAGCTGTCGTTGTAGCCGGCGTACTGCGCCGCCATGTCGTACATCTTGATGTCCGCCTTGGACTCGGCCGGCAGGAGCCTGGTGATGCTGAACGGGTGGTTGGCGGCCGCGTACTCCTGCTTCAGGTGGTGGTGGTTGTAGTGGTCGGGTACCAGGTGCGGGTGGCAGCGGTTCACCATGGCGGCCAGGTCGTCTTGCTGCAGGCTCTGCTGTCCGTGCTGCGGCTGTAGACACAGTTCGCCGTTCCCGTGGAGGAGGGTGGACATAGGGTCGTCCATCTTGCCCGAGGGGTGCAGCCCCAGCATGGACCCCTGGAGCCCCAGATCCGAAGACACTTTATCCAGCTTGTCCAGCGGCTTCTTGTCGTCCGGGCCTCCGTGGTGGTGATGATGGTGGTGGTGAGGTGATACGGAACTTTTATGCGACTGTCGTATCGCTTCTTTTTTCTCGTCTTTGAACCGTTTCTGCCGCCTCAGATAGCAACCGTTTTCGAACATGTTTCCCGAGTCGGGATGCAAAGTCCAGAAAGATCCCTTACCCGGCTTGTCGGGAGTCCGCGGCACTTTGACGAAGCAGTCGTTGAACGAGAGGGAGTGTCTGATGGAGTTCTGCCACCTCTGCTGGTTCTGGCGGTAGAACGGGAACAGATCCATGATGAACTGGTAGATCTCGGAGAGAGTGAGCATCTTGATGGGGGAGTTCTGGATGGCCATGGTGATGAGCGAGATGTAGGAGTAGGGCGGTTTGGCGTGCGTGTAGCTGCGACGGTAGGACTTCTCTATGCGGCCGCGGTGCACACCCGAGCCTGGCGTGGGTGAGCCTCCGTCCCCGGGCACTAGGTCGCGGCCCCCGGGCATGCCCACGGGTCCCAGCGTGCTGTTGTACCCGGGGTTGATGGAGCCCATGCAGGAGGCCACGCCGTTCATGTTGGTCCCGTAGCCCATGCCGCCAGACGACATGCAGTTGCCGTTCATGCCCATACCTCCCATACCGGAGCCCGCGAGCATGTTGGAGCCGAAGCCGCCGGCCTGTGGCGAGCAGGAGTTCATGCTGACGCAGCTCATCGAGTTCATGGAGTAGGTCGGCGTCATGGACGGGCTCATGGTGTTGACGGCGGCTGCCGTACTCATCGCGCTGGACACCGAGTCCGCGTACAGCTTCTGCGACGATAACATAGTCATAGCACAAACATACACTCACTGCAACCGCATATCCGTTTACGCGTCCGAAATTCCTTGTCCAAACACTCACTGCGGCTGTGTACACAGGACTGGTCAGTTTTAGCAACAGGTTCGGGGGGTCTCGGCCCGATTGAAAAAACAAACAGCGTAGCCTAAGCCCGCGTCGTGTTGACCGAGAGTGGGGGACGCACTATTTAGCTTTCATCGACTAACTGAAGTGCCTTCCAAACTTTGAGAACACGAAATAGCGAGTGGCCCGGCGGCGGAGTGGGGGTAGCGAGCATGCGCGCGCACGACCAATCGGGACGCCGTCTCCATGGCGACGTGATGGCCGGGGGGCGGGGTCGACGGGGTCACGCCCCCCACTACCGGCTCGAGTTTCAGTTCCCCACACATCTCTCGTGACAGCGACCCGCGCGGCCCTCTCCCGAACTACAATCTCTATTCTTCTAGGAACTTTCGGTGCTACGATATGATCAATTTCCGGCACTCTTTATCGCCGTTTCCGGCAGTGATTGACTGTACATCGCCTGTCAACCGGTACGTGTAGTGTTTAGAGTCCGGTTCGGTTCTGTTCTGACCAAACAGCTGATTGCTGGCCGCCTGTCAATCAAAGGAGCATAACCCCTCCACTCCACTCCACACACAGCACCGCCATGCCGACCGTGCTGCAGCAGACCTGTCACTGGTTACCAGTCTTGTTTCATTAATTCATCTTATAAACTTCATTAATTTTTACACCTATATTAAAATATTTGGGAAACCAGTTTCATTAACCACAATGTATTTGATTAAAAATCCGTTCGATACTAAACAAAAACGTAGGCCTAGCTAAATAAAAATTTAAATTGAGCTATAAACTAACTAAGGTCAATTCTTTATATCAACTTAATTTGGAATCCAGTAATAATAGAATACCTCAATAACCCTAAGTATCCAAACCTTTTCAGAATTTTCAAAAATTTATGTCGAAATTCAACATGCAAAGATGCTGCAACACTTTATTAATGTGGGATTAGGCCTAATTAACATTTATCTTATAATAAGATGATAATACAAGAGTAGTGTAAACTTCCTCAATATATCGTACACAAAACCAGCTCCTTGTTAAACTTAAATATTTTTCTATTAAGGATTTACAAATTTACTCTTTTTCCACAAACGTATTTTTGGATTTTTTACATTCAGATAACGTATTAGTAACTGCACTTTTTTCAAAACCAAGCAATACTAACGTTTATATTTTACAGTATACGTGTATATTTTGCAGCTTTGTCGAAAGTATCAACATTTTTATAACAAAATTTAGTGTATAGGTGTTAAAACTATTTGTTTGATTTTAAATAGACTCATAAATACGATTATTTTCCCTCGATATTTTGTGTCTAAACATAGGCCTAGTAGTGTTATGTCTTAGTATTAAATTCGTTTAGAAATTTTGTCTCCTACCTCTATAACTGATTCAAACATTTATTTCTTTTATTTATAGTTAAGTCAGACAGAAGTTTTGAAGAAACTCCGTAGGCCCTATGTATTTTTCTATTTGTAAAATTTACAGTATAAAGTGTAATTGGACATACCGTTCATCAAACTTCGTGTCAAAATTGAAGTTGAAGTTTTCAAAATGCTCAACTTCACGATGAACTTAGTTTCATATATGCTAACCGTCATCTGTCAACTTAGGCTAATATCCTTGTCTCGGTTGTTCACAGATCTTAATATTAAACATTTTAAAATATTAATTAATTATAACCGTACACATTTATTTAGGCCAACTATATTGAATTCACCGAAAACTTAAATGAAATTGTTTATAGATTCAATGTTTAATTTGGACGTAAATGGAGACTGAAATGCGTGACCTCTACGCACTTCCCATAAGAACACTATCAGTTTTTTTTCACTTTCACTTCCCTTAAGTCAAGTAAATTTGTTCAAACTGTTTGTACCAGAAACCCTTTGTACTTTATATCATTGTCAAGGGGGTTGCAATTGCGATCAAAATATCTGTATTATTATACTTAATTTAATTTAGCCTAAATTTGTATTGACCCAATGAATAGGCCTATGTGATAAGGTACTGTAAAAAATTAAAGTATATTTTAATCACATAGCTTATATCGCTGATAACAAATTCGATGTGTCTTAATTTGCAAATTCTAGATTCAAGAGGAAAATTCTGCAGTTAATTCTGCACTAACGGATCTAAAAATCCAAGTTGGCGGAGGTTGACTACTGTATACGTTTTAAAGCAAAAAAACATTCCCATAAACCAATTCATTATTTAATTGATATGTGTGAATACCATAGGAAATTTCACGTAAAATCGTAATAAAAAACACAAATAGGTCAAGGCATCTATACATGCACATGCAATAAAAACTAAATTGATTGCCTCATATAAAGAATTATAATGTGTAATTGAAAAATATAAAGGTAAATTTTAAAGGTTTGATTACTAACAAACTAAAACAATGGAAAGTATAAGTTAAGGCGATGCGAGCGGCGTTAGGGACTTCTGAAATCCGAGAGGTCGGCGCTATTGTCGCTATTCGTTACGCTTATGTGATTGTTTCGTGTAAGCTTCCTGAGGGATCTGTTTAAGATAATAATTCTGTTTTTTGTACATTTTAAAAACCTTTTTACCTCGAAAATGTGGCTTTAAAAATTATTTTTTGTACTATATGAACATTTTTTTCTTATTTCAAAATTTCACATAGGTTACATGAAAAAGATCTGTTCTTCATCCACGTTCCCAAAATTAAAAAAAAACTTGAAAACATTATGACAAAGCAATGGTACAATCAACAAATAAACGTTAAAATTAATGTTTTTTCAAGATAGGTCTAGTCGATTTTTTCGCTCGTACCAAATCAAATCAAATCTTTTTTTATTGTCATGAACAAATTACAAGTATTGACAAAGTCAAAAATACAGAACAATGTTCATAGGTCAATTTCATTTTTGGACGGTCAGTTTTTTACATTAGATTACAGTTCCAGTCTTCACATTCCAGGTGTAGTACTCTTGAATATTTGGCACATAAATTACCATACCAACTTAATTAATGTTAATTAACTGTTAAGAGTAAAATAAAATACCAGAGCATCCATTTTCAGGACCACTTGAAAAACTAATCGATCATTACCGTGTACTTGCTTAATTGAGAAAATATTTAGGCCATCTCTTTGTCCTATACGACAAAGTTTAGCTGCGTTGATATTAAAATGATCACGTAAAAGAAAACTGAAAAGCTTATTAGGCTCCAGCTTGGAATGAATCCAAACAAGTTCTTTTGTGCGAGAGAGAGAGAGAGAGAGAGAGGGATGATAAACATAAGGGAGGGAGTGAAACGGTGAAAAACTCAATGTTAATATTGTACAAACTTCGCCTCGCTCTAAACCGGAACTTAATTAAACTGTTTTTACTCTAATACACTTTTCATTCTTTTTGGATTATCAAAATCCTTAACAGAACGTTGACTATACTGTTTTCTTGGAGTACAGTTTATTTGTATTTTTATTGGAAAATGAAAATAGAAAAACAAATCATTATAAAAATGTATTAATGCCAGAATGTTATCTTAATACTTTTAATATTCATGATTGAATAATTTCGAAAACACTCCTAGATTGATTCAACACAAAAAGCTGTAAAGGTTCAGCACCTTGTATTATTGTCAATCAAAATTGTCTTCACAAAATATATGTTATGATCAGTCTTACGGTTCAAAATCGAAATATTTGGGCCTAGTTTAAAATATATTATGGAATTATCATAAACTTAAACTTAAATTTTTAGACATTTACATCTGCATTCGTATAAAAATCACGAACTAGAGATACTGTATTTTACGGACAATGAACTCTAAACTCCGAAATTAGTTAGAAATAAAATTTTCACGAAATATTGGATTTCTTAAATTTGGTATAATGAAAAGTACAGTTCGCGACTTAGAAAAGTGCTATATACAATAATTACTTGGCTTCGCCTCATAATAAAAACTATTTCTCAAAGGTCATGTATGTCACAATGTTACACAGATACATTCATACATGTACCAAATTTTGTATAGTTGGATAAACCTTTCTCTAGAACCATAACAGTTATCTCAGTTATGCTTTAGGTTTGTAGATTTTTGTGGATTCTTGATTAAATGAGTGGAAAATATTCTTCACTTTTCAAGTCTCAAATTAATAAATAAAGTGTGAAAGTAAAGGGATCCATGCCATCGCGCGTGAATACAATCGTGCGATAGCATTTTCCTCATTATTCCTCTATGTTTTCTTTCTGAAAATACATTGTTGCTAACCTATAGAAATCAAGAAGGTGAAGAAAATAAATAAAATATATTCAGGATTATTTTTATTGGCTAAAGCCATATCAAGTGTAGAAAGTCCAACATGAATACATTTCATTTCTCATAGGCTACATGATTTGTCTTAAAATACCTGGATATACCATCATTTCACCACCATTCTTTTAATATTTGACAACCATTTCATATTTTCCAGTGAATCCTAATTTATCTGTTTTATACATCACACTGTTGTAGGCCTACATTGCAGCAACCTGCGACGTGTAACGCTAGTAATACATGAAATACCATAGACACAAATAATTACAATAATTTATAAACTCTACAATAACAATTTAATAGCCTCAGTAACGCCAGAAAAAATATTATTAAATCAAGAGACTATATTCAATAGCTATGATATTCAAAAACACCTTAACCCTAATACGCTTACTGTTAAAGTACAAAAAGTGCATTTATTTGGGGGTTCATGCACGATCATATTCTCGCGTGCATGAAGTTCTCCCCAAATTAAATAAAAATAGTTTAAAATCTAATATTTTTTAACGTGACTGAAAATTTTATTTTTATGTCAAAGTAAAATCAAACTCAAATGATAGGCTATCCACTATCGTAAGTCTTTTAGTTTTTTCTTTTTTTTAGAAAATAGTATCATAATAATGTGGTGAAAATGTTATTGCAGAGATAGGGCGTCTGACCCTCCCCAAAGAAGGCCCACCCACATCATTACCACACTTTTAAAGTTTATTTAATTTCCTATAAAACACGAAATTATAGGCCTATATTTTTTCACCAAAAGTTTGATGAAAAATTGACCACTTCTTATATTACTTGTTTAAAATGCTTAAATTATATTTTTTCAAAACCAAAAGTAATTCTGCTAGATGGTGACTCTCATTATAAGGAAATCAGAGAAAAATAGAAACCCATGAAGTTTGGGGTGTGACCTCAATAGGATAAGTAGGTTGGTAGGCCTATATCAGGCAACAAAGATTTTCTGAGAGGCCAAGGGTTGAGTCATATCGATTTTGGTCAAAACAGGCTGAATCATCCTTTAAAGGTTCCAAAGTCCAAAGACAATCGATGCCGGAAAGTCGTTAGAAATATTGCTTAGAATTACTTCCATTAGATAGTCTCCGAGTTAACGATACAGTTTTAATTGTCTGATACAAATTATATCCTCTGACGGATCAAGCAATTAATTTCAATCCGGAAATCCTTTCTGTTGTGAGCTTAAAGTGAGTGATATAGCTAAAACTAATTTCAACTATTCAGGATAAAGTTGTATGTGAAAAAACTAAATTATGGTTTGAATATTATCTTTACCATTAGAATCAACTTAAAAAGCTACACAGTTTAGTTCATAGGTCATAGTTTATGTGTTTATCATAGAAGCTTAGATACTTAGATTATTGAAATGGCAATCTACCCAGGTAGGTATTTTAAGCCAAGTATGAATGAGAAATGAGTGTAGGATGATTGTGGCGCGATCTTGTAGTCTTGTTACTGACTAAGGCTGACATGTTCCTTAGACATTTAACGTGACTGAAAATTTTATTTTTATGTCAAAATAAAATCAAACTCAAATGATTGGCCAGGAGTCCAAAATTTAAGATTAAATAGAATCCACTAACCTATGTCATTTAGTTTTTAAAAAAAGAGTATCAGAATATGGTGAAAATGTGATTGCAGGGATGGAGCGTACGACCTTCCACATTTACCACACTTTTAAATTTGATTTAATTTCCTGGAAAATAAGAAATTATAGGCCTATATTTTTTCACCAAAAGTTTGATGAAAAATTGACCACTTCTTATAATACTTGTTTAAAATACTTAATTATATTTTATCAGAACCAGAAGTAATTCTGCTAGATGGTGACTCTCATTATAAGGAAATCAGAGAAAAATAGAAACCCATGAAGTTTGGGGTGTGACCTCAGTAGGATAAGTAGGTTGGTAGGCCTCAAGCGACAAAGATTTTCTGAGAGGCCAAGGGTTGAGTCATCGATTTTGGTCAAAACAGGCTGAATCATCCTTTAAAGGTTCCAAAGTCCAAAGACAATCGATGCCGGAAAGTCGTTAGAAATATTGCTTAGAATTACTTCCATTAGATAGTCTCCGAGTTAACGATACAGTTTTAATTGTCTGATACAAATTATATCCTCTGACGGACCAAGCAATTTAATCCGGAAATCCTTTCTGTTGTGAGCTCAAAGTGAGTGATATAGCTAAAACTAGTTTCAGCTGTTTAGGATAAAGTTGTATGTGAAAAAACTAATTTATGGTTTGAATATTATCTTTACCATTAGAATCAACTTAAAAAGCTACACAGTTTAGTTCATAGGTCATAGTTTATGTGTTTATCATAGAAGCTTAGATACTTAGATTATTGAAATGGCAATCTACCCAGGTAGGTATTTTAAGCCAAGTATGAATGAGAAATGAGTGTAAGATGATTGTGGCGCGATTTTGTAGTCTTGTTACTGACTAAGGTTGACATGTTCCTTAGACAGGACTGTTAATTAATAGCCCAACAGCCGATGGCAACTAAGGGACCTACAGTTTAACGTGGAATCCGAACCACGGCCTCTGAATTACGAATTGGTCTAATCATGAGGTTGGTCTTTGTGGATTAACGTAGTATTCATTAGTGCGGATGTTAATCCACACAAGAGAACACTACACCCACCGACCATCGCTCATAACTATCCACAATTACTACCTCCAAGTAGCTGGATTACAGAATTACGCCACCATCCCAGTAGCTAACCTGCATACTCTCCCATGTTAATCTTATGGAGAATAGGTAAAAAACTCTCATACCGTATTTATCGACAGATGATGATAAAACTTATATTATTATGTTATTGATTTCGAAATGCTCTGAGTACGCAGGTCTGCTGCAACGTGGGAATTTCCTCCCCTGATAAAGACTCAGAGTGACCACTCAGCTTAAATCAACAATTAATTATGTTCGTAATTATTAGTCATGATCATGCAGTTTCATCATGCACAAGTGATAGTTTGAATAATGCTTCAATTAACCAATAAATTACAAACACGAATTAACAGTATGTATTTGTTTCGAATACCATTAGGCGCGGCGTGTTTCTGTTTGCGCTGCTCTAGGTTGCTTTACAAATTTATTATTTTTGTAACTGTAGAGTACGAAAGTAATTTTATCGAGCAACTAAATAGATAAAAGTTTTGTCTGTCTAATTCTTGGAAATATGATATTTTGGTTATCATTACGTTTTTATACCGTATACAAGCCGGAATGGGTCATATCTCAATTTCTTTTAATCTGTAAGCCGTTTTTTTGTAACGCCAAACAAGGTTTTTGTAACGATTCTCCGTAAAAACGAGAGTACCAAAATATATAAACCTTTTTTCCTTATTGTATACCTTTTGGAAAAGGTTTTTTTCCTTTAAAGTGACCCGCGCACTATGAAAATAAATAATAAGCTGTCAAAACGCCAGATTAGAGTGATATTAAGAACATTCCTTAAATTTTACTAAACATTTGATCTATTAAAGTGATTTAGATTGTATTGAAACTGTTTCTAAAGCAAAATATTGCTTAACGTATGACGAGCTTTAATTATTATATAAATTTACTAATTTAATCTCAATGATTTATTGTAAATTAATGCAAACTAATTTAGCTAAGAGTTTATTTTTATTTGTATTAATTTATTTAGGATTTCAGGTTTATTTGCTTTATTAAAGGCCTAAAAAGAATTCTATAACCCGTAAAAAAAGCTCACTGCTAGTCTAAACTACATAGCCTATATGAAACAACTTTTAAATTAAAAATTAATAAATTATTTTTTAATATGTTTAGTTCGGCTAGATTTGAGTTAAGTTGTAAGATAATTTGAGGAAACATTTATTTCTACTCTAATGCAATTAATTAATTGTAGGTGAAATAAAATATTAAGCACAATTTAGTCACAACACTTGTCAGCGCGATCGAACGTTTTGAATTAGTTCAGAAAATATAAATTTTGTTAAAACCTATAACAATATACAGTGATAATTTATACTGTACTAGCCAAAGTACCCGTTCTTCGCACGGGCTAAAAAGGCTGAAAGGTGTAGGCTCTACTGATACATTTAAGGTAATGTTAATTCTTCTTCTAATAAACAATGAAGAATTAATTTGTTTTAATTTGAATTAAGTTTTGTCATTTTGTTTACAAAATGACAAAACAGGAGTGTCTACAACATTTCAAAGTAACATATGTCAAATATTGGCAGGGGCTAAGGATTAATTTAATAGAGACAGTCGTCGGAAAAAAACTTAAAATCTACCATTCCGCTATTACAAATAAATTACTAATTTCGATCCAGCAGTTTATTTGAAAAATCAACTTTATTTCTTCTTCTTCCCGAACTGTCAAAATATAGTGCAAACGGATGGATGTTGTCATTAGAAAATGTAAAGATTGAAACCTAGGACGGTCACGGCAGCTCTTTCTTCTTCTTCTCCTTCTTCTCGAACTGTCAAATTTTAGTATTCACAGCTGTTGACATTCAAGTAATTTTATGTTTTCATTCTCTAAAAATGTAAACATTGAAACTTAAGACGTTCACAGGGCGTAGCCCGAGAGGATTTTAAGGAAATGAGTATGCCTATGTGTTGCATGAGTTTAAGATCTACCTTTGTGTAAAATTTCAAACCGGTCGGTTCAGTATTTTTCCCATTTACTTGCCACAACAAACCCCCAAACAAACATACAGAAACCACCTCTTCTTTATAATATTATACATGACGAAAAAAATAATTTGTTACGGAATCTATATAAATAAAATTAGAGTTTTGTCTGTACATTGCTCAGAATTATTCATTTTTTAGTTATTTTTCTTTTTGTGCGAAAGAGAAGCCGAAACCGGTCTTATCTCAATTTTTGTCTCTTTGTGACGCTCCAGGAGGAGGCATTTCACGCCGTCTTCTCCGAAAAAAACGGCAGAACAGATTACAATGAAACTTATTTCATGTCTCTACATTTCAGAGAAGGTTTGTAAATGCTTGAAATCGCCCGCTGCCTCTTGAAAAGTAAATAACGAGTATTTAAAAACCCGCTTTTACGCGATATTACTCGCATTTTGATTCAGTTTTCAATGAATAACCTACTGGTAATTAATCAGCTGTCTTTGTAGTTTAAAGATTTAATAGAAATAAAAACAAACAGCTGTCGGATGAATATTAGTTAGTTTATATTGGTCATTGATTTAAACCAAATTTGAAATCGTACTACAGTATATTAAAAAGATATTTTAACGTATAACTAATAACAATAATGGTATACGAGTAAATGTTCTAATCTATTTAATTGTAAAGTAATGCTGAATAATAAGGCTGGGTATTGATTTATTTTTTTAGTATTTATTTGTTTAGGATTTCAGGTTTACATTTTGGCATGACGATCTTTCTTCTTTAAACTGAATCCTACAACCCGTACAAAGAACGGGCTTACTGCTAGTTATTATCATAAAATAAAGAGTACTTCGTACAAAGCTTAGTTTGTTTCAGAGTAGAGTACTGTAGCCTAATTAACATCTGAGAGGCCGTAGGCGACGCTAGCGCTCGGCGCAGCTGCGGTCATGAAGCCAGTTAGGGGAGGCTTACCTCGAGGTGAAGACAGCCAATTACAAAGCCATGTAAACTGATACCGGATACGGAACCGCCATCTCCGCTCCCGCCTTCCCGCCATTAGCAGACTATCAACATAATGCAACGCAATATTCCCCCATAGGGTGAAACTAGACTGTGTTAGAGGTTAGGTAATTCTAGTACGTCTTTAAAAACGTAATTACGTAGTACGTACGATTGCAAAAGGGTGCGTATTTCATGTTTTTTACTTTCTCACACCTATTATAAGATAGTAGCGTATAGGAAGGAAGTAGGCCCTATTGTTTTCGTCAAAAATTTGGAATTTCAGTTTTCGGTAAAGTTAAACAAGCACTGTGTCGCTGTTTTGCATCAAAAACCTTTTTCTTATTTTGCCTTTGATGTGAGAGAGTCCTACACTATAACTTCTAGTAATCTATCTGATTTGAATTTCATGTTTTTTTTATTTAAAACTATTAACTATTGTTTAAATTAACACATTCAAATTAAGTTGATTATTATTTTAATTGCATACCTTGCTGATAAATATCTTTAGGATTAAACATAATCTAAACATATTCCAATATGTCCATATTGTTTCAGAGGTTTTAAACATTTTAGGCTATAATTTGGGACTAAAATCCATGAAAGTTTATGCACAGCAGACTCTTATAATTTAATGAAATTATTGGGCATCACTAATAAGAATAATGTATATTTAATTTAATGTGTTGACGACATTTCGTGCGGTTAAATAAATTATAATTAATAAGTTAAAATTTTTATGATTTATCTCAATTTTGTAACCAACACGATTTGTCTAATTTTTTAAGCACGAAACATTTACCACCTGTGGAAAATAGAGTTCATCGACATAGAGTAATGAAATCGCGCTTTCCCGCCATGCATGTGACAGGTGTCCCGCGCCGCGACGTTGCCACATCGCTGTCACCCGACTTGGCAACGCCGCGACTCCGTGGGGGGTCCGCTCACACCTATGTTTTTGTTTATTCAACCTGCTTTGAAAACATTTAGAGCGGCGTCCTTACAGGGGCTGTAGGGCAAAAACTGACTCGCTAATATTATTTTACCTTTGGGCGGCGAAGAGGTTGACTTTTGTGGCAGCACGTGTGGCCGGTCATTCATGGGCGAGCTGAGATCTGGAGAGGATGAGTTTCTGTACCTTTCTGTAGGCAGACTGTTTGGGGTTTACAGAACCTCCGCCTTCTTGGATGTTAGTCCCTTAAGAACTCGAAGTCGACAACTCAGGGGTCGGGCGCAAAGTTGCGAAAAACTTTAATCGGCAAACAGATTATAAATTTTTGTTTAAATTGCTTCATAATTTAGTTGACAGCTCTGTTTTATTAAGTAAGATTAATTTTTATATTCCTAGGAGTAATCTACGACCCTTATTAGTTTTTTCTGTTCCTCGTTGCCACACTGTTCAACATTACAATTTATGAATTTTTAAAGCTTTAAGGTTATTAAATTTATATAGGGATGATATTGATTTGTTTCGTTATAATTTTAATTTATTTGTGAACCAATTAGATAGATTTATTACTTTCTAGATTATTAGCATTATTACCATAATAGTTTTAATACCTGAAGTTTGTTTTCGTTTTGTTAAACACACACATTACTCTTTCTTTTGTATTTGCCTACTATAGTTAGTTATAAGTTTGCTATTCTTGTACTCTTATTATTCATTATTTAGTTTTAGTTTATTATGTTTTCAAAATGGCTGTTTTGGGCATTAGCCTGTAGCCATTATGTATGTAATTCAATAAATAAATAACTCCCTTGTTATTGATCATAAGTAAATGATTATTTTCAATTTGTAGGTAAAAATATGCCCGACATAAAGGTAAATGGTACTACACTTTTGTATCGTCTAGACTTTTACCACACTCATTGAATTTCATTAAGGGACCTATTTGACAGTTTACTTGTTATTCATCTCGTTGGTGAATCAATTTGTTCAGCTTCTTGTGTGAAGCTCCTTCGATTATTTATCATGATCATGTATTGATCATGTATGCAAGAAACTAAGCCAGGAATTTTTGTGCTTCGTTCTTTAATGGCGATAGTCAAATAATTTTGTAAATACTCTAACTGATTTACAATGGATGCAGCTTCATAAAGGCCTAGTTAAAAACCACTAGTGTCAAAAATCGTTTGTTTTATCTTCCTCATGGCAGCGAACCTACTTAGGGCCCTACTCATTTCCCATGTTATTCTTATAAAGTATACGTAAATTGATGGACTATAACTTCCTTATCTATACTGTATTCCTTATTATACTGAGTCTTTGCGGTTAAAAAAGACTGTGATACGTTTTGGTATAAGGCTTTAACGTATGATCAAGCTTATTTTGTCTATCAACTCAAGTATTAAAAATATGCGTGAAAAATTTCTGAGTACGCAGGTCTGCTGCTACGGGGGTGTTCTATTACTATATGTACAGCACAAAGAATAATCTAGTGAGATTTTACAACAATTATAGTACAATGTGCTCTTTCTGCTCGCGAAAAATAATAAACGCGACGCGCGTATGGTCCATAATCACGTAGGAATTACAGGGTTGTTTATTTGGCTTGAGCCCCCCGTGGGGGGAGGGGGAGGGGTATTGTCTTTGTAGATAAAAACAAGTGGAACAAGTGTCGAGTTGGGGAGCTGATGGTAAGAATAACAGCGCGAGATGGCCAAATGTGACTCATCCATCGATGAAGCAATAGACCATATTCATACCCACACTCTCATATTATTTATATCCATAACCATACTTGTACTCGTATATGAGCGGGGAATATTATGGAATACCATTTACAATTTTGCAATAAACTTCAAAGGTGTAGGGCCTATAGTAAAAATGTTTGTATTTACTTCCCGGTGGGAAATAGGTTAGATCATGAATATGTCTAAAGGGAATGGTTTCAGTTTATCTAAACAGCTGTTCTTATTCGTTTTTATTAAAAATTCAATACAATTAATTGATCTGCTAGTTTCTATGGAAACCTGTTACATGTTTTCCATCTTAAAAAATCGCCAACACCCCCCAGAGCTAAGACATATCCATGTCAAAAACTATAAAACTCCCATGAGAATATACTATAACTACTTATAAGTAATTGGAAATAGTAAACGTATTTGTAGTAATTTTATTTACATCAAAAGTTATATGTTTCGTAAAAAACTACAACTGGAGGTTAAACAAAATATACATCACAATGACTTATTAATTTCATATTAAATACCCTAAAACGTTTTAAGATTATTTCGACTTCAAATTTAGGTTTTGCAAAAGACACAGTTATAATCATATTTCTCTGCTCCAGAACAGTTAAGGTGAACAAATTTTAATTTCTTGACTACGGGGTTTTCAGGTTTAATGTCTTTTTTCATCTTAATTTTTTATGAAATATCCCTTGTTGGATTATATGGACTACCATACATTTACGTTGACAAAATTATTTCTCCATAAGATTAACATGGGAACTTTGAAGGCGTATAGGGTAGAAATGAATGGGAAAATCACAAAAATTATTAGACTTTCCTATTTTAGACCTAAAGAAACAGTATACCAAATTTCAGCCTCCTAGGTAATCGGGAAGTGGGAGAATTAGTGATGAGTGAGTGAGTGAGGGCTTTTTATAGGGAATTTTATATATTAAAGATGTTTGAAAAATGACCTTAAAAAATTTTTGAAGTTCATAAAATAAACTCTTTTCTGTAGTGAGACGTAAGACAACACCAAGTGGTCAAATCCTACAACAATGCATCATGGGATTGTTTATTAGTAGGTTATGTCATTCCCGCGCAATAGCAGCACCAAATAGATACTAAACTTCTGAATTCCATAATACCCTCCTCTCCTTTACTCACTCACACCCATACCCATACTCAGTTTCGTATTTATATTCAATCATGCATGTACTCGTACACAAAACCACTCATACCAATAACAACAACAAAACTGCCGTCTACCAAGACAATACGGTGGACGCATAGGACAGTTCTGCCAACCCAACGAACTGTATTTTGCTCAATTTCCGCTATATCTATTTGTGTACGCAGTGTTTCCGGATCCTTCCTATGTTATACATATGGATTCATTTTTCGTCCCTTGGTATTAAAAGTGTCTTCTTTTCGTCCCTTGGTACTAAAAATGCCAGAGAGCCCCATGGAATTAAAACTTTAATATTATATTCCAAAGAGTTAAATACGACTTAGTAGGTGAGGAATATAAGATTTTGTCAGGATCAAATCGGTGACCTTTGATGCCTTTGAGCTAGATTTTCAAGTCAATCCACCATTGGTTGAATGAATATAGGCAATGTATGTACAATTAATTAAATGTAGGCCTAACCTAAGATCTAGAAAAACTCGTAAATGGGGTTTTAAAACTGTTTTTACATTATATATACCAAGAGGTAAGTGTAAAATCATTAGTTTTTACTTTCGTTTGCTCAATATGTTTTGCACTCTGACGAAAAATATAGTTTATAACACGGGTCTAAGTGACTTTTTGTTACTCGCTCAAACAACAACCTCGACTGGTTGAAAACCTTCAACTAGTACGGAAAGTATCACTTTCGCCCGATTTTGAAATGAAATAATATACTATTCCACCTTCATTGTGCATATTTTAATTATACTTTACACTTTATAGTTTTAACTGGAATGTAAACCTACCCATGTAGGTATTTAAAGACAAGTGTGAATGAGAAATGAGTGTAAGATGAGTGTGGCGCGATCTTGTAGTCTTGTTACTTACTAAGGCTGACATTTCCCTTAGACAGAACTGTTAATTAATAACCCAACAATCAATGACATATCTAAGGGACCTATGGTTTAATGTGGAGTCCGAACCACTGTCTCTGAATAACGAACTGGTCTAATAACGAGGATGGTCTTTGCGGATTAAAGTATGAGCGATGGCCAGCGGATACCTTTGTGTGTATTAACGTCTGCACTATTGTATACGACTGGGACGGTGGCGACGTCCTGTAATCCAGCTACTTGAAGGTCACGAATTGTGGATAGTTGTGAGAGATGGTCGGTGGATGTAGTGTTCTCTTGTGTGGATTAACGTCCGCACTATTGAATACTACGTTAATCTACAAAGACCATCCTCATAATTAGACCAATTCGTAATTCAGAGACCGTTGTTCGGATTCCACGTTAAACTGTAGGTCCCTTAGTTGCCATCGGCTGTTGGGCTATTAATTAACAGTCCTGTCTAAGGAACATGTCAGCCTTAGACAGTAACAAAATTACAAGATCGCGCCACAATCATCTTTCTCTCAATCCTCATTCATACTTGGTTTAAAATACCTACATTGTGTTATGGGCGCAATTTCAATAATCTAATATATACTACTTTCATCAAAGACTATAACATAATTAGACCAGTTCGTGTTCGTAATTCATAGGCAAGAATGTACTTCAGATCGCACGTTAAGCTGTAGGTGCCTCAGATTAATACCTCGGCTGTTGAGCCAAACTATTTAGGTGGTGCGAGCGGCGTTAGAGCCAACTGAAACTCACAAGGTCGGCGCTAGTGTCGCTTATTCGTTATGCATGTGATTGTTTCATGCAAGCTTCCTGAGTGACTTGTTTAAGATAACAATTCTAATTTTTAAACATTCTAAAATCATTTTTAGACCTCCAAAATTACATATTATAAAAGATTATCGGATAAAACATGTGGATTTATAAAATCATTTTCTGTAGTACCAGTATACGATTTTCTCTTATTTTAAATCTCACATAGGCTACGTAAAAAACGGTATGTTATTCATCCACGTTTCCAAAAATTTCAGCCCAAAAGTATAAGTAGTTTTCTCACACTCCTTGCATGAAAAACGCCAATTTTATGACTAATAAACCCTGTAACACAAAAAGCCATCATTATAAACTTGAAAAAAAGTATGCCAAAGTATATTAATGATACAATTAACACATAAACTTTAAAACTACCTACGTATGTTTCTATGATAGTCTATTTTTTCGCTTGTACCACCTTAATTGATTAACAGCACTGTCTAAGGAATAGGTTAGCTTTAATCAGTAACAAAACCAGAAGATCACACAACGATAATCTTACACTAATTTGTTTTATACTTGGAATATAGTCACTTAGAATGCGATATATGATAATTAACACCAAAATAGTGTTTAACCTTCCATCCTATCAATTTTCGTCCAGTTTTAACCAAGTGACACTGAATTTTCTGCATTAACTAAACAGAAAATACAGTCCACATTTATAACTGCATTAACATAGCACAATAAAAACATCACATTTGCAAACACAGAGAAGGGCCAGTAATTCGCACTACTACATATTTGCCGGCCAGTTGGCTTCATGTATTTATCCACTGCTGTGTGGAGAGGGGGGCAGAGAGGGGGGTTCAATATTAGATCTATTTATCCAACAACAACATCAACTATTGTACGCGGAAGTCTCTCCAAACTTGAGCTTTTACAAACATTTCCTCGAGTATTATCTAACTGTTTATTGGTACGGTATTTGAGTGCAGTACTTCAACCTATATTATTTTTACCACTTAGTATTCGGTCGAAAATGATTTCAGTGTTCAAGGGTTTTTTAATTATAAAGAACTAGCTGACCCAGCAAACTTCGTATCGCAAAACAGATTCTTCTTCAGTTAATTAATTCGCCATGTTCCGAAGTCGAATAGTATGACGGCTTTGTTGTGAAATATTAGATATTCTGGGTCGTGGTATAGTTAATAAAAATCCTGATACGAAAATATATTAATAACAATCCCACAAAACAAAACAAATCTAAGTGGATTGATTCACAATGTTCATCCAACATAAACCCAATACATACCTTACTGTTAATTGTTAATAATAATACTCGCATAATTTAACAACCAATAATTACACTCACACAAATAAAAAAATATAAATTTATAATTACAGTCTGATAACCAAAACAACCAGTAATCTATAAATGCTTATTTTCAAAACAATCACAAACATTCGCCGGAAATGACGCACAATGATGTTAGCTGTTGACTGGTGAAAATAAAGCAACTCAAAATCAGCTGTTAATAAAATATTCACATTATTGATGTATGCATATGATCAAAATACAACACGCTTTTCCCTCATAAGCTACATATATAAACTTTACAGGCTAGTGGGGAGATGAATCCAAAAGATCAAAGATCATTAAAATCGGTTCAGCCGTTCTCGAGTTAGCCTATAAATAAATGTTGTAACTAACACTACTTTGTTTTATATATTTAGATTATAGCCAATTTGTAACAATATAAGGTACGTTTTATAAGTGGTTATGTTGGTATTATTATTTATTGTAATTTCTACTCGTTTCTCAATTTTTTTTATTTGCTGTTTTACAGTTATTTTCTGATTGTTAACATTTCTTCTATACAATTGTTTAATTCTTTTTTTATAATTCCCCGAACCACTCCGGTGGATATTTTAATACATAAAAAATCTGTTAAATAGTTGGTTAGTTAGTTACTGAAATTGCAACTTATCCATAAGCCAAGTGAATGAGACATGAGTGTAAGATGATTGTGGCGCGATCTTGTGGTCTTGTTACTGACTAAGGCTGACATGGTCCTTAGACGGAATTGTTAATTAATTGGTAGTACAGTATATGAACTGGTCTAATTATGAGAATGGTGGTCGTTAATCTACACCAGACAATATTAAATCCACCGACTCATAGCTATCCACAATTCGTGACCACTAAATAGCTGGATTAAAGAATCAAGCCCATTTTTTCTGGGTGTGAAACATAACAATTATAAAAAATATCGTACGTTCAAGCAATGTATGAACAAAACTCTAGTAGATATAAATAATGAATATGCCTACTGGCAGTAAGAGCCTCATAATATTCTTCTCGAACGCTTCATTGCCAGGTTTGTGACCAGACCATCAACGTCATGACAGAGGCAGCGGACGGACGGAGTCGCTAGTACAATATTGACACAGGGGATCGATCCCGGGACACCCTTGCCCTTGCCAGGGGAGAGTTCCGCGCCTTGCCACCAGAGAGCACTGACGTCACTTGAAACTTTGAACATTACTGCAATTTCATTCATTTCGTCGTTGCTGCTTCATGAAAAAAAACTAACCCTGATACGAGTCGTATTTCGTCCTCAAATTTGTTTTTTTATGAATTAAGTCATTTTAAAAGAGGCTGTAGTTCTATAAAAATACCCCCGACGCAGCAGACCTGCGTACTCAGTGAATTTCCAAATCAGTAACATAATGTATGACAAGTTTTATCATCATCTGTCAATAAATATGAGAATTATTTGGCTATTCTCCATAAGATTAACATGGGAAAGAGTATGCATGTTTGCTGCTGTGAGGAACGCTGAATGTAGGTGTTTCTAGCGAAAACAATTTATATTTTGACCATTTATATCAAGTTTCATCAACATATGTCCACAAATAAAGGAGTTTACCTTAAACTCTATATGATTAACATGGGAAAGGAGTATGCAGGTTAACTGCCACGATAAACACATAAACTATGATTTTTAAGCATAAATGTATGGATCTCAACCACATGAAGCTAAATATCAAGTTTCATCCAAAAATATTAAATTTAAAAAAACAAGTAGTATTATGATTTATCAGTAATACAAATTTGCCAGTGATATTTTAAAATTCAAATAGTTTAGTGTTGGTGTTATTGTATTTTAAACTACAGGGTGAACGTAGTTGAACAAGTCAAACGAGCAAGTATGAGCGACAGACCTTGAAATTTCAACAGTGTTTACACAAGTGTGTTGGAGTTATCCAGGCATGCATCGAGCTGCGCAGTGGCTGGCTGAAACTGTCATCTCTCACAGCAACCTACATCCTCTCAAATAAACGTAGAATAGTAACAACAAACTCAGAGTAGAGTGCGAAAACTTCAACAGAAAAAAAACAAAAACTGTCACGATGTTTTCTATCCCCCCAAAAAAACAGCACACTCAACTAGTAACACAAAAATATGAAACTCAACATCCAAATTCTGTTAATGCAGCCCTAATCCAGTCTAAAGCCACAGAGAACTTCACAGCAACTAAAAGTTCCATCTACAGACTCGGAATGAATCACTTGTTCAAGTTTATCCTCAAATATTGATACAGATGAGCTTATGATGCTTATTATTTCATCAAATATTTGTTATTTGCTCGTCAAGCGTTCTAAATACATATTTACATATTTAGAACGTAAAGGTGTATACTTACATAGGTGTGATTTTATTTACGTGTTCAATGCCAATATTTGTCAGTAATTATATAACAAATGCATGGGTTTATTTGCGAAATATGGCCAACTTTGAGAAACCAAGTGCGGGTATTTTATTTAAAGCTATATTTTTAATATCACATTATAGTTTTGATTTAAGTTTTGATAAAGGTGTTATTCAATATCCTCGATATATATGCATTCTTAACGAGATTTGGATTTTTTTACAAATCATCGTTGATCAGGAACTTTAAAGGTCTCAATAATTTAAGAGAATATTGTTATCTAGTTACTGAGTATTAACCTGTGCCCAAGGTTAGATTAGATTAGATTAGATTATTGAAATGGTGACCATAACACAAGGTAGGTATTTTAAGCTAAGTATGAATGAGGATTGAGAGTAAGAAGATTGTGGCGCGATCTTGTAGTCTTGTTACTGACTAAGGCTGTTCCTGACAAGCGCAAGCTCCTTTTGTCTGTCTCGAACTCGATACTCCTTTACCGTTGCGAGGTCTGGGCAGATGCGCTGAAGAAGGAGTGCTATCGAAAGCAGATGGGTTCGGTCCAGAGAAGGGCGGCCCTGAGGATAGCGTCAGCTTATCGGACCGTCTCTGAGCCGGCATCGTTGGTGGTTGCGGGGGGTTATACCTGTGGATCTTCTGGCCCAGGAAAGGAAGCATGTTTTTCAAACCAAATCCGATCTTGGGGTCCAGGAGGCAGCACGAGTGGGGAGAGAGGCCACAATGACATCATGGCAAGAGAGGTAGAGACGAGACCGGGAGACGAGAGGTGCCTGGACGCGTCGATTAATCCCGGAACTGTCCGTGTGGGTCGAGCGCGGGTTCGTTGAGGTCAACTTCCTTATCACGCAGCTCCTCACTGGGCACGGGCTATTCCGTGACTACCTCCATAAGATGGGCAAGGTCGACAGTGCAGCCTGTCCATAGGGGATGCTCCCCGGGACGATGCCTATCACACATTTTTTGAGTGTGAGCGGTGGGCAGTCCAGAGAAGAAGTATGGAACTGGAAGTGGGGGCCATCTCGCCCGAGAACATTGTCCCTCTCATGACGACATCTCTTGAGAACTGGCGACGTATTGCTGTATTCGTCGAGAACGTTCTCAAGAGAAAAAAGACAGAAGAGGATCAGGACCAGCTTTGATCCTTCCTCAGGTGGCTAAGGAGGTGTTGTAGCCATGTGGCTTCACATACGAGGCTCCGCCTTGATGTAATACCTTAATAGGTGCTTCCAAGGCGGATTTCAGCCTGAGGCGAGGCGGTTTTAGTGGTTTTGTGTAGTCCCACACACCGGGGAGTGTACCGATATTTCCTCCCTGATGGTGCATCAGCATTTAACCTCTTAAAAAAAGCTGTTCCTAGACAAGACAGATAATATTAATAATTAACAGCCCAACAGCCGATGGTAACTAAGGGACCTACAGTTTAACGTGGAATCCGAATCACGGCCTCTGAATTATGAATTGGTCTAATTATGAGGATGGTCTTTGCGGATTAACGTAGTATTCAATAGTGCGGACGTTAATCCACACAAGATAAGTTACATCCACCGACCATCGCTCACAACTATCCACAATTCGTGATCTCCAAGTAGCTGGATTACAGGACGTCGCCAGTGACGTCACCGTCCCAGTCATGCAAGGATACTCTGAACTGGAGCTAATCATTACCGATGAAATTTTTGTATTCTGTATTCAGAAAACATACAACTAAATTACTTGGACACTCCAGTAGGCTCTAATCTATTCACTGACCCACATTTTATTAGAACTCCAAAGACCAACCCCCCTTTTAGTTCACACTAAAACCAAATTTAATTCAAAAAAGATAAAAAGATTCAAAAGATCTCATTATTTTTGTAAATTTTAAATTTTTACAACTGTATAACAAAAGCCAATTATGTCTAAAAGCAAAAAAAAATTGTGGGCCTAAATTTGGAGGAAGGGACGCTGTTATATCTAAGGGAAAATTGCATGACGAGCCACTGTATATGTTATCAAATCCAGCTGATTGCTTCATTATAATTTTGTAAATTTGATGGAGATCATGAGGTCTCATAAATAGATCAATGTTTGTTGTTTTATTATATAACGAGTGCACACGCCACACGCTGTTGTGATTGGAGCGAATTTCACAGAATTTTTCGCATTATAGTAATTGAATAGTACAGAGTATTCAGGTTTGTTTTTGGATTCTTTTAACATGCCAAACAAACCCTTTTTTCACAAAAAATACAATGATTTTATGTTTTTGTTTAAAAATGAAATAAATTATATCAGTGAACTGACACATACGTTCTCCCTTAAGTAAATTAGAATAAAACTACAACTTCTAGTCAAACTATCATATTAATATCATTTAACAATTAATTTATTGTCTTAACAGAGGGGGAATATAACTCCACACCGGTAATAACAAACATTTTTGACTGGGTTTTGTGAGGTGATGTGACTTTTGCATAGGGTACCAAGTTTCATGGAAAATGGTTGAGAAATAAGGAAGAAATTTATGTTTTAATATTCTCCATAAGAATAATATTGGGCGCTCCCAGGAGCACCCTGCGTTTACCAAGGACAGTAAAATGAAGTTTTCTCTGGAACCGTTAATCGTAGACTAATAACTCAAAATAAAAATTTTATGGTAGTGGTTAACTATTTTACAAATTTATCGTTTTGCCAGAAAATTTGTAATTTTACATTTTTAAACCCCATATTAGCTATACATACAATGACATACAGGTAGTGTCATATTAACAACTTAACAACTATAAAATATGTTTAAACTATTTTTGAGGAATTTATATTTTTAGCATTTTTTCGGTTAAACGAAATCCTTAAAATTAAAAAAATCTAGAGACGTAGTCAAAGTGCACCCGGGTGCCTAATTTCAAAAAGCTCGGACAGTCAGTGTGTTCTCAGAGCTTGTACACAGGCAGAGATCAGTCCGAAAACCACCTTTTTTGATTCAGGGAACTTCAAAACGGATACATCCACTCTTGACTAGATTTCAAAAATTTAACAAAAACAATACTTTCTCATAATCTTAAAAATTCATAATGGCGTTGATTATTAATTATTCAATATCTTGTATTGGACCTTTCCAACGCATCTGTGTTTTAACTACACGACGTTTCTGAAGGAGGAGAAACTCCTCCCGTTTTCAAGTGATTACCTAATAATTTACATTAAAAATTGAGAGTCGTGCTCAAACTCTCGTTCTGAGCGCATATCTTGAGTCACTCCGCTAGCTCGGAGGCGGAGTGTTGTGGTTATTTGTTGCGTTATCAATATAGTTTTTGTGTTGTACATGATAGATAAGTATAGTAGTATTGACAACGTGATATAATTAATATGGGAACGTTTCATAGGATCCAATTTCACTTGAAAACGGGAGGAGTTTTTCCACCCCCAGAAACGTTGTGTAGTAAAAAACACAGACGCGTTGGAAAAGTGCAATAAAAGATATTGAATAAATACTTTCACCATATACTATTGTATTAGGGGAGAAAGTAAAACTCGTACAATAAAACTCGCTGGTCGAACACACGAGCGCTGTTGCAGCGGTGTTGGGGAAGCTAATCCTGAAATTGTGTTCATGAAACAAACGCGTGCTGAACCACTGAGTTCTCGTTAAAAGGGAATTTCTCGGCGGGAAGCCCAATATCCCGGCCCCGGCTGGGGGGGGGGGGCGCTGGGCCGCTCAAATTAATAAACGCTTAGCCCGGGGCGCCCACTCCAGTCGAAATGCGGCTTACACCAACGATTTCTCAACAGCAAGTGTTCGCGGGTTTAAGGGGTATGAATAACAATCGAGTTCCCCTCCCTTTGTCCTGTGTAATAGGGGATTTATTGTCTACAGTTCCTCGTGGTGCACATTTCTTATTGGCAAGTCCCACCAGATGGGACGACCATACTACAAGGTAGGTATTTTAAGTCAAGTGTAAATCTGGATTGAGTGTAAGATGATTGTGGTACGATCTTGTGGTCTTGTTACTGACTAAGGCTGACATGTTTCTGGACAGGACTGTTAATTAATAGGCCAACAGCCGATGGTAACTAAGGGACCTACAGTTTAATGTGGAGTGCGAACCTCGGCCTCTGAATTATGAATTGGTCTAATTATGAGTATGGTCTTTGCGGATTAACGTAGTATTCAATTGTGCGGACGTTAATCCACACAAGAGAACACTACATCCACCGACCATCTCTCACAACTATCCACAATTCGTGACCTCCAAGTAGCTGGATTGCAGGATGTCGCCACCGTCCCAGTCAAGAGGAGACGTTAGACCCACAGACTGGTCCCAGATTCCTATCAGGACACGAATATTTTCGTTCCAATCTGCATAAAATAGGTAGATGTACATTTCTGTACTGTCCCGGCATTGTCCTGGAAACATCGCAGCTTTTACCATTGGTAGTGTGAATGGGAGGCTGAGTTGATTAGATTAAATTAGATTATTGAAATGGCGACCATATTACAAGGATGGTAGGTAGGATGGTAGGATGGTAGGTGTAGGTAAGTATTTTAAGTCAAGTATGAACGAGGATTGAGTGTAAGATGATTGTGGTACGATCTTGTAGTCTTGTTACTGACTAAGGCTGACATGTTCCTTAGACAGGACTGTTAATTAATAGCCCAACAGCCGATGGAACAGCCGGAAACAGCCTAATGGACCTACAGTTTAACGTGGAGTGCGAACATCTGCCTCTAGATTATGAATTTGTCTAATTATGATTATGGTCTTTACGGATTAACATAGTATTCAATATTGTGGACGTTATTCCACACAAGAGAACACTACATCCACCGACCATCGCTCATAACTATCCACAATTCGTGACCTCCACGTAGCTGGATTACAGGATGACGCCATCATCCCAGTCGTGCCATATCGTCTAGTTGCTCTCATATCATTAGAAAATCCTATCTTTTACCAACAAAGAAAAAACACATCCAACAATAACACGCCACAAAAATAAAATGACCAAATATAAAGTACAACGAGCAGGCCCGCCGAGAAAAATTTCGGGTCCCTAGGCAGTATTTTGTTACGCGCCCCTTTGCAACATATCACTAACTCCACATTTAAAGTTTTACCAAAAAATCTTACTTATGCGGCTGGCCACCGACTGCGCTGACAACGCCTGTTCTGGAAACAGCCACATTAATTAGAAATCAACCGGTTGACAGTAGCGCGGTCAAATTGAGCATGCATATTTTTGATTTTGAGGTGGGCCGAGCGGCGTTAGAGACAACAAAATCCGCTAGGTTAGCGCTAGTGTCGCTTATTCGTTACGCAAATGTGATTCTTTCATGCAAGCTTCCTGAGTGACCTGTTTAAGATAATAATTCTGTTTTTGTACATTTTTAAACATTTTTACACCTCCGAAATGCCATATGTTATAAGATTATCGGATCAAAAATGTGGCTTTAAAAAATCATTTTCTGTACCGGTAGTATATGATTTTTTTCTTATTTAAAAATTGCACATAGGTTACGTGAAAAGGGCCTGCTTCTCATTCACAAAAACTTCAGTTGATAAGCATAAATCGTTTTCCCACACTCCTTGCATGAAAACCGCCAAATTTAGCGAATTAATCACCCTGTACTAAAAACCTGTACTTTTTTACTAAAAAACTATGCCAAACCATTTTCATGATACAACCAACAAATAAACGTTAAAATTATCTTTTTTTAATATTTGTGGATTTTTTCACTCGCACTACCTTAAAATAGCCACGTTATTCGAATTATTTTGAGTTCATTTTCATGCTAAATATCGAGCTTTTGTATACATCATTTCTTCATGCCTATGTAACTCAAAAATGACTCAAGAAACTCAAAAAGCTGAATGCTATTAATATTAAAACTACATGATCACCTTGCGGAATGGGGAACAGATAATTTAACCTTTCAAAATAATATTTAAGTTATAGAAATATCCTTGATCCACATTATTTAGCTTACAATCTTATGTTTTTCAAATTTCTCTACCCTCATAACTGCCTAAAATATAAACCAACCACACGAAGAAAACGTGTGTACTTTTCTCGTAGTAAACTTATCTAGCTCCAACAATATCGTGATATTTCTGACGAACAGCTGATTATTTCGCATCCGAGACAAACAGCAAACAGCTGTTTATATCAGTATTGTTGACTCAAGCCATGAGACAACAACTGGGCGAAGGTTGATTCACCCGTATCAGCTGGACTTTGCCCGACGACTCGCTGTAGGGGTGTCTGACTCATCAACCCTTAGCACTCACGACAGAGATGATTTGACCTGGGCCCACGACTCCACGAATGGATATTTCTGATTGTTTCTATTTCTATTTATTACAAACTAGCTGACCCGGCGAACTTCGTAACGTCTAACAGAAAATACATGTTAACTTTAAGATTGGCCATTTTTTAAGTCAAACAGCATTGCGGCTTCGTTGTGAAAGCTTTAAATATTCAACAGCTGATTATTATAATAACCTTAATATGTATAAACATGTTACTTTTAATCAGACAGAAAATAAAAATATAAATACACAATCCCAAAAAATCGTAAACTATTAACGTGGAGAATAAATCTGTTCATTTTGTACAGTACACTTTTACTTCATAGTTTTACATTAATGAATGATTCAGATGGCATTGGATAGTAAAGCATATTGTTAATGGAAAGTAAAACAACAGCTTAAGAAATCAAATGCTTTTATTATAGAACATTTTTGTAAACTAACTTAGTCCCCATAAGGTTAACATTAGAAATTTAAAACGCTATTAAATGGAAACTAATTGAATTTATGGAAACTGAATATGCCTAAAGCATGACCGGGGCAGCGATGAATCCAAAAAATCAAAGATCATTAAAATCGGTCCAGCCGTTCTCGAGTCATAATGCGTGTAACTAACACGATGTTTTATATATTTAGAATATATATGTTTGTGTAGAAATTTATAACTAGCATGTTGTTGCCCCGTATGACTGCTTTACAATTTTAAGAAAAAAATTGTTTTTTCCAGTCAGTGTATTTTTTTATCATTTCTTACATGTAGTTTCTACTACAGATAAATGATTATAAATGTCTGTTCCTCTCTATAAGGTTTAGTAAAGGAAACAAAAGTTTACTACATTGAACATTTGAGTTTAAAACTTCACAAAATAAAGTAAAATGTTTTAATTTCTACAAAACACACTAAAAATCTTAAATATGTGAAAAGTTGTCATTTAAACTGGTCCTTCACTATAGTAAATAAAAGACATCAACAAACCTATAAAATTCAGCTGTTTGTAAAGGTTTGCACTATTAAATAGATGAACAAACATTATTATACAAATTCTCTTTGTACACATTTGCTGAATAAATATTTTAATCTATTATATTGTGATTCATTTAATAAAAATGGCTCTCACTGCAATCTACTTGTATCTGAAATATTTTTGGATATTCCTTAAAAATTGAGTTAATTGGAAGGCGCTTTATCCTGGCGATAATGTTATGAGATCACGGTTTTGTAGTTCGGTGGAAAGAAATCATCAGCTTAGTAAGTTAATATGTTTACAGACGAAGTTCAGTTTACTAGAAATGGTGTAAATAATTGCAAAAACATTCATATTTGGGCCAAAGAAAACCCACTCGGTACAGTAGAGACACATGTTCAACAAGGATTCTCAGTAAATGTTTGGTGGGGTCTACTCGATGACAGGCTGATTGGACCTTTCAATTTAGATGGGGCACAAAATGGACCATCCTATTTACAGTTTCTACAGTATACTCCTCCAGAGCTTCTTGAAGATATCCCCATTCAAATTAAGCAAAATATGTATTATGGACATGATGGAACACCCCCACATAGAACAAGTGAGGTGGTACAGTGTTTACATGATCACTTCGGCAAAACATTATTGCATACCATGTACCAGTGCATTGTGGCCACCCACGTCACCAGACCTGAACCCTATGGATTTCTTTCTGTGGGGTCACATAAAGACAGGGGTGTATAAGAAAAAACCACAAACAAGAGAGGAGCTGTTAAAAAGGGTCATGAATGTCGCACAGACAATAAAATATCAAATAAAATCTAATCTCTTTCGACCTTAAATTTTCCATAAAAATTGTGTTATCTTACATTGTTTTTAATTTTACATAAAATAATCACCTGAAAAGGTATACAAAAGTTGATATTTCATTGTTCTCCATTAAATTCTGCAACTTTTGGTAAAGTTGCAACCCGATTGCTTGATTGGTTGTATTAGTGAAGGACGTCAAAAGTTAAAAATAAATATTTTTGAGCTCTATTTTTTTAGGAAAAACTTTGTTTCAATCAGATTTTTCTCAGCCATACTCAATTTTGTACACAAACACAAAAAAACTAAAAAATCACATTTTTAACCATAACTATGAAACAAAGGGTTTAGGACCTATGTCTATATAACTTTTTTCCTTGTTTTAACCCAAGGAACAAATTCCCGAAGTTTGTCAGGGTTGCCGGGAAACACCCTGTATATTAAGTAGTGTTGGAAGACGTGAATTTTTACTCATCCTAATGAAATGTTTTGAATAATTTAACAGCTTTTATGTAGTAAAATATGGATCTAATGAATCCAATGTCCGTAGATAACGTTGGTAGCACTGCAAGAACATCAGATGTTTTGTATTTTCGTTTACCCAAAGGCCCATAAAATGAATTGTTCCTACATTCGTATAACGTATTTCTTTATTCATTTACCCATATCCTGAATGCAGGCGTTACTCACAATATGCATATTATGTGATTAAAACAATCACATATTATGTTATTGTTTCCTTAATAACCTCTTTAGTAAAAAAATTCTCAATTTTGTTTTTGACATTGATATGTCTTAGCTCTGGGAGGGTTGGACATTTTCGAGGCCAAAATTTGAAACAGTGACCTCATTTGGTTAGTGACGTCATATGGTTATTGACGTCATAGTTTGGTTAAATGGAATCACGCGATATAACAATCGTGCAATAAGCATTTTTCTCGCTATTCTTCCACATTTTATCTATGAAAATACATTGGTGCTCGCCTATAAAAATCAAACTCAAACTTACAACTCTATAATCATTGCCATCGTTCTTCATTTAAGTAGCGGGAGTTTGCGTAAATAACATTACAACTTAACAAATATCCCCGTCGCAGCAGACCTGCGTACTCAGCGAATTTCCAAATCGATAACATAATAATATATGACAAGTTTTATCATTATCTGTCAATAATTAAGAGTTATTTGCCTATTCTCCATAAGATTAACATGGGAAAGAGTATGCAGGTTTGCTGCTGTGAGGATCACTGGAAGTAGACATTTCTACCATAAACAATTTTTATTTTTAACATTTATACCAACTTTCATCAACATCTGTCCATAAATAAAGGAGTTTGCCTATTCCCTATATGATTAACATGGGAAAAGAGTATGCAGGTTTGCTGCCATGATAAACACATAAACTATGATTTTTAAGCATAAACGGGTGGGTATCAACAACATGAAGGTAAATACCAAGTTTAATCCAAAAATATTGATTGATATCAAGAAGGTGGAGAAAATAAATAAAATATATTTAGAACGTGGCTAAAGCCATCAACAAAAATAATCCATACATGTAGAAATAACGAGAAAAATGCTATCGCACGAATATCACATACATGAAGTCCTCCCAACCCGAACCACAACTTTGCCTCTGAAATACGTTCTGGTTTAATTATGAGGATTAATTAATACATATAAATAACGTAGACGAGTAAAACACAAATTATATGTTTATTAAGATGGACAATTCTTTCGCTTACACCACCTATGAGACTGGGACGATGGCGACGTCCTGTAACCAAGCTACTTGGAGGTCAAGAATTGTGGATAGTTATGAGCGATGATCGGTTGATGTAGTGTTCTCTTGTGTGGATTAACGTCCGCACTATTGAATACTACGTTAATCCATAAAGACCATCCTCATAATTAGACCAATTCGTAATTCAGAGGCCGTGGTTCGGGCTTCACGTTAAACTATAAGTCACTTAGATATGCCATTGTTCGTTGGGATATTAATTAACAGTCCTGTCTAAGAACATGTCAGCCTTAGTCAGTAACAAGACTACAAGGTCGTGCCACAATCATCCTACATTCATTTCTCATTCATACTTGGCTTAAAATACCTAGCTGGGTAGGTTGCCATTTCAATATTCTAATCTATTCGCGTGATAACTTTTTGATCGCACAACAGAGTAGGCCCTATTGACCGATGTTCCAGGCGTGAGACAGCATATCGGTAATGTATGCCGACCCTAGAGTGGAAGGGTGAGGACCTAGTCCACGTATTATCACCTCAGTCCTTCTGATAGGCACTTGTCACCCTCCCGCTAACCGGACCACCCACGGAGTCTGTGGCTCCGTCCTGCTCTCTAGCGGCCGACCTGCTAACTAGCACGATAATGGTTCTCTGTACTAGATCAGTTGTCCACTAGAATGCGCTACGAGTACCGTCAACCATTAACCTACGAAAGACTAGTTTACACAGTTTTGCATAGTGTGTCTTAATTAAATTTTGCATTACGAAAATCAATTGTACAATTATTTCTTGTGGTTAAACTTTGACACCTCGATGCTACTCAAACTTACAACTCTATAATCATTGCCATCGTTCTTCATTTAAGTAGCGGGAGTTTGCGTAAATAACATTACAGCTTAACAAATACCTCCGTCGCAGCAGACCTGCGTACTCAGCGAATTTCCAAATCGATAACATAATACTAATATATAACAAGTTTTATCATTATCTGTCAATAAATGTGAGTTATTTGCATATTCTCCATAAGATTAACATGGGAAAGAGTATGCAGGTTTGCTGCTGTGAGGATCACTGAAAGTAGGCATTTCTACCATAAACCATTTTTATTTTTAACATTTATACCAACTTTCATCAACATCTGTCCATAAATAAAGGAGTTTGACTATTCCCTATATTAATAACATGGGAAAAGAGTATGCAGGTTTGCTGCCATGATAAACACATAAACTATGATTTTTAAGCATAAATGGATAGATCTCAACTACGTGAAGCTGAATATCGAGTTTTATCCAAAAATATTGATTGATAAGTGAAATATTAATTTTTCTTTATCCTCCGTAAGATTAACATTGGACCCCCAAAATACAACGTACTGTGTTTAGATTTTTTAATATCAAAACAGACCTACTTACCTTGGTAGGGCGACATTTCAGTTAAAAGAATTTAATTTTAATAAATATCCAGATTTTGAATCAAATATAATGTGCGATATACTACACTAAACAGCAGTGTAGTGCCCAGAAAATCCTTTTCGGGAATGATATTAGTCTAAATTTATATATTAATTAATTTATTTAAATATATTAGGATTTGTTTTCTCGATTTCTTTGTGCGTAAATCCCGATGTCCCCAATTGGTACGTCACTGATAAATAGAGATGAGATAAAGTTACTAATCCAAAAAAGCCTTTGGTAAGTATGAAATTCCCCATCACCACTTTTAAACTAATGAATCTTTATTTGTGAAAATCCATCATTCATACTGAAGACGATTGGGTAAAGTTGGTTTATGGTGATAAGGGCGCAAAATTGACGTCTTCGCTATCAATCTGCGGCCAGCTGAAGTCTCGCCGGCGGCTCTGATTGATCACAGTGCTGCAATCTTGCGATGACCGCCGCAACTCCGGCTGATCAGCTGATCAGTTATCGATCACTCCGCTGACAGCGCTTCCTCCTCTACGGATTGGTCTAATTTGTCATCCCAAAAGATTGCTGATAAGAGGGAGCAACAATTCCATCAGATTGCTCCATTTTATTAGCGAGGGTTCAGCTGAGGTTTATGCTGCAGTTCAAACATTCTCTTTATTAAGTCTTAGTTAATAAAAGGTGGTTTATTTACAGAAACTGTAAATATACAGGGTGTCCATGAAAAACGTTTCAGGACTTCGGTGAGCGATTGGGTACATTAAAAGGAAGAAAAAAGTTCCAAAAGACGTATGGCCTAAAACGCTTATTTTTTCAGATATCCGCCACTTTGTATTTTTCACTAAATATTTTTTTAATTTAAACATTTTTCAACGGAATGTTTTGAAATTTGGTATATGTTTTACACTAGTAGATTATTATTATTAAAAAATAGCTAGCATGATCAAAGCTTAAAATCCAAAATGGCGGCCATTTTAAATTTTACCGTTAACAAAGTATTTCAAGAGGTTGTATATTTTGAAGTTTTAAAATTATAAATGGCAGCCATTTTTGATGGTGTGCTTGGATTATGCTGGTTATTATTTTACTAATAGTCTACTAGTTTAAAACACGTACCAAATTTGAAAACAATCCGTTATATGTTTGAAATAAAAAATATTTTGTGGAAAATACAAAACAGCGGATATCTGAGAAAATAAGCGTTTTAGGCCATACCTCTATTGAAACTTTTTTCTTCCTTTTAATGTACCCAATCACTCACCGAAGTCCTGAAACGTTTTTCATGGACACCTGTATATTATAGATCTTCTATACTCACTGCTATTGATGAAAAATATTTTGCATTACTCTACACCCGAAAGTAACACTTTCTAAACGTAAATTGAGCAAAATAGGTTATCCCCGCTACTGCACGGCGAAATAACACAACGTTTACTTTCTGTGCATTATGTGGTGCACGGAAAGTAACCGCTATGGGATTTTGCGGTGCAGTCCGATCAGCTGTGTACCTCGACACGGAAACTCAGCGTCATGAGTTAGTTTTTTCTTGATACTAAATCGAATAAACAAAAATATGTCTGTTGTTTACAAGTTTTTCGATATCGAAATGAAAAATTATGTTCAATACTCGTTTCAATTTTCGAAAGTGTCATTGCGGGTTCGATGGTTTTTTCCATAGATGCACTCTCCTCGCTTGGTCACTTATGAGACTAGTAATGAAAACTACTATTGAAAATGTGAGGAATTTGAATTATTTCAAATAAACCACCTCTTGAAATAATCAAATAAAATCATCGTATTATGATGATGTTAACGTTTATCTGTTTTTATTTATTTCAATGGAGAGCCACTTTAACAAGGATATCTTAGGGAGAACTTCGTGTACGCGATATTACAATCATACGTTAGCATTTTTCTCGTCATTCCTCCATGTTTTAGCCGCCAATAAAAAATTTTCTCCACCTTCTTGATTTCTGTAGGTGAGCAACAATGTATTTTCAGAGAGAAAACATAGAGGAATAACAAGAAAAATGCTTTCGCACGATTGTTATAACGCGCGATCGCATGTATCCCGATAACTTATATATATTTATACATATTATAATATATGTTTGATATATTTTTAGTTTATTTTATAAAATTTCCATATTATTATAGAAAAATATTCAACAATGATACATATACTTTATACTTTTTACTGAAAGGGTGACCCACTGAGGCAGTTATTTTAGCAAAGTATGAATGAAAATTAGCGTAAATGATTGTGGCGCGATCTTGTTACTGACTAAGGCTGACATGTTCCTTAGGCAGAACTGTTAATTAATAGCCAAACAGCCAAAGGCATCTAAGGGACATTGTTTAATGTGGGATTTGACCCACAACTTTGCCTATGAAAAACTTTCTGGTTGAATTATGATGTCATAATAATATAATGTAATAGTAAAACACAAATTATGTAATACCCATATCTAGGCTAAATATAATAACATCAAAAAGTATTATCTGGTTTGTATAGCTTATTTTATATGTACGGTTTTCATCACGATTATTTCGTTAAAAATAGTAATCTTGTTTACGCCTGCAAATTCAAATTAAGATACTGTCTTTATTACCCATACATTTGGATCGCACTTACGTCACGATTATTTGGATCCTTTTTTCTACTCTAATCTCTTTGGCGTGATCAATAGCTGTCTAAATAATATTATCTACATCATGTAAAAACAATTTTACTATTCTTTGTTAACATTATTCCTAATTTCCTTCAATCCTGCTTTCGAATAGATTAACCAAAATGGTTAGATTATAATATAATCCGAGACAAAGTTATATATTTGACTATCCATTTTAATTCTTACTAACCCACTCACCTGACCCATTACGTTATCTTAACTACGTTATATGTTAAGCTATTCATAATCCAAAAGGGCACTTACTTAAAAAAAGTCACCACCAAAAGATGATTTAAACCATTCTTCACCAAAAACCAAATACTATAACAAACCGCACAAAAGTAGTTCGATGAAGTCAGTGCGGTGTTGCCAAATCACCCTATTCTATAATAGCATATGGTTACGTCAGCTGATATGCAAAATGAAAAATGGCAACACTGCTAGGAAAGAGGGGGTCAAGACCTCATCGGACTACTTTCGTGCGGGTATTCAATAATAACAGTACTCAGGTAACAGTAATATTCTTATACATTTTTAAATATTTAACTTCAAGCCCTCTTAACTAAAGACATAATGCTATAATTAATTATAGTTTGAGAAAAAATTAAATTTCAGTTAAAATAATGACAAACTAAATAGTAAGTACCAGTAAAAACCCCTGGTTTTATTGTGGTTAAAACGTGTTTAACATACAACCCGTAAAAATTAAAACAATTAAATTCTTTAAAATCTTTCACAATAGAATTAAAACTACTTGATCAGTTGAAATCATATTATTAACTCCCTGACTTCATAATCAGCATATCTCATCCTGAACTAATGAACATATATATATAATAAAAACAGTATAACTATGCTCTATATTAATACCATAACGCTCATAAATATGCATATACATACTTATCGAAACCAAAAGCTGAAAAAAGACTCTTAGGTCTTCAATGTCTTTGGAGAAATCATCGATGGTTAATGGGAATATGGGGGGAATCGAACAAATAAATAGTTATTATATTAATTTATGCATAACTATTTTTTTATATGCACAGTAATAAAATGTACTTGCAATATTCAAAATATTATGTTTTTGTGCAGATTGAATTACCTATATGAAGGTAGTTTAATATTATTTGCATAAAAACTACAGAAAAATCGTCAAGAAAAACAATCATCATGCTTCAAGAATGTCAGTTTTTTATTGGTACAGTAATAGTTTTGTGGTGGGTTAAACGTTATCCAAAATCTCTTGAATTATAACAAAAATCATTTATGATTATGAAAACAAATCAAAATCCTTGAGAAAAAGTTATTCTAATGAATATTTCTAGCTAGCAGGAAAAATGGCTAAACGAATCATTTTTAAAAAGTACCGTACAGAGTAGGACATCAAGACACATGCTTAAAACATGCAAGACCAATCTTCTAAATAATTTATGTAACCAAAGAGTAAAACTAATTTAAAATAGGAAACGTTCACTGATATTTTTTAATACAATGAAAACATACTGCATGGCAAAATAGAGAAAACAAAAAAAATCAAATTCACATAGAACGTTAGATTACATGATGTATCGTTTAGCTTGCAACCATACAGAATGAAAAATATAAAATGTTTACATTCTATTAGAGGTTATGTACTAAGTCGTCTGCTGTGAGTTTATTTACTTCACTTCATCCTATGTTTTAATCCCATGTTTATTGTATCTGTGTGTATTTCGTTGTTGTTTAATTTTAATGTTAATACTGTACATTTAAATTTCATAGTAAAGAAGGATTTGAAAAGATGGAATGATGGTAGAGTGATCCATTTTTCTTAGAACCGAGTCAAAAGTTTATGGACTACTAAGCTAAAAGAATTTAAAATTCACAGATAATAGGTTGTTTTATACGTTTAAGATAGGGAAGAAGGGAACAAAAGGCATGTTGCCTATTTAAGGTCATATCCAAAAATATTTAGTGCCTATTGTTTTTTGTAGAACTTCAGATGACAAATTGTCTTCAGCTGCAACTAAAAATGAATGTGGCCTTACCAAGAGTATTTGAAAGTGCATGTTCAAGTTGGAAAGGCTTAAACTACTGCATACAAAAATCAAGATTTCAATATTATTCACAAAAAAGAAAACCAAATTTAAGTTATTCTGATTCTCCCACATCTGTGTCAACAAAATTATTTACACTCAAAGAAGAAAAGCGAAATATTAAGAGGGAGACTTGGAATGATCGAGATGGCAAATTGAAAACTTATTTATCTTCCAACAAACATGATCCAGATAGTTTTGGCACATTAAGTGAGGATTGGAAAACTCAGGAGGAACTTAAAAAATTTCCTGAGGAAGAGGATGATGTAGTTGTCACAGAATATTTGGACAGTAAAGAAGGGAAAATGAGGCTTACTGTCAATCAATATGGGAGGATTATAAAAAGGTTTTTAGAACAAAAGAAGGTAAGCCTAGTGCATAAGTTTTTAAGGATGACATTAAATCTATAACTAATTTAGACTATAGTTATGTTCATTAACCCTTCAAGGCGGTTTTTTAGTTTTTTAAAAGCCACCGGACCCTGCTACGGTAGTTTTTTACAGAGGGTGGGCAAAGTCCACTTTTTCCTCACTCACATCTGATAATAACCCTACATTATCTAGGTCTAACCAACGGTCTATTTCACTAGATCTATCCATCATAAAAACAAAATAGTCTAAAAACTATTCACCCAATTTTCAGTGACAATAATCCATCTCATTAACATTACGTTTCAACAAAAAAGCCTCTCCCACATACCCATCACTAATTTACATTTTCCAACAAAGAGAAATACACAATTAACTCTTAATTATCTAGGTAACAGCTTAGAATATTATTTGATGTCAGTTTACATCGTAAAGATCATAAATATGTGCCAACACCAAGTCCATGCAAAAAACAAAGACAAACCAGCTGTGCTTGTAAACAACATATCTGTCACACTCACAGCAGATCAAAATTGGTTGGAAAATGTTGAGAAACTCTTAAGCAATATTCTACACAAGGTCGGAGTTTGAAAAAGTTCACTAGAACGCTAGAATGAGCCAGTTGACGAGTTGTGTGATGACGAGAAACTCACGTCAAACCGCAACCATTTACCATTTATACCAGTACCATTTATTGCGTGAAGTGGAACTCTTGTCAAACCCCGCCTTGAAGGGTTATAGATTTTTGGTTAATAAGTTTTATAGATAATGTTATATTCCTTTACACATATACAATATTATTTCATTTATTGGCCCTGTTCAAACTTAATGGTAGAAGGGTATGGCACCCTTCAAAGCCTATATGCAACAAAGTTTCCTGAAGAGTTTCAAAATTTTATAGAGGTTTAATCTTATAAATGGTTTAAATAGAACAACTTGATCATTCACACTGTGTTTTTTTTATATCACAACTGCAGTTTAAACCCACAGGGGGCCTTCATCAGGTGTGAATTTTGTCCAACGGACATTGTCATATTACATGAAATTGGGAGAATACAAACATGTACAAATTAAAAAAAAAACTATACGGTAACAATTTAATAACATTACAAAATTGACAACTAGTTCACACCCCCTAATTTCTCACATCCATCTCTCATAAGATCAATTGAGTGTTGTAGACTATTCCAGTTGTCTAAAGCAAGAAGAATACCAAATGAATTGTATAGTAAAAATTCAGTAGGGCCTAAACCGGAAAATTCTAGTTGAACATAAATTTTATTTTTGTTTCAGGTTGCCCAAGCGATTGAAGTTCTTGAAACCCGTATGTTGAAATATGATCGTGTAAAACCAGACAACTATATATTCAATTTGCTGATAGGAGCATGTGGAAAAGTTGGCTATACTAAAAAAGCTTTTAATTTGTATAAACAGGTGCATAAACAATGTTTTACTTATTACAGAGTTGTTTTAAAATAGCTATAGTAAAATGCACCGAATGTACAATAAAATTACTACATTAAAATTATATATCCTCAAAATGTTCAAAGAAGATGTAAAAGAAACACTTTTGAGGTATCCGGTAAATAGCCCTATGTTTACTTTATGTAGATAATCTAGTTGGACTCAATATATTGCAAATGTGTGTGTTTGTATCAGGTTACATATATTATTAGTGTTTGTGTAAAATCTATTTCTATTTAATCTCATTTTAAAAATAAATTGGAAAGTTATGTTAAGTACACAGTTGACGTATGAAACAAATTCATTTTTTTTTTTTAGATGCGAGACCGTGACTTGAAAGCAACCGGTCACACATACACGGGCTTGTTCAACTCCTGCGCTAACAGTCCATACCCAGAGAATGCTCTGATGCGAGCGCATCAGCTTCGAGTGACACTGGTCGAGAAGGCATTCCTCATGAATCAGACCCTTTACCATGCCATGATCAAAGGTGAGTACTGTTGTACGGTGGCGTGTCCTGTAATCCAGCTACTTGGAGGTCATGAATCGTGTATAGTTATGAGTAATGGTCGGTTGATGTGATATTCTGTGGGGTAGATTAACATCCACAATATTTAATACTACATTCATCCGCATAGACCACCCTCATAATAAGACCAGTTCGTAATTTAGTGGTAAAATTGGTTTTGATTCCACGTTAAACTATAGGTCCCTTAGATGCCAATGGCTATTGGGCTAGACCTATTAATTAACAGTCCTGTTAATTGGGAAGGAATGTCAGCCTTAGTCAGTAACACGACTACAAGATCGTGCCACATTCATCTTACAATTTTCTCATTCGTATTTGGCTTAATATACATTCCAGGGTAGGTCACCATTTCAAAAGGTAATCTAATCTAATCTTGTTGGAAATAATTAGTGTTGGGCAAGAACCTTTTTTGAACCTTTTTGGTTTAATTAAGTGTTACACTGTTGACAGCATAATTCATATATCAGAGTTTTATATCAGGTCGGGGCCTTAAAGAGGACTTGCTAGCTAGGACACCAAAACTAGGTAGTCCTACAGCTAAAAAAATCATGTAGGTAGGTCTATTCATGTAGATGACTTGAAAAAATAACTTCAGTTCTCCTATACAGTAGGCTGTGTTCCCAATCAGTATATATTTATTTTTATCAGCATTTGGGCGCTGTGGAGATATAGAAACCGCATTTGTGTTGGTGGATGAAATGCTAGAGAAGAAGATAATGGTGACTGATGAGACATTCAACTTCTTGCTGCAGGCGTGTATAACAGACAAGGAAGCAGGGTTTAGACAAGCACTATTGGTAAATGTTAATTCTTAATTATTATTATTAAAATCAAAGTAATCCTTAATTGTTATTATTTTAGTTAAAATGGTGATGTAAAGTTGTTGTTAAAAAATAAAAAAAATCCGTTAACACGTTCACTGCGGCATGAGTGACTCACGAGTGTCTGGCTCTGCGTGCGGCAACTCTTTCACCACGGCTGACGCTCCTTGCGGCACACATATTTTTCACACCTGTAATGCGATTTAAGTGGGGGTTGCGCTGTTATTATTAGTTTTATAAGTGGTATATATTTATATATGAGTCACCGGTGATTCACATTTAATTTTAATTTTTACTACATATTATTCTTTTACTGCGGCATGAGTCACGGGTGACTCATTATGTTTTTCGAGCGAGAAAAATAGTTCCTACGCATTTTCGACGTTTATTATTTGTGCAATTATTGTTTGAGGTTATTTTACTGTCTGATGATTTGAGTCTTCTGTTTGTTGTCTTGTAAACAACTCAAGATTTTGGTCAAAATCAAAATCGATTGGTGATAAATGCACTGCGGCATGAGTCACCGGTGGCTCATAACAATTCATTCGCTATACGATGCTGCGATCTGGTGGGAAATATCCAAAGTAACTTAAAAATCCACGCGCAGCGCTCTTAGTGCAACCGCACTATGAAACTAAAGCCTGCCAAAGTTTAAAGCAACTATGAGCCACTGGTGACTCATGCCGCAAGTAGCTATATACATTTCATGAGTCACCGCAGAAACTTTCACTCATGATGCAGTATGAAAAAGTTTTTTAATTTTGGAGACACAGTGAACGTGTTAAGAATATTAGATGTGTTAAAGATTATAGTTGTGAAATTTCAATCTAGTTTCAACCTAGCTTGATTCTATCGTTATTGTTTTATATGACCAACAGATATTGAAATGTTGACTCCACTAGCAACGACCATGATATATAGATGTTCTCCATAGTTTATGACTTTAATAGAACTCATTATTTCTGTATAACTTACCTATTCTAGAAACATTTTTGCTTCTTGGTTGAAGAATCATCGCTTTCATGAACAACTGATTCCAGTTTTTTTTAAGACAGTGTGATTAATAAAGTGATTCTTGAAGGCACTATATTTGTCCAATAATAAAATGTTATTAAATACAAATATATTGGTTACATAATTATCATCCATGACACCACAAGCCCACTTAGATTAGAAGGCAGGTATATTTTAAATATTGCATGAAGGCTATTATGTTGTAACAAATAACAATGGTAACAGGTTTGGCGCAAGATGCTAGAGAAGCGAGTGAGGCCTAGTCTGTTCTCGTTTAATCTCCTGCTTCGCTGCAGCAGAGACTGCGGCATGGGAGATGAGGCCACAGCTGCGCAAGTGGTGCAGGTCTTGCTGCTAGCTGACCAGGTACTATCTGCATTTACTCATACTCATGCTCTACAGAGCCATGTGAGCAAATGAAGGTTAAGCTTCCTATCTATTAACCCTCCGAGTGGCAGACTTACATAAAATGTCAATGGATGGTCATTCTTACATTCTTAATTGAAAAAGAGGATTCTGGAAGTGAATTTTACTAAGACAATAAGTTTTGTAGTATTTGCATATTGATTTTATCAGCAGTACTTCTGTGAGGAAAATACACACTAAGTCACAACGGGCATTTTTGGTTGCGAAATCGACGAAATCAAGCAAACTCAACCCTCAGCTGAGTTAATTTTTGTGTTAGATGAGAGCGGGTGGTATTACTGTGAAAAGCATGAAATCGGTTTTTAATTACATATAATTTTTATGGATGTAATATCTGTTCTAACAGCTGTTGAGAGATTTTAGACGTTAGTCATGTTTTTACATGTTTGAGTATTAACAACACATTTTTTTAATTTTTTCAGTTTTTTCATTTTTATCAAACAATACTCCTGGATTTTTTAAGATTTTAACATCTTCAAATTGTCTTTTTTTCAAACAAAATGATTATGTTTGTTTTCATTAAAATTGGATTTTATATGATTTTTTACCAGATTATAATTATTATTAAAATCCAATGTGTCCTATTTTGAAAATTTAGCAAAACTTTGCAGATTACTCTTATACTTCTATCTTATTCTAAAGATGGCTTTATTGTTAAGGGTTTTCGGTCAGTTATCGCTTCGTAACATAACTATCGTAACCTTAAGTACAATTACTTTTAGCATGTAAGAAACTTGGCTTCTCTTTGTTTCAGAAGCCAACGAATAAGTCAAAAATGATTACATCAGGAGAAAACTCAGAGGGCCAGCTGACAGCAACAAACAATAGCCACAATGTTCCCAATTTGATCGCCCCGAAGCCCACCATGGGGGATGTCATGATAGTCAACAGTATTACCTCACCAGAGCACAGGTGCACATCTCTATTATTTTATGACAGACCAAATTTATTAAATTGAAATTATATTAGTTTAAAATTAAACCACGCTCAATAAAATCACTGATGTCTATTTATAATATTTTATCTGACATTTCAGCTGGTAGGTTTCATCAATAGGTTGATCTATCAATCTCATTCCATTGTCATTAAAACACTAGTAAATACCCCCGTCGCAGCAGACCTGCGTACTCAGCGAATTTCCAAATCAATAATATAATAATTATAATATATGACAAGTTTGGTCAAAATCTGTCGATAAACATGGGAATTATTTGCCTATTCTCCATAAGATTAAAATAGGAAAGAGTGAGTAGGTTTGCTGCTGTGAGGAACACTGAAAGTATACCATCAAAAATTTTATTTTTAACATTTATACCAACTTTTATCAACATCTGTCCATAAATAAAGGAGTTTGCCTAATCTCCATATGATTAACATGGGAAAAGAGTATGCAGGTTTGCTGCCATGATAAACACATAAACTATGATTTTTTAGCACAAGTGTATGGATCTCAACCACATGAAGCTAAATATCAAGTTTCATCAAAAAATATTAGATAATAAGTGAAAAATTAATTTTTTTTAAATCCTCCATAAGATTAACATTGGAGCCTCAAAAATACAACGTACTGTGTTTAGATTTTTTTATATCTCGGTAACCGTTGAAGATAGAGAAAAACTTTAAGGAAGTTAATTGTGTAGTTTTTTAACCTGATTCCAATGGTGAAATATAAAATTAGAAATTTTTAAAAATTACATGTGAAAAACGCAAAAAAACCCATTTTGGGGTACAAAACCCCCCCAAACTACCCGTTCCCATTGACCGATATGTCTGGTTTACGAACTCGTCCGAGCATTTGTAGGAATACACGTCTCTACCAAATTTGGTCTCGATCGGACCATTTTTACGAGAGTTATCGTGTTCACAGACTCATATATATATATATATATATAAAATATATAATATATATTTTTAATATATATATAAATTTTAACGACTATTGTTTTTGGTCTCTGGGCACCTAAAGAAGAAAAAATAACATGGTCTCGGGCTTAACTCTTGCCATGAGACCTACGGTAATAGCTTCTTCCCTATGGGAAATTCGCTAAAAGGGTTTGCAAATAAAAAAAATATGTCTACAATTTTCAAAACAAGAAATTGCTTGGTCAAACAAAATCATTATTCAAGGCTATATTTTTGAGGAAATCAATGTATTTAAATATTTAGGAGTTTTAATATTAAATAAGAATAATGAAGAACGAGGAAATAAGCAATAGATTAAACCAGGTGAATGAAAGTATGTTAGCATGTTGCAAAATCCTAACCTTAATTCTTTAAAGAGTTCCGTATTTTGCATCAAAATAGTAATGACGTTTTAAAATGTCATTTGATGTAATTTGCGCAAATACATAAATTCATTTACATATATTTATAACATGATACAGGATTATTAAGTCATAAATCAATAATTAAAGACATTTAGTTATGCAGCTTGTGTGTATTGGTGTATTCGGTAGGGTAGGTAATTTGCTGGGGAGGAGGTATCATATGATGCCTCCTCCCCTTGGCTGTGGCGTGAAGTTTTGCACGAAAGTTGGCTGCTGCGGCGTGAAGTTTCGGTGTTGAAGTTTATTTCGGTGGGAAATAAAATCGTGTGAATAACTTTTTCTCAGCGTGTGAAAGCATTTTTCACAAAGAGAAAAGACATAACCTTTCAGCGCAATGAATGTAATATGGCGTTATGTGTGCGTCCATGTTATGAAGACTTTCATACCAAAAAAGTTATAAAATGTTCGTTTTTAGGTATTTTGAACCTAATACACATTTTTTGCTATAGTGAAATTTTTAAGATGCAAAATATTAACATAATAAATAAAATAAGGGTATTGTTATTTTTCAATATAATAAATAAGTACAGCTGTTAGAAGCACTAATAATATACCTTTAGACTATATTTATCATGATTGTAACCTTGTAAGTAGTAAATACAAACATTTTTAGTGAGGCCCTCAGGTTTGCTATTATCTTTATAAATTTTCTTGGTTGTGACAGTTGTATTAACAGCCCAGTGGGTAGAGGACTGGCTTATCACCCAATTAACCCGGGTTTTATTCCCGTTCATGACAAATGTGTTTATAAAATTTGCATCTCGGACTGTCATTGTGCTTCGGAAGGTATTTCACATCAGAGGTATTTGTACGGCCTGAAAACTCTAACACTAGACCTTAGCCAGAAGGTTATATTAAACTTTACTTTTCAACTTTACCTCTTTGACAGACTTATGCTGATGGGAGGCAGCGCTGGTTTCCTTGACCTCATGGAGATGTTCCGAGTCCATCCAGACATCAAGACCTTCACACAGCTGCTGGACCAAATACCGTCCACACTTTCTGCTGAAATTGTAACTTATGATATTTTACTCCTATTACTAACGTTTTAGCACTGCTTCTGTTGTTTCTGCTAAACAGATTCTTTAACTCTCAAATGGATGGATAAAAATTCACCAGTGATAAGCAATTTCCATGCTTCGCGTATAACATTTTTCTAAAAATCATGAAAAATATAAACCAAGTAATATTAAATATATTAGTAAACCAAGTATAATTTATTATATATTATTTTATTCAGAAACACATGTATAAAAATAAAATAGCACACATTTTATTCATATCTAGTGTTTGGAGTAAGTATAATCCACTTGAAACACAAAAAATGTTTTTTTCTACAATTAATTTTTCACTTTGTAAGTCTGCCCTTCTAAAACTATTAAAAAATCACTAATGTTCCAAATATAAAAAATTATCACGTTTTAATTATGAATAAAACAGGTTAGACACTTAAATACTAAAAAATGTATGGTAAGAGATATATGAGAAAAAATCCAGAATATTATCCAGACATCGGTTATCCGAATGATTGGTTATCCGGACGTCTGGTGGGTGAAATAATAATATTGAAAAACAAGTACAAGGATTTAATGTTTTCCTGCGCAGTGCGTTCCCTCGTGCTCCGCATATTGTTTCAAGCCATAGCCAATTAGAGTGCTTGTTTCAGTTCAGGCTTTAGACGCTGAGCGTGCGTCATCTTTCACGCCCATCAAAGTGGCTGGAACAACAAGCTTACTGTGACACAATTCAGCTCTTAAAAAGACTAAGAGACTTAACCGCAAAAACCGTGTCAGTGGTCTCCAGCAGAAACAAATATCTGATTTCTTTTTAATGGTTTTTAATTGCTTCCTCTGGTTGGTAATACTGTGCTGTTTTCTGCTATTGGCTGATTTGTGCTGCTGCCTGTCGGTGAATTGAGCTAGTCTACCTAACCTAATCTGTATTTTAAGCGGTTAATTAGTCCGCCGCAATCAAGGTAACACACAATATTTTAATGAATAAATATTTGAGTTACTGAACAAATTGAATTACACAACACAGTGTGTATTTTAACCACAATGTGAATGAATGATAAGTGTATAAAAATCATGTTACATACAAAACATACTACTGAACTATGTAGGCCTAAATTCAAAGTAATAATTACGTCTCCACTTTTGAGCTAGGTAAAATTAAGTTTAAATCGGTTATCCGGACACTGTCATGCATCAATTAGTCTGAATACTCTATGCTCTACTGTAACACGTAATGGAACAAGTCCACTAGTCGGAGTCGGGGAAGACTCGAACCCAAACATTCGATGAAATTCTTTGCACAAGAGGAACACCAGGATCACTAACACTTTCCTCACTTGCAGGTGAATTATCTTCCAAATCGGATAATGTTGGCCCATAGTCATTTTCTTTTCCTGACGAAATATCTCCAATTGAAAAATCGTCGGGTATATCTAGGGCGGAAATGCCACTGTCTGGTTCCGAAATATCATCTAATAAATTATCATCATCTAATAAATTTTGAATATCATCCGAACGTCAAAGATCAGCCATTTAAAACTTTAAAAAACAAAGACGAAAAACGTAGTTGCTACGAGTTGTTACGTAACAACAGCACACCCGCTTATTACAGCATTTTATCCAAATCCAAATCCTATTTTTGCCAGTAAATTGTACTATAAAAAATCATAATAGGAATATAAAAGTTGATATATTTATATGCAGTCAGAACTAAGTGGAGAATCGATTAGTACTATTTACTTTGATATATTATTTCAACTGGTACGGCGCTATAGCGTTCAAGAAACGACGCTATCACTTCACAAGTGGTCCGTCGGAAATTACGACGCTCATCAGTTTGAGGGATAAGGGCAGAATAGCCGTACAGACTAAATTGTTGGGAAACTGTGCTCATGGATATGGGATTAAATCCCTATTAACTGATAGCTGGTATCTAAAATTCATCATAAGACCCTGTAGTATCATTCACCAGCTCCATGAGACAATTAAAAAGTGAAAAACTTCAATAGGACATCCTGACCAAGACGGCTAACATTATCTGGTTAAGAGTGCACTTCGCTCACTGTATGCTGTTCGTTGTTCTGGAATGTCATGGCCAGCAAGTAAAATTCCTTAAAAGGATTGTGTAGGCCACTGAATTATCATAAGTATATACTTAAATGAACAAATTCCATTCCGGGAGTACCAGATATTTTAACGTCACAATTGTTTTATGCTTCTAAAGACTTTACACCTGTGTGGTTATGGTTGTGATATTTCTGTGCACTAGTACATAAAATAAGTTTTTTTATATTAGTTACATAATTTACAGGGAATCATAAAAATTTATTTGGTTGTATCTGATAGAATTTTGCTTCTAAACACCTTTTTGTTTTCAATCAAACATCTATTATTCGAATAGTAATTCAATGTAGAATTTCCCATAGGGAAAGTAGCTATTATAATATGAAAAGTTTACATATTTTTTTTCTATGAGATATAATAGTCGTAAAATTTTATATATATTATCGAATATAGCTAAGCAAAAGTTGTTTTGGAACACGCTAACTCTTCAAATGGTCCGATCGAGAAATTAGAGACGGGGTTCCTACTGATCGGACGAGTTCGTACCAGAATGACTAAACGGGTAGTTGTTTTGTACCCCAAAATATGGTTATTGTGGTTTTATCCCATGTTAATTTTAAAAAATTTCTAATTTTCATTTCACCTATTGGAATAGCTTAAAATACTAATTCATAATGTTCCTTAAAGTTTTTCTAAATACAACGGTTACGAGCATATAAAAAAATTTGAAACAACGTTGTAATCAACTCTTAATGTTAATCATGGAGAGTAGGCTCAAAAAAATTAATTTTTGAATATTATCAGTATTTTAAATAATTTGTTTAATTGATATTCTTCATATGGTTGAGATCCACGTTTTTAAACAATTAGTTTATGGAGACACAAATTACTCTTTTATGTTGATATACGGGAGATTAGGCAAACTTCTTTTTTATGGACAATTATGTTGAAAAGTTTTAAAATGTCAAAAAGTGTATTGTTAGCTAGATATTTCAGTGACTGACAGCCGCAAACCTGTGTTGCATGTTAATCTTTGGAGGGATGGCAAATAATTCCCATTTTTTTGACAGATAAGCCTTAAAATATATCAGTTTTATAATAATGATGTAAAACCACTGTATCTTGGTAAATCATTATTATCGAATAGTAATTAAATTTTTTATATATGTTGTAATATTACCTATTAATATATTTCTATTAAATTGTAATTTTATGTTTTAGTACCTTGTTGATCGAATAAAGCAAGCAAAAGTTGTTTTGGACTCCGATTTTTGCAACATGCTTATGAGAAAAAGGGCCCTGCGTCGTGACTATGAAAGTGCTAAGGTTTGTTTATTTATCATATTAATTAATCCCAAGCTCTTATTCTGTAATAGTAATTAATTCCCTATTTTCCATCATAAGTACCAATTTTGTAAAATATTTTGAAACCTGTCAAATTCATTTTACTGTCTTTATTTCATAGTCCTTATATTTTTAAAATTTTTTTTTCATATTAAGGGTGATATTTCTAAATATCAAAGACAAAATTAATAAAAAGTTTAGCATTAAAAAAAAGAAATTTAGTAGAACAATTTAATCAACTCTTTACGCATGTGTAAACATCATAGACCTAGGCTCAAAAGGAAATTAGAAGTTAATATTTTGAATTGTTCAAGATCAGTATTTTAAATAATTACAGGTTTTAAGCGGTTTTTCAATAGGGAAGAAGCTATTACCGTAGGTCTCATGGTGAGACTTAAGCCCGAGACCATGTTATTTTTATGTCTTTTAGGTGCCCAGAGTCCAAAAACAATGTCGTTAAATTTTTTTTATATTATATATGTATATATATATATATATATATATATATATATATGTGTCTGTGAACACGATTAACTCTCGTAAAAAGTGGTCCCAATCAAGACCAAATTTGGTAGAGACGTGTATTCCCACAAGTGCTCGGACGAGTTCGTAAACCAGACATATCGGTCAATGGGAACGGGTAGTTTGGGGGGGTTTTGTACCCCAAAATGGGGTTTTTTGCGTTTTTCACATGTAATTTTTTAAAATTTCTAATTTTATATTTCACCATTAGAATCAGCTTAAAAAACTACACAATTAAGTTCCTTAAAGTTTTTCTCTATCTCCAACGGTTACCGAGATATTAAAAAATCTAAACACAGTACATTGTATTGTGGGGCTCCAATGTTAATCTTATGGAGGATAGGGAAAAAATTAATATTTCCCATATTAATGAATATTTTTGGATAAAACTTGATATTTAGCTTCATGTGGTTAAGATCTATCCATTTATGCTTAAAAATCATAGTTTATGTGTTTATCATGGCAGCAAACCTGCATACTCTTTTCCCATAATAATCATATAGGGAATAGGCAAACTCCTTTATTTATGGACAGATTCGCCCACTATGTTAAGAATCAGTAACCTCTAAATTTTAAAACACAATTTCATTGACATGGTCACTTCATCAGTGTTCCTCACAGCAGCATAAGTTGCTGTCTGAACATTTTTTATCCATGTTAACCCCCTTCCATACCCTATACATCCGCTATCAGATAGGTCAAATAACTTTCATTTTATGGACAGTTTTTTTTAAAGGCCATTGTTGCAAATACCTACAATTCGTGCAACATTGATGTCTAAACCGATTCGTTTCAAAATCTGATAGTCTGTCAAAAATATTTGCGGGACGGGGGCGGGTTCTTTTATTTTGTGGGCCTTTTACATTACGACGCACAGTCACTTTTTGGAGAAGCCTTTAATGGGGAAGGGTAATGGCAAAACACAAAGTTTTGTGTGACACAGTGTTTCTAAAGAGGTTAGGTGAGAGGACGTAAGATAAGCAGATTAAAGGTTTTGTACTATTTTACCATTACAGTTAATACCATACTTATAATTTTAATTTTTTAATAAAATATTAAGGTTTTTTTTAACCCTTTTTTAGGAGTAACAATTTGTATGCACAGTACCCAATGGGCGGAGTTAGACACTGGGTGGGACTTTTCCAAATCTGAGAGAAATAATTGTTCTTTAATTTCTTTTTGACTACCAGTTTTTGCCGGAACATAATTTTGGTGACCTTCATGCTGGACCCGAAAAGACGGTGTTTTGAGTCTAAAATTAACACGGTTTGCATACAGAATTTATATAATTATGGAACCTCATTTAAAATATATTTGTCAAGAAAATTATAATAGAACTGTTAAGATTAGTAATGAAAATTCAAAAGCTTTTAAGGGATCTAGGGAGCATTTGCCCTCTTAACTCCGCCCATGCCGGTACGGTTCGTCACAGATGGGCCCCAGTAGCTGACTGATATTAAATAAAAAGTCCCTTTAGGAGTAAACATAAAGTAAAAATGGGTTGATATTGAATATAATTGGTTACAAAATTAATACTGTTGACACTAAATACTTATTTTGTGTGTCTAAATTGGTAAAAAAGACTCAATAACTAATTAATTTAGGCATTCTTAAATTAGTATTGGTAAAACCGACATTCTAAAAATTCTTCTTTGTGTGAAATATTTGAAATATTCAAAAGCTGTTTCATCATGTAAATTTCAGAAAACCCCACCCAACTAAACTACTGCATTGCACATACTCGGTGCATACCCTTTACTACAGCTGTGACAGTGATAGTAACCTCTATGTCCAATCAAACACAATTCTCCCACTACTTTAGCAAATCAGCTGTGATGAAATTTTAACCAATCCCACACATCTCAGATCACTAACCTTCAATTATATACTCATTGCCATCTTTCAGAACAGAAAAACCATAGTTGATTCATTTTATCTGTCAAAACGTACCGGTACATTGTTACTTCTTTGGGCCATGTTACAAAATGACGTACCGGTCACTTTCCTCAACTGGATTATAGTCAAAAACTATCCCTTCAGTGCTGGGGTTAGAAAGAAGTTTTGTAACATTTTACCAGAAGTTCCATATATAAGTGATATGATATAATATTCTGGTTTTGTTTTATAGGCAACAATATAGTCTGCACAGTAGAAATTAAAACTTTTCCAAATCTGAGAGAAAAATATTTGTTCTTTTAAATTCGTTTCTTTTAGCCCTTAAAGAACAATGTTAATTTTGTGACAGCATTTCTGAAGTTGGTGGACGTGTCAAATTAAAGGTATGCATACAGGAAATTATATAATTAAACTTATAATTTTATTTGATTGTAAAATAATTTTTTTTTTTACTTATGGGGAATGCTTATGCACGAACCCATATGGGAACACTGTGGGACTCCCACCCACTAAACCCTTTACGTGCCCCGGGAAACCAGGCCGGAACCCTTATCGGATGACTTCATGCCTGGACCGTGTGTGTCTTGAGTCGTAAGGGAACACGAGTCCAACTTCAGGAAAATTTAGATGTCACCCAAGCATCCCTCATCTCTTGGTGCAGAGAACCAGATGAACTTGGGAACTGCCCCCCACTCATCCTCGCCTCGAAGCATTACCTCTATAATAGTATCTACATTTTACAAACCCCACTGCAGAGGCAATCTGCTGTTTTTCTTCTACAAAACATTTACACTCAAAGAAGATGTGAAGACAATCATCATCCCTCACACTCGAAGACGTAAAATTTTATTGCCATGGTATTTTATATTATCATTAGCAAGTATAGTATCTTTTTTAAATCATGTAATTCTCTTAATAACTACTTTACCTTTAATTTGTCACCTCAACCCTCTTTTTTATAACTATCATGTTGTCTGTGATGCTGTCACAAAATTAACATTGTTTTTATGGGACTAAAATCCAAGATGGCAGATATACTGCAGAATCTTAATTTTGAATTGCATTTTGTTGTAGGAAGTTTTAAAACTGATGCAAAGTGAGAATCTAAAACCAAACTTGTTAACGTTTGGAGTGTTAGCCATGTCGTGTCAGGATTTGACATCGGCCCGACAGCTGATCGCAGACATCGACAAACTCGGTTTTGGGTGAGTCCTCTCCCTATACTGTTAGAAAGGAATAATAATTATACTAATATAATATGAATTTAAATGGTATACATGATCATTAGTATCATGATCTCCATAACTGCAAACAGTTCTCAAACTATATATGGAAAGTAATAAAGTTATTTATTTTTTTGAGTTAGAGTGTATTATCTTTATTCGTGGATACTATAAAATTTGTATTCTAGTAACATCGTTTTTGTTTGACATATTTTGTACATTAGGTAAAGTAATCCTATGAAAGTTTGACTCTTGGTAGTTCAAGATGGGAAGAATTGACTCTTCGAAAAGTCAGAAATCCTAAAGTCTAAAAACCAATTCATTTATGTTTAATTTATTATTATTAAATGTTTTTCAAAATATTTTCATGTTCACATTTAAGACCTACTATCTTTTTTAGTAATATTTTAATCGAAAATCTAATAAATTGACATACTTTATATATTGTTACTATTACAGTTTTAACCATAACACTTTTTAAGTTTACGTTAACGTAATTTTTAACCAATTTGTTTTGTTCCAGGATAAATATTGAGATTCTTGGGACTTTGGTGAAGAATGCATGTCATAGAAGAGATTGTGAATTTATAATATACATTATGAATACAGTCAAGGAATTGAATATTAGGCTGAATAAACAGTTTCTCAGTCATTTGGAGAATTTCCATAGATTCGCTTCAAGTGTTCTAAGAAAGCAGGTGAGTAATGGACAATTAGATTAGATTAGATAATTGAAATGGTGACCATACCACAAGGAAGGTATTTTAAGCCAAGTATGAATGAGAGTTGATTGTAAGATGATTGTGGCGCGATCTTGTAGTCTTGTTACTGACTAAGGCTGACATGTTCCTTAGACAGGACTGTTAATTAATAGCCCAGCAGCCGATGGCAAGTAAGGGACCTACAGTTTAACGTGGAATCCGAACCACGACCTCTGAATTACGAATTGGTCTAATTATTAGGATGGTCTTTGCGGATTAACGTAGCTCTCAATAGTGCGGACATTAATCAACACAAGAGAACACTACACCCACCGACCTTCGCTCACAACTATCCACAATTTGTGACCTCCATTAGCTGGATTACAGGATGACGCCACCATCCCAGTCAATGGTAGAAGTACAGTGGAACTTGGTGGAAGTCGATTCAAAATTTTCTCTTGGTCCCTAGAATTTAAAATATTTTATGAAAAAAAAGTCATGATTGATTTGAACAAAAGTTTGGATAATAAGTCAAACCCTGATGCAACGAATCTGAAAGGTCTGAATAAAAACTATGTTATATTGAAGATCTTTAAATTGATGTTAGGTCAACTAAGATTTTGCTATGTTATGGCTCAAAGATCTATTTGTGAACCTCTTGGTAACGAATTGAAGTGAATTTAACCTTGATAAAACACATGATACTAAGATGAAATGCTATTTAGATTTTAATTGCAGACATATTCCATCCCGATTTTAAGTAAAAAGTTTTACGACGTTTCGGAATCTGGAATCTGATCCCGAACTAATATCTAACTTCTAACAGACTACTAACAGCGAACACTAACAGACTACTAACTACTAACAGCGAACTAATATCTAACTTCTAACAGACTACTAACAGCGAACACTAACAGACTACTAACTACTAACAGCGAACTAATATCTAAAACATAACACAATTAACAGATAATCCGGACTAAGCCGGTATAAAGCTGAAAACAAAACAGTTTAAAGCAGTCAAAAAACTTACAAACCTTTCACCAACCATTACACACATAAGAAACATAACATGTCCACTTGTTACGAAGACTCAAAGACAAATGATATAATAATGCAAGATGATATAATGTACAAAGCTAGGAAAACAAAATAATACTACAGTGCAACTTGGTTATTGCGACCTCGGCTTTAACGTCAACTCGGATATAACGTCATTTATTTTTAGGTCCCGCCAAATTATAGGTATTTACATAGGTAAAACCTGGGATATATCGTCAGTAAATTCTAAAACCTCGTATATAACGTCAAGAAAATCGGACCGAGATGAAGGCAACATGTAGCTAAATAGAGAAAGTTCGGTCAGTGCTGCAACGTGAGGGCTGTGGTTATTGTTTACCTACATTCTATTTTTATAAACGGAATTTTATTGCTGTATTACCGTTAACCAATCAAAAAAATTAAAGTTTGCCAGTTCTAAAAAAAATTTGTTTATTTAAGATTTGTAACATGGTTTTAAACATATGTTTGTCCATAGTATGAAGGCAAAATGTATTAGTATATTTAATAATAGGTAATTAATATTTACTCCCCATATATTTAATAAAGATAGTCTACACACATCTGAGGTACCGGTTCTCACGTCCGGCAAACTCATTGTTTATTGGTTTTAATGTTTTATGTTGTTAGTTTATTCAGGGTCAAGTTTTTATGAACTGCCAGTATTTTGTTTCATAATTGCATTATAGTTTATTTTTCTTTGTAATGTATGCCTAGAGTAGGCTAGTATAGAAAAATGTAAGTTTAACTCAAAGTTTAAAAAAATGTTTAATAAATTAATAAATGTTTTTTACTCTTAAATCTATTTTTCTTAACACAAAAAATTAAAATTTTGAAAAATAATAGACTTTTGGATCATTTAAGTAAAAAAAATAAGGGGTTAATGTCATCACATATATTTATGTACTTTTCTTAGTCATTTATAAGAACCTATTTGATTAAAATGTTTGGTTTATTTGAAATTTTTCACTTGTCCTTTGAATCTTAAATTATCCAAGTTCCACTTTATATAAAAACACCTTACAGTAATTTCCACTCAAATAAAGGCCCTATCCATAAAAGAGGTCTCCTATGGATTTGGAATCAGTTGTATCATAATTTTGTAAGTGTTGCTTAAAGTTATTTCATCTTGTAGCTTTTATATTTCACTGATTTTTAGGCCCAGCAAAGGTACTGGGTACTGGTTCAATTTCATTGGTCAGTATTTCCTGGCCCAATTGTTTGATTGCCTTGTGGGTTACCTATATTCTAGCAGAATAATTGGTCACTATTACCTTGCATATTATTATTTACATTTCTGAAATTGTGACTTATCCATGTGGGTATTTTAAGCCAAGTATGAATGAGAATGAGTGCAAGAGCATTTAGGTGCGATCTTGTAGTCTTGTTACTGACTAAGGCTGACATGTTCCCTAGTACTGTTAGTTTAATAGCCCAACTAAGGCACCTACAGTTTAATGTGTGATGTGAACCACAATTTTGCCTCTGAATTAAGAACTGGTCTAATTATGAATAAGGTTCATTCATTCATTCAATAGTGTAGATGCATCAGAAAATAACACATCCACTGACCATAATTAGCCACATTTCATGACCTCTAAGCAGGATTACAGGACATGCCACCGTCAAAGTCAAAGTTTGATTGTTTTTCTGTACTATTTATAATACAGTGGAACTTGGTTATAACGTCGTTGAAGGGACCACACAATTAATGACGCTATATCAGAGTGACACTATAAGAGAGGTTTCATAATTTTAATTTAAAACCGAGGAAAAATAGAAAAACACATTTTTTACATGAAATTAACACTTTTAATGAAGGTAATTTGAAATACACATAAAAGTTTATGTTTATTACTGACTGAACTACTCTATACTGTATAAAAAATCAAGTCTAAAAATATCGCAATGAAGTTTGGCTTGGTGAATTCAACTTTTGGTTCGATTTTAAAAAACAAGTCCGAACACACGTCTGCTATCTTACGTCCCTCCTCACACGCTCTTATAACTCACACTTTTTCTTTAATCGGCAAAACCTTTCTCTTAACACTTGCCATTATTTTTCAATACTGTATTGGTAAATTAAAATAACGAAAAACAAACTGTAAAAGATGTACACTGAACTAACGATAGCTGCATGAATTGAAGGTACATACGTACGTATCACAGTGCTTTGACATGACGTGAGTCACTGACACTGGCCTTGATGACGGCGACAGCGGATATAGGGTAGGGGGAGGGGGTTGGGGTGGTTAGCGGTAAGACAGCAATAAAATGCCGTTTCTAAAAATAGAATGGGGTATCTAGCTAAACAATAGCCGCGGCCCTCACGTTGCACCACCGATCGAAATTTCTCTCTTTAGCTATACGTTGCCTTCATCTCGGCCCGATTTTCTTGACGTTATATACAAGGTTTTAGAATTTACAGACGATACATCCGAGGTTTTACCTATGTAAATACATATAGTTTGGCAGGACCTGAAAATAAATTACGTTATTTCCGAGTTGACGTTACGGCCGAGGCCGCAATAACCAATTTGCACTGTATAATGTTACCCTAACATCATTTATCTAATCTGAGTTATTTTTAACTTTTATCAGCTCACAGACGACACAGGAGTATTGAACAGTGAGGGGTTCGATGAGTTTTGTGATCTTTACCGAGTCTGGCGGAAGGAGATGAAACCTGAAGAGCCACCGGAGCCGTGGGAGCAGTTCACCAATAAAAACTTCGAGCCTGAGGATCAGGAGCTCATAAAGCATGGAAAAATCAAATATTCTTGAGTGAAATAGTATAATTATTGAATTGTAAATAAAAGTTGTATATACTTGTTATGGTTTTTCACAAGTTTATCTCCTTAACCATGTTTAACTGTAAGATGAATATTAGGTTGAAAGTATTAATAACTGAATATACGAGGGTCATTCAATAATTAAAGAGCGAAACAGGTCTGGAAGGGAAAAATTTTATTTTAACGAAACAACACTTTTACTACTTTTCAACATAATCCCCATGAAAATTTATGCATTTGTTCCAAAAGACCACAAGCTTTTTTATGCCAGCTGCAAAGAACTCTTTATCTTGGCGTTTGAGCCAATTTCCCTCAAACTTCTTGACGCCCTCGTTGTCCTGGATGGAACCTCTTTCCACGTAGTGCCTCCTTTAGTGCACCAAACAAGTGGAAATCACTGGGGGTTAAATCGGGACTGTAAGGGGGGTTAAGGCAGTACTTCCCACCCCATTGGTTTCTCGAGTTAGTTGAGCAGTATGAGGGCGTACATTGTCTTGTTGGAGAATCACACCTCGTCTATGAGATCGATGACGTTTCTCTCTCATAGCTGGTTTCACTTTGTTGAAAAGCATATCCGAGTAATACTGGCTGTTGATGGTGTGCTGCTCTTCAAGATCACAAATAACTGGACTTTCAGCGTCCGAAAACACCATCAACTGCTGATGCTTGTGTTTTGAATTTTTTCCTCACAGGTGAGCTGGTGTGCTTCCACTCTGTGCTTTGCCTTTTAGATTCTGGCTCATAATAGTGAACCCAAGTTTCATCACTAGTTAAAATTTTGTTGAGGAAGTGCTCACCTTCACTTTCATAACGTTCCAGCTCAACCTTGTTTCCTTGTGTAGCCGTGTCAACTCCTTTGGGACCCATCTTGCACATGTTTTGCGGTACTTCAACTTGTTTTTAATAATGTTGTGAACTGCACCCACACCCACATGGACTTTTTCAACTATCATTTCCACAGTGACTCGGCGGTCAGCACAAATTATGTCATTAATTCGATTTTCAAGTGAACGAGTTAAAAACTTCAACTAGTCGGCCAAGTCAGTGTTCATCTGTCACTGAATCTCAGCTATTTTTCAACTGTTCTACCCACTTGAAAACATTTGCACGATTCGAACAATGTTTGCCATACACTTAAGTCATTCTAGAGTATATATTCAGATGTTTTTTTAACTTTTGCGAGTAAAAAACGAATAACAGAACGTTGCTCAACTAGTGTGGAGTTTTCAAGTAGAATTGCCATCATTAAATCTATTTTTGAGGTTATAAACACAACAATTTTGATTAATCAGCTGATCAGGACCTATCCAAGTCCTGCCAACTTAATGCTGTAAAAGCACCAAAAATACCCTACTAACAGTTTTCTCCCCTGATATGTTTGTCTCTTGAGTGGGAACCTGTGACCTGAGATAGTTAAAATTGGAATTCCTGCAAACTGACCTAATTATGGCAATGGTCTTTGTAAATGAACGTATTGTATTATTCAATAGAGTGGATATTAATCCACACCAGGGAATATCACATCCACCACTCATAAATTGTATAAACTGTTTCTTTAAAGAGCAATTCGTAGGCGTAATAACATGTTATTATGTTTGTTGATTTTTCATAATTATTTATGTTCATGAACGATTATTGGTCCCAATGTACTCTGATAGCTTTTTGCACCATTCGCATAATTCTTCGAAACTGAATGAGAGGTCTTTTTATATATTTTAGAAAATTATGAAAAAGTTTGACCTGTGAAAATGCACGTAAAGCTATTAGAAAGTTTTTTAATCGTTATAAATTTTTGGTAGATCTGCTATAATCTATCTGCATTACTTAGAACATTCTACCTTCATAGTGAGTTTGATTGGATTAATTATCCTTTTAGACACCTCGATGTAATCCATAAAACATTTTTTATTACTTTTATTACCTTCCTGAATTAGCGACAAACTCACAAAGGCGTGTTAAACCTTCAAGTATGAATGTAAGCTGATTGTCGGATGTAGTCTTGTGACTGACCAAGGCTGACATATTCCTTGGACAGAACTGTTAATTAATATAGCCCAACAGCCAGTGGTATCTAAGGGTCCCACAGTTTACATTGGGTTCCAAACAAGAATTTTTCCTCTGAATTACGAATTGGTCTAATTGTGATTTTGTCATTTACCGATGAACGTAGTATACAATAGTTCGGAAGATAATCCACCATAGGGAATATCGCATCCACAGGTAATTACTTATAAGTATCCTCAATTAGCTCCAATTAGCTGGATTGTAGTACAGTATTAACATCCTACTCAGGTAATTTAAGCCAAGTATGGATGAAAAATTATTGTAAGATGATTGACGATTTAGTTGTCTTATTACCGACTAAGGATGACATATTCCTTAGACAGAACTTGTTTATTGATATCCCAAATGTCGATGGCACAGCTAAGGGACCTATAGTTTAACGTGGAGTCCGAACCACTGCCTCTGAATTATTATCTGGTCTAATTATAAGGATGGTCTTTGTGGATTAGCGGGCTTTAATCCACACAGGAGAACACTACACCCAACGACCATCGCTCAAAACTATCCACAATTTGTGTCCTCCAAGTAGCTGGATTACATGACACTACCGATGTCTCAGTTAATAGTCTTGATGTCAAACCGTTTAGATGTAGCTAACACTACAGTATCCAGATTGCTAAAAATAACAGGCAGATTAGTAATTCATTAATTAATAAAGCAGTTTATAGACAGTTAAAACCATTAGAATGAGTGGGTTCAAAATTTATCAACAAATATTTAAATGCCACCAGTGTCTTAAATCATGGAAAACATTCAGTAGTTTACAATAATTAACAACTTGAACTTGGTGCTGTATGGGAGAGACTTAATATCACAAGAAATAGTAAATAAAACATTTTAAATAGTATTGATAGGAATTCATATGTGCAACGAATAAATGTAAACTATGTTGTGTTTTGTTCTAAATTTGGTCCTCTCATATGTTTTATTTGACATGCTTTTCTGATATTTATTTATGTTTGTTTTGTTCCTTTAATTTGTTACTGTCACTAATCATATTATTCTTTTTTTAACTTTGGTAAACTGTGCTAGTATGGATGATGAAGAAAAAAGTCAAGAGGGAAGTTTGAAAGAAAAGTCATCTTCCCTAAAATCAAGTAAAATCGCCAGTAAAAGTATAATAAGCACTATAGTGGAAGAGGAAGAGGAGGAGGTTAGTGGGGAAGATTATGTTATGTGAACGTTTCATAGCTTTTGATCAGCTCAAAATGTGAATGGTTAAATTACATCAATTCCTTCAGAAGTGAAGTAAATGGAAACAAAATATTTCCTATCTACAAGAAAAGTTTATTTACACTGTGAAAATCAGATGAAAAGAGTAATCAAATTTAAAATAAATGGTATCAATGGGCTGACACATAATTTCTCCCTAAAGTAAATTTAAAAAATAATTTTAATTATCTAACTAACATTAAATCTTAAATAATTTTTTGCTCAAAATATAACACAAACAAAAAAAAAATCAAAAAATCCCCCCAATTTTTTCCACTAAAAAAAGGAAAATAAGGTTCTATCTCCCTAAAATTACATTGGCGCTTTCAACAGACAGTAAACTGGAACCGTTAGTCACAGACAAATAATTCAAAATACCAATTATTTAGTTTTTTAAGCTGGTTTCAATGGTGCCAGTCAAGTTACTTACACTTTACAACTTTTTTGACATTTAAAAGATTTGAACCGTCATTTACATTCAAGTTTTTGTACTCTGTGCAATTAAACTATAAAATTTACTGCGGGGTGTGTCAAGTTATTTATTCTGTGAACAAACCTAAAAAAAAGCCTTTTTGAGATTATATTTTAAATTTCATCTAAATTGCACCAATAGGGTTGGATTGGCTATACATCATACACAACACACACAGTAAGCAAGTGGCTCTGTAATAGACCAAATCACTTAAGGTACACTGATATCACTTGCCAAAAAAACATTAGTTCAATTGTTATTTGTCGATTATGTCATAAAAATGCTTGGGCAAGTTTTTTGTGAAAATTTTTTTGCTTACAGCGTGACTAATTCTGAAATTTCATGCTTTTTTCATGCAAGGAATGTGGGAAAACTACTTCTGAACTGATATTTAGAGATCGTGGATGAATAACAGGCCTTTATCACTAACCTATGTGAAATTTTTAAATTAGAAAAAAATGTTGTGTACTACACAAAACTACTCTTGTAAGCCATATTTTTGATCCAAAAATCTTAGCTATAAAATATGTCATTTTGGAGGCCTAAAATGTAAAAAAAAACAGAATTATTTACTTAAACAAGTCACTCAGGAAGTTTGCATGAAAAAATCACATATGCATAACAAATAAGCGACCGACCTAGTGGATTTCAGCTGTCCCTAACATCGCTCGAACCGCCTTAAGTGAATATTGTCTATTGAGGGACAAAGAAAATATTAGTACAAAAATGTCATTTTGGTGAATGTGACAAAAGAGTGTTTTCACTCAAAGACTTCCTTATACCTTTTAACAGTTGAATTACTGCTTTGAAGTCTCTTCTTTTAAAAATACTACCCTTGCAACATTACAGGCAGGAGTCATACCTTATTGGTGTCTGAATTTTGGTTTTTAGAATTTAAGAAATCAGAATTTTTTAATGTCAAGGTAAACTAAACTGCCTTTGTCATTTGAATCTAACAAAGTTGGGTCGACAAAAACACATTATTTTAAATTTGTTTATGTCCAACATATGTTGTTTTGTTTAGTTTGTTCATGCTTATTGGGTATACCTAACTCAAATCTTTTCCAAAGTTCGTGGACTACAATGATGTAGAGGGTACTATAGCTACGAGAGGTTCAGAACTTTCAGAAGACATCACAGATGAAAAAGATAAAGAAACAGAAGCTGAAGAAGAATTGCTTAAGGATCCTGGTTTGTCTTCTGCTTACCTATCAGGACCAGGTACATACTACTGAAATAAATATCCTTTATAATATAATATAATCCTTCTATTTTCTTGTGTTTTCTTTTTCTCAAATAAGTTTCAAGTTTTTCCCTTCCATCTCCACATTTCAAGTAGTATGACTCTCTCAGTATTGTTTCAGTACATTAAACCAAGCTACAGTACATGCAGCTTTTAGCGAATTTCCCATAGGGAAGAAGCTATTACCGTAGGCCTAATGGTAAGACTTAAGCCCGGGACCGTGTTATTTTTACTTCTTTAGGTGCCTACAGACCAAAAACAGTCGTTAAAATTTATATATATATATATATATATATGTGTGTGTGTGTGTGTGTGTTTGTGAACACAATAACTCTCATAAAAATGGTCCGATCGAGGCCAAATTTGGTAGAGACGTGTATTCCTACATTTGCTCAGACAAGTTTGTAAACCAGACATATCAGACCATCGGAACGTGGGTTCACATGGGTTTTTTGCGTTTTCCCATGTAATTTTTTTGAATTTCAAATTTTATCTGTCACTATTAGAATCACCTTAAAAACCTACACTATTTAGTACCTTAAAGTTTTTCTCTATCTCCAACGGTTACTGAGATATTAACAAATCTAAACACAGTACGTTGTATTTTGGGACTCCAATGTTAATCTTATGGAGGATAAGGAAAATTTATGTTTCACTTATTATCTAATATTTTAGGATGAAACTTGATATTTAGCTTCATGTGGTTGAGATCCATACATTTATGCTTAAAAATCATTATGTGTTTATCGTGGCATCTAACCTGCAACCTGCATACTCTTTTCCCATGTTAATCGTATAGAGTTTAGATAAACTTCTTTATTTGTGGACAGATGTTGATGAAACTTGATATAAATGGTCAAAATATAAATTGTTTACGCTAGAAACATCTACTTTCAGCATTCCTCACAGCAGCAAACCTGCATACTCTGTCCCATGTTAATCTTATGGAGAGTAGGCAAATAATACTCATATTTATTGACAGATAGTGATAAAACTCCTGCAATGGGGATTTTTCTGTTGTGTTTGTGTTTTGTGTGAGAAGGAGTTTTTGCACTCGTATTCACACTGCTACAGTGTAAGAAAATATTCAGTCAGCATTCAATAAATACAAGAATAATATATTTAAACAAACAAAATATTCTAGTCTCACAATAACAGGCCAAAAGAGTGTTAGCTATTGACTTGTTGTACCAGATTTCTCTGAATCTGTGTTATATGTATATACTATCACCGAAAAATTTTTCATCACCAAAATTGTGGATTACAAAGTTATTTTTACATCCTAGAAAAACTGCCAAAAGATGAAGTGGATGGAGCATTATATCTTAGATTGGTCAAAGAAGCCAAAATAATGCCTATAAAACGAATTGTAAATGGATTGCACAAGTCTGGGATATATTTACAGGTAAATAATTATTGTTTGGTTGCTATAATTATTGATTTGCAATTCTAGTACTTAAACACAGAAGATATATGGCCTAAGAGAATTGCTATGTCTGTGGTAATGTTATTCCTACATTGATAGAAGTTTCATAATACGATTTTGAGGAAAAAAATTGTATTTGTTTGATACAGGACACTTTCTATCTTTGTTCATGGCATTAGTAATTAATCCTGAAAACTGAATCAGCTGACCTACAGTCAGTAAAAAAGCTAAATGCACGTCATCAAACATTAGACTCATCACAGTTACTATTCACCCATGGGTCAGTGTTTTATCGGGTCTAAAGAGCGTTCTTGAAGAGGTTGTGGGTTCAAATCTCGTTTTTGGCTGTTCAAAAATCAAATTATCAAATAAATAACCCAAGTCTCCCGGCCATGATTCATCCAGCCCAGTGAGGCAATTGGAAAGCTACGACTTCGAGCATGTCCTGGTCTAGAAAACTATAGCACTAATACGGCAAAAAAACTGCACTATGCTGGCCACATATACAGTAAATGTACAATAAAAGCTGTAGCTAGCAGGCAAGATTCCTTTAAAAGAAAGTGAATACTATAGGATTTCCTGTAATCCAGCTATTTGAAGGTCACTAATTGAGGATAGTTGTGAGTGATGGTCGATGGGTGTAGTGTACTTGTGTGGATTAACGTCCAAACAATTGAATACAACAAATACCATCCGCAAATCATCATGTGTTCATCCACAAATACCATGCCCATAATTAGACCAGTTTGTAATTCAGAGGCAAAATTGTGGTACGCTCGCCATTTCAGTAATCTAATCTAATCTAAACCTGGATATAAATAAAAAGTGAGGGTGATTTCTTACGATATTTACAAGCCACAGTCCCGGTAATTCGAATCCCGATACACTGTTGTTCGATTTGCGTAGAGCGATGTCTAGCTATACTCACAGTACTTCACAATAGACTCGAGTCGTAAGACGTAGGTTAATTGGTTTAAATACACAGTTCGGGTCTAAAATAACAGATTTTATTAGTACTGTACTTTCACTGTAACTTAACATCACATTTCTGGATAATACAGACAATTTAGTAATCCGAACCGGGTTCAGTCCCAATTAGTTTGTATTACCGAGACTCTGGTGTAGCTTTCTTACTGACAAAGACCAGCATTTCATCTGGCTGGGTTACTGATGAGTCATCGGGTAAAGAGAGAATATCAAATACAACTGGACACAATTCGGGATTGAACCGGTGTCCTTCAGTTTATAAATTGGACTTTGTAATCACTCGTACATCAAGTTACTATTGTGAGGTATTTTATGATAAAACCTGTAAACATCCCAAAAGTGTTCTCAAAATTATTCCTTGATTTGTTTATTGTCTTGGATGTGATGAGCATATCACGTCATACTACCTTGAGGCAAACATTTTGAAATTAAAAGATCAAAGAGCAATCAAAATTCTGTCATTACTTTTTTAAAAATTAAAAACAGGTGTTCCAAATTATTTTAGAGGTAACTTTAAATTTGTATCTCAAGGTAGTTTGCGAAATTCACATTCTTTCTAAATCACATTAAGAATACCTCATAATGTGACCACAGGGGCTTTTGTTGTCCCTGCCTGTCCCCTTTGGATTAACCCACCCCTACAAATAAGATCCCTTGAAAAACGTTCACAGTTGTAGTGACACCGAAAACTTTGTTTTTTGACCGGATAGTCTTGGCTGGTGTATCCAAGGGGTTCTGTGGTAAGGTGGTTACTGATAGAGTGTGAGTTTTTGTAATAAAATTATTTATTTATTTTCTAATTTGTATATTTTATCCTTACTTCCTCCCCTTATACATAGTATATGGAGAAAGTATTGTTTTCGTCAAAATTTTCGAATTTGAGATGAGAGTGGATAAATCCATTTTGGGGTCCCTGAATCCAAAAAAAAGGGTTTTGACGTGATGTCTGTCCGTCTATGTGTCTGTCTGTGTGTGTGTGTCTGGATGTGTACAGAGCCACAGCCTACCCCGTTGGTCCGATTTAGATGAAATTTTCCATGTATGAATATATTCACCGTATCTCCAGGTGATTTTTTCATTTTTTTAAATTTTTAATAATGTTCTTTTTGTATATTTTTAATCATTTTTAGACCTCCAAAATGACATATCTTTTAAGATTATCGAATGAAAAATGTGGCATTAAAAATCATTTCCTGCAGTATAAATTTTCTTTTCTTATTTAAAAATTTCACATATGTTATGTGAAAAAGGTCTGTTATTCATCCATGTTCCTATAATGTTTTTGTGTGTAATGTTTTTGTTAAATGTTTTTGCTTATGTTTTCCCACACTCCTTGTACGAAAAACACCAAATTTCAAAGAAATTGCCTTGTAACTCAAAAGGTTTTCACTAAAAACTTGTATTTATGATACAGTCAACAAATAAATAATAAAAGTAGTAATAGATAATATAGTAGAATTTTTGCTCACACCACCTTAATCCACACCAGAGAATATCCCATCCACAAATCATCGCTCATAACAATCCACAATTCCCACCAGCTTGATAGGTCTGCTTAAGTGGGTAAGCCGATTATCTCAGTTGTGATAACCGTTGTCTATTCCCAGTACTACGGGCTGGACAACGCTCAGATGAAGCCTCTCGCTGAAGCCCTGATGGACAACGTGGAGGTGAAGGAGTTGAACCTGCAGAGCAACAGCCTGGGCCTGGATGCCATGTACCATCTCGGACTGATGCTGCGGAGGAACACATGGCTCAACACACTCAGGCTTAGTCAGTGCAAGTGAGTGCAGCGTGTTGATGTTAAAAATTCTTCCCCTTTATGAAATGGTGACCTATACAGGTAGGTATTGTAAGACAAGTATGAATGAGAAATGAGTGTAAGATGTAGCGCCATCTTGTAGTCCTGTTACTAAGGCTGACACGTTCCACAGACAGGACTGTTAATTAATAGCCCAAAAGCCATTGGTATTTAAAAGACCTACAGTTTAATGTGGGATCTGAACCACAATTTAACCACTGAATTACAAACTGGTCTAATTATGATGATTGTTTTTGTGGATGAACGACATATTCAATTGTGCGGAAGTTAATCCTCACTAGAGAACATCGTATCCACCGACCATAGTTCACAGCTATCCACAATTTGTGACCTTCAAGTACTTGTGTCAACAAGTAGCAGGACATGTGACCGTCCCAATCATGTTAGTTGTCTCAACAGTTCACTCATTAAATTATTGACTTTTACTTTCTTCCCTATGTACATGGTGTATAGAGAAATAAGCCTACTGTCATAAAACTTTTGTAATTGAGTTGAGAAAGAAGAAATATTGATTTTGAGAGTCCCTGAGTACAAAAAAGTGATTTTCTTACTGATGTCTTATCTGTTTTTGTACCGACCTTTAAAAATTGCACCGTTGGTGTGGTACTAATGGTCCAATTTTTTTTTTAATTCATAAATTCATTGTACTTTGGCAATTTATTTTTTAAGTTTTTTTATTTTTACAGATAGTTCACCCTCAAAACCTCTAAAACAGGACAGTATCAAAGTCATTTTGTTTTTTTACTCTTAGTGAAAAACTTTTTTATTAAAAAAATTTAAGTTTTTCGACACTACAAAAAACTTATTCAATTATTTGCCTATGAGCATTAAAACCAGGTTAAAAATTTAATAAATTAGTATGTGGATTTATTAGTTCTTGATAATGCTGGTTTCAGATAAAAATTAAACTTACTGCCCAAACTAACAAAAACATTCTCTAATAAGAGCACTCAATTTTACTCTTATGAGGAATACGAAAAAATAAATGTGTTACTTATTTCTTAATCATTTAAGTAAAAAGTACCTGGTGACCGAGCTTTGCCCGTATAGAATAAGACATGTATTATGCAAGTTAATTAGAAAAATTAAAACACATTTATTACTCAATGAAAACATTTATGTGGTTTAAATAAAACCGATTTAATACACCATAAATAATATAGCACTGAACAAAAAGTATTGCCCCTGATGGGGATGGAACGTGCGACTTTCAGATGAGGCAAGCACGCTACTACTCGGCTATGGCGTCTGTCAGAGGAGCGATACCGTTTAAGACCTTTTAGCCAACCTCAATTGTTTTAGCCAATCATTTACTGTTTAGTTAATTATCCATACAGTTATTATTAGCCTGAGATCAACTGATTTTGTTAGAAACGGAATGAGAATTGAAAAGCAAAAGAGAAATTTAATTTACACCAATTAATTGGTTTGTTACAGTGGCTTCAAGCAATACAATGAATACGTTTTCTATCAAAATATGGAAGATTTTGGAAATCTTTTTCTGCTTTTATTTCGCACAGTTATGTTACCCTTAGGATTTTACAAATTGTGTAGTATCCTGATAATTTTGCATTTATTACATACATAAAATAAATATTTATGAAAAAACCTCTATTCACATAATGTTCATCACCATCTTCAATCAACAACTGTCAAACAGTTATAAACAGATGTTTTGATTTGTATTGTTTACATTTGATTTTCCATAAGCGTAATGTTAAATTTTTAGATTTTAAACTGAACATTACAAGAAAACCAGAATTTTCCTGGACATTAAACCTATCTAGAACTTATTTCCTACTCGGAAATTATTATTTCCAAAATTTAAACAAATTCCTTAGAGTCGTTTTCGAGATCTGTGTGCAAATATATATTTATACATAATCACCAATATAACCAATATATATATATATATATGTATATATAGTGGGAAATATATATTTTCCATCGGGTTTAAATTTGAGGTAATTACCTCAAATATATAAATATAAATACATTTAATATTTCAATTTGTATATGTATATATATATATATATATATATATATATATATATATACAAACCTTGCTTGTATTATAGTATTGGATTTGTATACAGCTTAAGGTTATAATATAATAAAACTACCCAAAGGGTTTGTTGTTATCACAATTGAGGTAGTAAGAAGGGTAAGCGAGTATTTTTTAAACAATAAACTTATCAAAATTAATTTATATTTATTTTTTTCTATTTTGTAGTTCATTTATGAAATTATTAATAGTTATAATATCCTGTGAGAAATTGAACTTTTCTTTATCAACGATGTAAGTTTGTTAATGATTTATAACTATCAATAATTTACCAACAAAAGCAAACATCTCTCTATACACATTTTACCATATATCCTTTATTATGACGTTTAAAATCTATTGTATAGTATATAACTAAACCAAAACACAATAATCATTAATGTCAAACAAATAAGTCCAACTCAACATCAACAATGGAATCTCTGTCTGGCAATGACATGTCATCATCGTAAACAAAATGTTTACTCCAACATTGATAACATTCACCCAACAGCTATTCTTAAATCAACTATCTCAGAGTGACAGAAAGTTTTTGTTTTTATAACTGTCCATTGGCCAAGATGTGGCTTATGGTCGCATGTTTTGGAGTAGCTCTTTTATACATCCTGATAATATTTGTGGTCGATATTTACCATTATCGTATTCGCCGGGTGTATGTCTGAAGGATAACAGCAGAAGGCCTGGAGATGCTGGGGAGTGGGTTGGAGATCTGCCCACAGTTGGCGTTCCTGGACCTGAGTTACAACGAGTTTGGCGACAAAGGAATGGAGATTCTGGCTGTGAATCTGTGCTACAACACTTCCATCACGGACCTTATCCTGAGCCACAACGACCTAACCCACAAGACCGGTTTCTCCCTGGCGGAGACCATGGAGGAGAACTACACCCTGCAGAACCTGGATCTTTCATGGAATCAGATTTCAGAAGACCAAGGTACATATGAGTAAGATTATAATAAATAAACGGTACCAGTGAACTGACACATACTTTCTCCCTTAAGTAAATTTAAAAAAGACAATCTGTAATAAAACTGTCATGTTCTACAAAGTAATTCTAAATATCATTTAATAATTTATTGTTCAAATTGAACCCCCCCCCTGGTAATACCAAGCTTTTTTGAGCTGGTTTTGTTCGGTGATTTGACCTTAAACTTCAAACCAAGTTTCATGGAAAACAGGTGGAAAGTAAGGAAGAAATTGATTTTTTTATATTTTCCATAAAAATAACATTGGGCGCTTTCAGACAACATACTGCGTTTATCGTGGACAGTAAATTTAACTTTTCTCTGGAACCGTTAGTTGTAGACAAATAATTCAAAATACTAATTTGTTTAGTTTTTTAATCTGGTTTCAATGGTACCAGTCAAGTTATACTTTACTTTTATTGTTTTCGCTAAAAATTTAAAAATTTGATTTTTTTGACATTTAAAAGCCCATAACTTTTGAACCGCCATTTTTACAGACATGCGGGCGGTGTCAAATTATTTAGTACTCTGTTCACTATAAACTATCAAATTTTAATCAAAATCGTTAGAGCCGTTTTTGAAAAAATTGTATTTTTCACGTTTTTTAAGGGTTTTTAGGGGTGAACTACCCTTAAAAATCAAAAATTCAAAAAAATGAAAAAAACGCCTGGAGATACGGTGACTATATATATATTCATGCCAAATTTCATCTAAATCGGACAAACGGGGTAGGTTGTGGCACTGTACACATCCATACACACACAGACAGACACATGGACGGACAGACATCATGCCAAAACCCACTTTTTTGGATTCAGGGGACCCCAAAAACGGGTATATCCACCCTCAACTCAAACTCGAAAATTTTGACAAAAACAATACTTTCTCCATATACTATGTATAAAGGGAGAAAGTAAAATAAATGTACCGTAACATATTTTTTTAACTAAAAAATATGTTCAACTGTACAACGGTAACTATACCGAATGAGAGATGAGAATGAACATGGGCAAAATATATACTTTTTTAAGTTTCTAAATTACAATAGTAAGACACAGGGGTTCAACTGTAACTCAGTTGAACCCCTCTTAACCGGCCTCGCTTTTCCTGTCCCCTGAATATCAGGCCACTTCCTAGAAGAGGCAAAATTCAAAATGTATTTTCCACGGCTTAGTCATAGTCAAACTTCTTTATTCATATTTCATGTATATGGGTGGTACAGTGAATAGTGTCATAAATGTACTGAAAAAGGTACTACAGTTCAAACTTAAACAAAAAACATATAAATTAAAATTGCATCTATTATTTACCGCTTGTTTGCATACCCTGCTTATAGGAGGTGGAAAACTCATCTTATGAATAAACGGCCAAGTTTATTATATAATCTTTTAACATTTTTTTAAACTTTGACGAATTATGTTCTTTTTTTAATGTTTTCGGGGACACACCTGAGAGAGTGTTTATCTGCATATGAGGGTTTTTCAAAAAGTTTTAATTTATGAGGTTAAATAGTTTCATTTATTTTTCTTAAGTCGTACTGGTAGATTGATTGAACTAAATTTGTGTCCATCTCCTGGTTTCTGGTGATGAGAATGGTTTCAAATATATACTGCCCATATACTGTAAAAATTTTCAAACTTTTGAAATGTTGTTTGACCAAATCATCATGTTTAAACTTAAGCAAAATTCTAATAGCTCTTTTTTTTGCTTCAAAATGCTATCCATATTTATTTTTGTTGTTGAACCGTATAACGCTATACCGAATGAGAGATGAGAATGAACATGGGCAAAATATATACTTTTTAAAGTTTCTAAATTACAATAGTAAGACATTTTTTATAATGCATGAATGTGTTAAATGGGAACTAGCCTCCGCTACTCGATCGCTCTCACGGTTTTCGAGATTACTACTCAATTAAGCTACTGTACTTGCTTTATAAGCCAGATTTCACCAAAAACTAAAACTATCAACCTCATCAGGCCCAAACGGAGACTCTCCGTTTAGGCCTGATGATGTACGGTGTGACTGGACTAAATCAATCGCTAGTTTAACACCTTTTGTATACACCTACCTTCTTGAATATTAATATAAGTGTAAATATATTAACTATTAAGTAGTGTTGGAAGACGTGAGTTTTACTTCATCTTTCACTGTATATATATTATGTGAAGGCATGGATGGACTTACTGTCTAAATCACATTTAGTGTACCTCTTTCTACAGAGGATATGAGGTTTGGGGTTCAAACCCCACCTGTTGCAGTTGGTAAAAAAAATTCACCTTAACCCTAGAACACAAAGGCCTCGTCTGAGACACGCCAGGTGTCATTTCTACCCCTTACCCCCTTCCACTTCACTAAAATTCACAAACCTCTGTGTAGCTATCGGTCTTGTCCTGCTATTGGAAGGGTCTGGTTGGTGTTCACTTGCGTCCTTTGTTTAACGAGTTTTTAAGTTTGCGTCGTCAGGTTCACTACGCCTTTGTAACAACGCACAATTCACGGCAGACTCGCAACGTTTACGGATCGTGGTGTCTTATTACAGAGTATACATAGTATAACTTTATTATCGCGAACTTGCTTTATTCATGTGTTAGTTAAAACATTATATTGTAAATATATGAATAAAATTTGCTTTGTTTTCAAAATACATCAGTATTAAAATGGCGTCTTCTGGATGGTTAAGAAAATGTTTATTGTCTTCTTTCCATATGTTGTATATAGTATAAATATTTATTTGCATTGGACCAAATGTGCAGTAACACTTCCTGCAGTCATAAAACAAGGCCCCTATACATGTTTTACAACACGATAAACATCACTTTGGTGTACATGTTATGTAGAAAATTGTGTCTGTGCCAATTGTATATGCAATCTATTGCCTATATTTTAAATGTAAGTGTGCCAAATGAAGCTCCACAAGAAGTTGAACAAGGAAGGAAGGTGTGTGCCTTCTGCCCTCCAAGATTACGGTGCATGATAAAACATTTTTGTGAACATTTTGTGGCGCAAAGGCCATGTGTAGTGAACACGTAGGGACAATCTGCTGCGAGTGCCAGAACAATTAAGATTTAGACATTGAACTCTTGTAACACGTTGATTCAATGTTCATTTTAAGTGTTTTAGTGAATTTCCCATAAGGGAAGAAGCTATTACCATAGGTCTTATGGCAAGACTTAAGCCCGGGACCATGTTATTTTTTCGTCTTTGGGTGCCCAGAGATCAAAAACAATAGTCTTTAAAATTTATACATACATACATATATATATATATATATATATATATATATATATATATA